>CM077349.1:10548042-10986556 GCA_039655645.1 Ammopiptanthus mongolicus
AAGTCCAACACATCAACCTCGTGGAATACACACAAATACCAAAACAAGTAACTAACTTTTGAAACGTTGAAGTTCTCAAGCTTCCGTACGCCGCAGATTGCGCTGGCACTTCGTTACATTATACATACACTTCAAATTTGTGTGCAACCTTTCTCACACTTAGCAGCAGAACCCTGTTAAGGTAACAGCAATAATCTTCTGCATCTGCATAACTACATCCAATATTCCGAGTTAAGTTAATATGCAGTTACTTCAAAAAACCACCAAAACCCAATCTTTGATAAACTTCATTGTAGTCATCATCTCTTCATTTTGTGGTACTTATATTCTTGTATCTGTGCTACTGCTATGCACATCTAAGCACTTAGACGTGCATTCTTCATTACAAGATGTGTCTGAACCAACCACTCTTGATCATCTTGTGTTTGGAATTGCTTCAAGTGGGGCTTCATGGCCTAAGAGGAAGGAATATGCAAAACTATGGTGGAAACCCAATAAAAAAATGAGAGGATGTGTATTCGTGGATAGCCTCCCACCTGAAAAAGAGAATGTTAATAATGATACATCTCTTCCTCCTTTACGTGTCTCTGAAGACACTTCCCGGTTTCGTTACACTTACCGGAATGGCCTAAGATCGGCAATCCGTGTGGCACGTGTTGTGAAAGAGACTGTGGCACTGAATCATTCTGGTGTTAGATGGTATGTGTTTGGAGATGATGACACAATTTTCTTTCCAGACAATATAGTGAAAAGTCTTTCCAAATATAATGATGGGCTTTGGTACTATGTTGGTGCAAACTCGGAGAGTTATCAGCAGACAAGGTATTTTGGTTTTGGAATGGCTTTTGGTGGAGGTGGTTTTGCTCTCAGTTCCACTCTAGCAAAAGTCTTAGCCAAAGTTCTTGACTCATGTATAGAAAGGTATCCGCATCTCTATGGAAGTGATGGCAGGGTGTACTCTTGCATAACAGAACTCGGTGTAGCATTAACACTTGAACCCGGTTTTCATCAGGTAACACAAACTTTGAAAATGTTGAAAATAAGTAGGTGGTTTTTGTTGAAATTTATGAATGGACCCAGGCAAATCTTGCAATGTGGGCTAAGTGAGCTGGTCTTCGTGTGAGACTGTGCTCGAGAGTTCTACTTTGTCCAAAATGTGGCAATTTGGACTTGTGCACTAATATACAACTATACAACTTTGAAAATGGTCGAGTTGTTACTTTATCCAAAATATCTAAGACAATTTAGACTTGTGCACTCCAAACTTTATATCCACTTTACTTCTCATATTTTCAACCAATAAGCTATATGTCCAATATACTTCTCTTATTTTCAATCGATGTGAGACTTCTTTATTTCCCAATAATTTTTTCTTCGAAATTGGATCAGGTTGATTTGAGGGGAAATATCTTTGGCCTATTGGCTGCACATCCAGTAACTCCCTTGTTGTCCTTGCATCACCCAGAGTACATAGATCCAATATTTCCTAACATGACAACTACAAAAGCTCTGCAACATTTATTTGAAGCGGCATATGTTGATTCCCAGAGGATCCTACAACAAACAATTTGCTATCACAAGCAGTTTTCATGGACCATTTCAGTTTCATGGGGCTATGCTGTTCAAGTATTCCAGAACCACATGCCTTTGCCAGATGTTCTGAATGTGCAACAAACATTCAAGCAGTGGAAGAAAGGAGATGCTTTGGCAGGTGCATATACTTTAACCACAAGAGCACTTCACCCTGACCCATGTAGAAGGCCCATCGTTTTCTATCTACACAATGTGTCTTCTGGTAAAGATGGCATTACCATAAGCAGTTATAGGAAATCTTTTCAAAATTGCTCATATGACATGGCATCACCAAAGAGACTGGAAGTAATCAAAGTGGCCACACAAAAGCTAGACCTTGACATCAAACAGGTAATCTCGATTAGATGCCAGTATTTCTGCAGTTGGCTTTCTATTGAGAATGGTAATTATTTCTTTTGTATTCAGTTGCAGGCTCCGAGAAGGCACTGTTGTGATGTATATCCCTCTAGAGCTGGTGACCTAATGGAAATTGCAATAAGAGAATGCAAAGATGATGAATTGATTTACATGCACTGAAAGATCAGAATTCAAAATTACATATTAAATCTCAGTTTGTACGCCCAAACAAAAGGCGTCATACAGAAGAACATTATTGTACATGGGATGTCTAGTAAATGTTAATAATCGTGGCGGAGAAGAGAGGAAGAAGAGAGAGTTGAGAGAAGAGAAGACTGAATTTGTGTATTGAGAGAATATGAAAAGTTGGATACAATGAGAGTATACAATCGCTTATATGTTGTTAGGAACCTGAAATTAGAAATGCAAAAATGAAAGAAAAGAATGAATCTTTGTTGCTTGAACAGAAAAAGAACAAGAATAGGAGAGTGATCTCCTCCAAGGATTTCCCCTTCACAAAGGGTTTCCCCTTTCACAACCAAGCCTTTGCCTAGTTCTTAGAAACTAACAAATCTCAGAATGCCTTTTCTTTGCTCTCTTCCCCTATTTATATAGTTGAACCCTCTAACTAACTAACTGTCTCAACTAATGCTAACTAACTAACTATTACATTTGTCTTTATTTCTAATTTGGCCGGGGCCTAACATATACCCTACAAACTAACTAAATCATTTTACCAAGTAACTAATTTGTAGCTAACCAACTATATCTTTAACAACCCCAGCAAGCTGGAAGCGTATGTATTAGCATTTTCAGCTTGAGATGAACAATACAATACAATTGAAAGTTGTCTAATATGAGTTTGATATGAGTGCTCTGATATCAACAATTCTTTTGAACTCAATCATCTAAACAAATCAATCTTCAAATGAATAGTCAGAAATGCCAATTTGGGAGCAATCTTCAAATGTCAAATGAGGCAAAGTTTAACTACCAAGCAAAAGCTACAACTTAAGGGTCAACCACTTGACAGAAGCAAGAACATGTATTAATTGTTTGAGATGAATTATCTTAAATGAGTCAACTCGTTGGAATAACATCAGTCATAAGCCGCTCAAAATTGGCCTCTACAGGGCTCCAAATATCAAATGCCAAATTAAGGCAATGCTTAATCACCCAAGCAAAAGCCATATCCAAGACTTCACCAATTGGCAAAAGCAAAAATGAAAGGAAACAATGTTTAACCACACAAGGCAAAAGCTCAAGCTTAACAATCAAGCAGAAACCACAATTCAAGGTTAACCACTTAACAGAAGCAACAACAATTATCAATGCTTAACCATTCAAGGCAGAAGCTCAAGCTTTTCCACCAAGCAGAAGCTACAATTCAAGGGTTAACCACTTGGAAGAAGCAACAACGAAGAAAGAAACAATGCTTAACCACTCAAGGCAGAAGCTCACATCAATGCTTGACCACCAAGAGTAGAAACTTACCTCAAAGCCATCTTAAGCAAGACAATAGAACAAAGAACCTTTTTTTATCAAAAGGAAATCCATAGAATGTGGCATATGCCATCAAAACTTCAGCAGACCTAAGGAAATTGAAACAGTCTTCAAAGAAACCTAAAGAGAATGTGTAATGGGTTTGTCATATCAATAATTAAGAATTTCAAGAAATATTGATTTAGTTGTCTGATATGTTTCCCCTATTGTCTGAAAATAAATCACACGATAGGAAAGATCAGACGATAAGGAAAGAACCAAATCAGACCATAGGAAAAATATATCAAATGATAGTAAAAAGAACATATCAGACGATAGGAAAAAGAATAGATCAGATGACAGCAAAAAGAACATATCAGATGGTAGGAAAAATAACAAATCAGACGATGGGAAAAAGGACAAAAGATAGGAGAAAAAACAGACAATAGGAAAAGAACATAACGTAGGAGAAAGAACAAACGATACACAAAGGGAAATTGTAATCAATATGATGAGAGGAGACTGTTTTACAAGAAGGTGCTTTAATACTGAAATTACGATATTTTATTAAATTTATTTCAATTTTATATATAATATATAATTATATTTAATTTCACTCAAATATGTAACTTACGGGTTGCTTTTTGAATTGACGATTGTTCCCACAAACCAACAGGGGTCTCTTTAGCATGCTTTTGACCTCACTCACGCTTCCCAGGAAAACTTCCTAGGAGGTTACCTATCCAAGAATCGCTCCAAGTCAAGCACGTTTAACGTTGGAGTTCCTAAGTGATGGGTTCCCAAAAGGAGATGCATCTTGTTGTTATAGGTAGTATCAAACAATTCTTTTAAACTTTCCTCAATTATGCAGTCTCGTACCTGTACGATCTCGAAATCCTTCAACCGTACAATCTCATACCTGCACAGTCTCAGGACCCCTCTCATTCCGGTATGAAATCGGTTCATTCATGTATCCTTCCACCAAGAAACCTGCAAAGAACCACTCATTGTCTGTGCTTCCTTTTGCACTAACGACCATTCTCCACCCTCTTTAGCCCCAGGTGTCACAAAAAATATGGTGTGTCATGGGATGTCAAATCTAAATTTATTGTTAAAGATATAATTGGATAGTAACAAATCAATTACAAGATAGTTAGATGGTTTAGCTAGTTTGGAGAGTATATAAGTTGAAGTGTATTCTCATTGTATCCAACAATTCACATTCTCTCAAACCACGAACTCAGACTCTCTCTCAGCTCTCTCTTCTTCCTCTCTTTTCTGCCTTGTTTGATTAACATAGTATCATAGAGGTAGCATCCCCCATTAAAGATCCCGCTGCACTAAGTTGTGATAACTAATTTTTTTCTAGTTTTCCTTTCTTCCCTTTTTTCTCTGAAGTTTATCCATTCTTCTCGACCATGTTTCTTCTCTACACAATTTCATAATTCTTCTCACTTTTCTCGAGAAAAACCCTAAACCATTTATTTCTCTTTCTTTGAGGCGTTGCTCTTTTTCCATTTCTCTTTCGCTTTTACCTCTCTCTTCTCTTCAACCAAATGATGGAGACCAGCTATATCGTTTATGTGGATCTCTCCTATTCTTTTCGTTTTCCATTTTTTCTCTCCCTCCAAACACCTTCACTCTCTCTTCAGATATGTGATTCAAACATGGAGTTCTTCGATTTGCACCTTCCAGTTAGCGTCGATTTTGCGTCGGCTTTGTGGCCGACACTAAAAGGCTTCAAGCTAAATTTAGTGGCAGACAAAGTAAAACTGAAGCTAACTGGAAGATAAAACGCCTTTATCACTTGGTCGACGCTAATATTTAGCGTTGGCATAGCCTACGCTAATATTAGTGTCAGCAGCGCCTACACTAATATTTAGCGTCGGCTATGTTATTTTTTTTTCATTTATTACTGCTGTTTATAACAAGTTTCCGACTAGATCTTATAAGCAAACAAATAGAATATAACTCCACTCAAGCCTTCAAAATTTTGCTACTATAGATATTAATATAATGACATTGAATAAAAAAATTTATCAAATAAACATTCCATTGTCCAAGTAAAAGCACTGGATAACAAAAATAGATGCCATGAGGCTCAGCATACCTTGTAACTAAATATCTAAGAATGTGAAGAACTATGATGGAAAAGTTGAGAAGCAAAATACCGTGAAATTATATGATGCTTCCACCTCACCAGTATTCTTAGTCATGATTGTCGCAACTCCAAGTTGAGTTAGTGCTTCAAATGTAGGGACAATGGGACATTAACACTTATAATCTTTGCAAAGCTTCTAGAGAAAAGGAAATATGTCACAGATTTTGAATTTTTTTACGACAAATACAATTCTGCTTGACATTATAACAAACCAAAAGGCATCCCCCAGCATCATTAGAAACAAAATTGGCTGCATAAACTTATCGCAAGGAAAAATAACAAATTATCAACAAAGTAAGTTTTCATTCACTGTTGATAGATAAAGTACTTAAAAACAAGTTTCAAAAAATATAATAGTCATGAGTCTCGTGACAGATCCACATCCATGGCATATATAACAATAAAGAATACTATTGTTTTGATATTATCTTCATATCAAAGAAATAATAATACCTTTGATAAACATACTCTACATCATTGGCACTTAATTCTATCACGAGGTTTGTATTAAGAACCTCTGTAATTCCTATGGAAAAAGAAAAACATTGTTTTCCTTGCTTCACTAGTGAAAGATAAATATTTAGTTTGCTGACTTAACTACTTAGATGAATCTACTAAATCCATGAATGTTCCAACACAAATTATTGCTTAACATAATATCTTGAATACTAGAACAACTAAGTTTATTGAGCAAGTAAAATGACATTCACATTCAGAAAGAACTATATATCAAAAGCTTATGATCAAGAATTTTTGTTCAAGTACCCTATTCTTTAGGTGTAACCCACCATCCACAATATCAAGAGCTTTCTAATATATTGTCAAGTGTCAATTGGTTAGCTGAACAGTAAAAGGAAACTACATGGTGCTAGCCTTCTAAATGTCATGTTCTTTAGTACACAAAATTCTGAATTGGCTTCAAGATTAATAAACTTCTATTATTGATATTTCTGCATAGATTTTGTGGCTGTGTATATTTTGTTGTTGACCATATTTTGAGTTATGCCTGAATTATGAATTTATGTAACTTTGACTTCCAAACCAATATCGTGATTTATGCGGGGCATATAAAGACAATAAGATGTAGTTGAAACAGAAAAGCAAGTTATTTTTCTATTTCAGTGGATTTGCTTAGTTGATTATTTTCCAATAAAAACAGGGTAAGAGAAATTAATAGTTACCTGCAATAGGCAGTGAGGGGCATAGACAGTTGAGTGACAACAATAGAGTCAACCACCTTATCTTGGCTCTTCCTAGTATCTGGGTTTATACCCACACCCTCTGCCTCTGCTTTCACCACCACCATGCATAGAGAGAAGGGGGGAAAAGGTTAAAAGAACTGTGATTCTGTCACTACCATAAGAATGACAATTACTAAGATTATGGAGTGAAGAGGAAAAACAATGACTAAGGCCGAAAAAAGAAACCAACTTATTATTTCTCTTCAGCAGACCCACTTCAGATAAATTTCAAAGATAAATATATTTGAAATGGGACCAAAAATACATTTCTCTCTTGTATTTCTCTTAAACCAAACAATACCTCAAATCTACTCTATTTCTCACCTTTTTCTCTCTTCTCACACTCTGCCTCACCTCTTTCTTTCTTCTCAATTTCTTCTCACAACCAAACATAGGCTTAAAGAAATGAGCAGAGAAACTAGAATAACAGCACATGTTTAAATAAAGTTTTGACAGAAAGACATAGTAGATTGCTAACCAATATATCATAATGAACTTTCAATACACATAACAAGTATGCTCCTGATGTACAATTGTCATGCCTGTAAAGCAATTTTAAAAAAATTTAAATATTAAATTACCGAATATCGGAGAAAAAACTACAGAGCCAATTAGACAAATATGCAATTAACTTTCATTATGCCCATAAAAGTAGGTATAAGAAACTATTGCAGGTATCCCAGACGGTATATTCAGACTGAACATACCTTTCCCATGATCAGACATATTTTAATATTCCCGAGAAAGTGAAGGGAGAATAAAAGTTTGCCATATTTGATATAAGGGATAAAAAATCATTCTAAACATCAAAAATGTAGGGGAGTAAAATTTATGAATGAAAGTTGAATACTTCACTCTCGGGTGTGAGGGTGGGAAAAAAGGAAATGCGTTTTAACTAGGAATAAAACATTACATAAATCAAACAGTTACTAAAATCATAGCCAAGGGAAAAGTTTCATGGTGTGATGCAAATCCCAGAACAAGAGCTATTATTTAAATTTTAGGAATTATGAATTAGGATTATTAAACAGAAATTGAATATTAAAAAACTAGCAAAATCTTCATGCAAAACTTTAAATGAAAAAGGCAATTGAAAAGCATTCATCCTTGCAGCGTTCACATAGAATATATTATTGTAAGTCAAGAACTAACTATGTAGCAACTGTTAGGTAGCATACCTGGAGAAGATGAATCCAAAGAGGGAGAGAAACCCAAATGTAAAGGAGAAACAAAACCCCAAGCCGCAGAGAACGGAGTTCAAAAACCCAACCGTGCAACTCCCACTTGCCAACACTGTGACAGTGAGAAGGCACCGTGGTGCGTGGAAATCGTGTGTGGGAAGTGGGAAGTAAAAAACATTAAAATGGAGAGAGGTGGCGGTTACGCCGAGGAATAGGTTAGGTCGGGTTTGGTCTTAATGGGTCTGAACCTGACCTATGTTTTAATTTTAATGTCTGAGTCTGACCTATTAATTTAATATAGGTCTATTTTTAAGGTTTGACCTGACCTACTTCAAAGTCTAACCTGACCTACTTAAAAGTCTGGCATGACCTGTAAGTCTATTTAAAAGTCTATTTTTTAACAAGACCTTTAAATATGTTTTCACCTATAAATAGGTCATAGGTCTTTACTTATAAATAGGCTTGTGAGCCTCTAACGATAAAAATGTTGGTAAGCCTATACTGATAAATAGGTCGTTAGACCTTCATAAATAAATATGTAAGTAGACATCTATGTTTAAATAGGCCAATAGATCTTTACTTTCAAATGATATAAATATCATAAATAATATATTATAGTATTATATATTAAATTATATTATATATATGTATCTTAAATAGATCGGTTTGATAGGTCTAATAGGCCTTTTTTTAAAGTCTTATCTAGACCTTTTTAGTTATATAGACTTTTTAATTGACTTGACCTTTTTATTAAAAAAATTAGATTAGGCTAAACTTTAAATAGGTTAGATCATTGACCCTGACAAACGACATAACCTATTCTTACCCGAGTGGCCGTGAACAGGAAAAGAACTTTGGGGTCTTATAGGTGCCAACAGGAGAAGAAAAAAAGGATTACGATTTGCTCTATGTGTACCATATTATCCTATCCATAATTTTTTGTAACATATTTTATATTTTTTAAAATTATAAGAAATTTTAATTTATATAATAAAATATTATTGATGAGGAGAGAGTGTGATAAATAAAAATATAACAACAAATCTTCATTCGAAGAAAAAAAAAACGAACGAGTAAACATTATAGTGGTAAATCACAAAATAGTTAGGCAACAATATTAGATAGTCGTAGTGAAAGATGATTGCAACCTCAGAACGTCCGGGGTTCGATTTTGGAATCTTCACTTTGCAATAGAACTATCACCTTCCATCCAAGAGTTACTATTACAATTTGTCACTGGAATCAAGTTGCATAAGTTTTATAAAAAAATTATTCTCAAAATAAAAACATTCATAAATGACTTCATTTCAAATTTAATTATAATTAAATCAATATTATAAAATTAATTTTATTCAGGTTTGATAAACCGTTAATCTAAATAGACACCTAATATATTTCCCAATCTTCATTTAAATATGCACCGCTATTAACTAATATTAACAAGATGTTTGTCCTAGTAAAATTCATTTTCATTTTGGACTAAGCAATTGCCGGGCCAAAACCTTCACGAATCAATCAGCAGGGCCATATTCACCAAACCACACGTGTTTGCAGTTTTACCAAATAATCGCAAAGGCACTAAAGATCGCAGTTTTGAAATAAATAGAATTTAGACGAAATTGAAGTAATCACCTTATAATAATTAGAAGAATGCTAATAACGACACTCATTTAGGAAGTAAAAAAAACAAAAAAGATTTTTTTATTAAAAATTAATGTGTTTAATATTTAGAAAAGATATACTTAGTTTTTTAATATTTTTTTTTTGTTTCCTTAAAGAGTGTCCTTAGGACATTTGTTAGCATAACCTAATAATTAATATAGAAATACTATCAACACACTCTCTAACATTCTCTTTGTAACACATTCTTTCTTATTGGTTGGAATTTATGTGGGTCCTATAAAATTCAAGTGGGACCAATATGAATTTCAACCAATAAGAGAATATGTTTTGAAAAGAGAGTGTTGGAGAGTATGTTGCTAGCACTCCTCTAATTAATATAATAGAAGGTGAATTTTTGTAGGAGAATACTAACGAGTGTCCTTAGGACACTTGTTAAGAAAGCAAAAAAAGAAATTTTTCATTAAAAATTAATGTATTTAATATTTAAAGATGTGATATATTTAATTTTTTAATGTAAAATTATTTTTTTTATTTTCTTAAATAATATCCTTAGGATACTCATTAATATCATCCATCTTCATTTACACGAGGGTAACTTTTACTTTGTCTATCAACTAGATGATAAAAATTAAATTAAGTAACGCCGACCATATCTGACATAGTCCCGTCAAATTGTGTAGAAAGGTAAATTAAATAAATGGCTAGAAGAAAAAGTCGATAGAAAAGGTCAACCTTTAAATATTTTTCTCACATGCAGACTAGAGATTTTCACTATAAATATGAACTTATCTCAAAATCAGAGATTCATAATCATTAAACCAAACAAAATATCTCATCGATCACCTTTGCTCTTCCAAAACAATGTCGTCCTCAAAGTTCATTCCCACATCCCTGCTGCTAATCTTTGCTCTTCTTCTCCAAACATCTTTTGGAGCTTACACTCTCTTCCATTTCTGTTCAAGCTCTGAAAACTTCACAGCTCACAGCCCCTATGAATCAAACTTGAAAACACTCATTAACTCGCTTATCTACAAGACCCCTTCAACAGGTTTTGGTGTTGGCTCAGTTGGCCAATACCAAAACCAACAAGCATATGGACTAGCTCTTTGCCGTGGCGATGTCTCAGCCTCAGATTGCAAAACTTGTGTTTCTGATGCATCCAAAGAAATCCTCACTCGCTGCCCTTACAACAAAGGTGCCATCATATGGTACGACTACTGCATGTTCAAGTACTTGGACAATGATTTCTTTGGCAAGATTGACAAGGCAAACCAGTTCTCTTTGTTGAACGTGCAAAATGTCAGTGATCCTGCAACATTCAACTATATGACTAAGGAATTGTTGAGCCTACTTGCTTATAAAGCTTCTGTGAACCCTAAAATGTATGCAACAGGAGAGCTAAAGATTGGAGAAGCAGAGAAAGTATATGGATTGACTCAGTGCACCAGAGAGCTTTCTAGCATTGATTGCAAAAAGTGTCTTGATGATGCAATTAGCAAACTTCCAAGTTGTTGTGATGGAAAAGAAGGAGGCAGAGTTGTAGGTGGAAGTTGAAACATCCGATATGAGATTTACCCATTTGTCAAAGAGTAGGCTAATGTATGACATAGCATCGTTGTATTTATACCATATATGTACTGTCATATGTACTCTTGTATCGTCCAATAATAAATTTGTTCATTACTTGGTGTTGTGGAAACGTGATAGATATTAGCGGAAATACTTCTCTACTATGAAAACTACTCATAGTAGCTTCTGGTAAAAGCATTCAAGGTCCTCAACTAAGGGTTTCCAAACACACTTAAAATGTGATCTTAGTATCTGGAATTCTTTTATAATGACTGTGAACTTGAATACTTGTATAAGAGTTCCATTCATTCTTCACAAATAATTAATAGAGTAATTAATAATGGATTTAATTAGAATGCAAATGTTAGTGTAAAATGTTTTTACACTGACAATCAATCATATAAGCATCATCATTAGAAATGCTTACCTTTATGGTAACTACCTTAAAAGTTTTTACACTGACAATCAACCATACATGAGATGGTGTGTGATTGATTGACATTGTAAAGAAATTTATATTGATTGTGTATCAAAATTAAACTTTTTTTTATAAATAAAATGCATATATTAAAAAGATGGACTATACTTGAAGCACAAACAAAAGATTGTCAAATTACAAAAACCATAGGTACACTAACACAACAATGCTAGTACTCTACCTTCAAATTGGACGAACGGAAGAACGAAAAACAGGACTCCAAAATTAAACTCATTAATAATGGTCTAATCTTATTAAATTTTTTTTTAATAAAAAGAAGGATTTCTTATATTTAAGGCAAATAATTTTAGCAACTATGGTATGATTATTATCTTTTTCTAAAATAGATTGATTTTTAATTAATTTGATAAAATATGGAAGGACAATGTTAATATTTGATTTGATTAAAATTGCATACATCTTTCGATTTTATTTAAACCTAGTTTTATTTAGATCTTAATAAAATTTTCTCTTCTCTATTTTTTAAGATTTTATTTGAATTCTTAGGTGTAATATAGAAGATTTTGGATTAAATTGAAGATCTTAAAGCTTTAAAAGAAATTCTATTTAAATCCAAAATTTGTGTTAAATCCAAATTGATAATTATCAGAAAATAAAAAACTAGAAACCTAAAAAGAAACAAGTATCTTAGACCTAATCTAGAAATATGAAATGAGAAAAGATAAAAAAAAAAAAAAAAGATTAAAGTAATCATTTGGTCCCTGTATGTGACACTGATTTTTTGAATTTTGTCATTATATGTGAAAAATTTTGAACTCATTCACTATATGTAGAATTATTTTTTGTCCTTACCGTTTATTGGTGTTATAAATTTGTTTTTTGTAGTTAAAGTATAAGGACCAATTTCAAATTGATTGTCACATGTGGGACTGAATTCAATTTTTCTAGTCATTATATGTGATATTCATTTTCACTTTGGTCCTTCTACGTGATAATCTTTTTGAATTTAGTCCTTATACGTGATAATCATTTTGGTATTTATACTTTAATTTTAATAAATGACGTTATAATACTAATAAACGACAAAAATCAAATTAAAAATAATTAATGATACACATAGAAATCGATTTCAAATTTTTTCACGTATAGTGATCAAATTCAAAATCAGTATCATATATAGTGACCAAACATTATTTTAACAAAAAAAAAAAATTGAGAACACAATATCACATGTGGTGGGAGGGAAAAAAGAGAAGAATTTGAAGGAGAACCGAGAAAGTACTTACTACGTACTAATGCTCTCCAAAGTGAATATGCACGATTAGATTTTTTCGTACCAAAAGGGTGATGAATGATGATTATTTTAACATTATCATGTTGACTTGTTTTTTTTTTATTTATTAAAAAATATTTATTCATTCAAATTAGCAAAATATGTCGAAAACAACAAAAATTCAACATCGCTAAAAATCGAAAATAATGAATCTGCGAACAAACTCACAGTACTCAAGTTAATAGAATAAAACGAAAAAATACCTACAAATATGACAAAATCAAAGTGACCGGAATACCTATGCCTCCGGATCTGTAACGTTAACACCCAAGTCTTGATTGAATCTGTAATGGATTGAAATTGATCTGTCAATCTGAACCATACGAACACCGCAACAAGACGGGAAACCAAACAACGCCACACCAAAACGACGAATAAAAACAACGTCGCACTTAGATGACGAAATCACGGAAAAACACAAAAGAAAAACCAGATCTATGTGAAAAATCACTTATTTAGATTGTTGATATCATGGCATATTCTAGTTAGTTAGTTAGTTAGTTACTAACTAACTCAATTTCGGTTTTTCCTGTTTCTATCTCACATTCTTCTTGTACTGTTACATTGGTTTGTAACTGTTTTTTGCCACTAGTGAACCTTTATCCATTGCTTGATATATAAGGGCATGTTTAGAGGGTGATTAGGAGGTGGTGACTCGTTTTTGATTCTTAAGTGAATTACTTGCAAGGAAGGTCTGTGAGTGGAGAAAAACACTTTAGCGATTTTGGGTGTAATTGGGACTTGGGAATGGAGGTTGTGAGGATTAAGGGATATTGACTCTTTGTAATCTTTGGCTCTGAGTAATATACTGGATCAAGCTGTGCATGATCCCCCAGATGTAGGTATCACTTTGATGCTGAACTGGGTAAACAAATCGAGTGTGTTTGTTCTTGTTCAATTCTGCATTCTGCAGAATTTGTTTTCTTAGTTTCTTTATTCTTGCATTTGATTTTGGGCTTAGATTTGGGATCAATCTTTGATTCAAGTTCTAACAACTGGTATCAGTAGCAAGGCGAGCAAGAAGGGAGATTGATGGCAATGACCAAATTCGACATTGAGAAGTTTAATGGCAAGAACGATTTCGCATTATGGAGGTTGAAGATGCGTGCTATTCTGGTTTAACAAGGTTTAGAAGAAGCGCTGGAAGGGGTCGGAAAACTCCCAGCCACCCTATCTGACAGAGAGAAAAAAGATCTTCTTAAAAAGGCACATAGTGCCATCATTCTTTGTTTGGGAGATAGGGTGCTTTGTGAAGTGTCAAAAGAAGATTCCGCTGCTGCACTTTGGTTGAAGCTTGAGCACCTCTACATGACAAAGACTCTTGCAAATCGGTTGTATCTCAAACAAATGTTGTATACTTTGAAAATGCAACCAAATACCTCTATTCAAGATCACCTAGATGAATTCAATAGGCTTATTCTCGATCTTGAGAATATTGATGTGAAGGTTGAAGATGAGGATCAAGCACTCCTCTTAGTTCGATCTCTCACTAGTTTCTATGATAATCTTGCGGATACCCTCATCTATGGGAGAGAAGCCATAACTTTGGAGGAGGTGCAAGCTGCTCTTATGTCTAAAGAATTGTCCAAGAAGGGTGAGTCAAGAGGAATGGAGGTTGGTGAGAATCTGTCTGTAAGGGGCAGGACTGAGAAGAGGGAGAACACCAAGGGCAAGAGTCGGGGAAGGTCAAAGTCCAAAGGAAAATTGAAGTGTTTCTTGTGTCACAAGGAAGGCCATTTTAAGAAGAATTGTCCTGACAAGAAAAACTTCAAACAGAAGCATTCTAATGAAGATAGTGGTGATGTTTCTGTGGCTTCTGATGGGTATGATAGTGCAGACCTGCTGGTGGCTGCAAATGGGCAAGGTGAAGTTGAATGGGTGATGGATTCAGGTTGCTCTTATCATATGTATCCAAACAAGGAATGGTTTTGTGACTACAAATCATTTGAGGGAGGACAAGTGGTAATGGGTAACAATGCTACATGTAAGGTTGTGGGAATTGGATCTGTCAAATTGAAGCTTGCTGATGGAACAGAAAAATTGCTGACTCGGGTGAGATATGTACCTGATCTAAAGAGAAGTTTAATCTCTTTAGGGACACTAGAAGATGCTGGTTACAGTTTCAAGGCAGAGAACTCAGTTCTTAAAGTGATGAAAGGGTCCAGAATTGTGATGAAAGGTGAAAGAAAGAAGAATTGTCTTTACCTGTTAATGGGTGAAACAATTACTGGCTGCACTGCTGTTGCAGCCGGTTCTGCATCGAATAAGGGTCAGATCTGGCACTAGAGACTTGGTCATATGAGTGAAAGAGGTATGCAAGAACTATCCAAGCAAGGACTTCTAGGTGATGACAAGTTGGAGCCACTGGAATTTTGTGAACATTGTGTACTTGGGAAGCAAACCAGAACCAAGTTTGCTACTGCAGTCCATAAGACAAAGGGGAAGCTTGATTATATTCACTCATATTTGTGGGGACCTGCTAGAGTTGCTACTCATGGAGGTAACAAATATTTCCTTACTCTAATTGATGATTTTAGTAGAAAGGTTTGGTTATATTTGTTGAAATCTAAAGATGAAGTGTTTAAAACCTTTGTGGAATGGAAAAACCGAGTTGAAACTCAATGTGATAGAAAGGTGAAGGCATTAAGAACAGATAATGGCCTAGAATTCTGTGGAGATATGTTTAATTCTTTTTGTAAGGAGCATGGAATTTATAGAAATCACACGGTTAGACACACTCCTCAACAAAATGGATGGCGGAGAGAATGAATAGAATCTTCTAGAAAGGATAAGATGCATGCTTCAAATGCTAATTTGCCTAAGCATTTTTGGGGAGAGGCTGCTCATACAGCCTGCTATCTTATCAATAGAAGCCCTTCTATTGTTCTCAATAACAAGACACCTCAAGAGATATGGAATGGCAGCCCTGCAGATTACAAGAAGCTGAGAATTTTTGGTTGTCCTGCATACTATCATGTTAGTGAAGGAAAGTTAGAACCAAGGGCCAAGAAGGGACTGTTTATGGGCTATCCTGATGGGGTAAAGGGTTACAGAATTTGGTCTATAGTAGAAAAGAAGTGCATTGTAAGTAGAGATGTTAAATTCAATGAAGATGAGTTGATTAAAGTCAAGGTTCATACTGAAGTAATGGGAAAGACAACACCAGTGAGGAATTTCAGTTTGAGGTGGAGCTGGGAATAAGAGTACTCAGGAACAACCAGTAACAGATCAGCCTGCAACAGAAGAAGAATCAGATTCTGATGTGGAAGATGGTGCTGGAAACAGTGAAGAACCAGATTACTTGCTATGCAGAGATAGAGAAAGAAGGCAGATTAGCAAGCCTAAGAGGTATGGCTATGAGGAAGATGTCATAGCATATGCCTTACACACTGCTGAGTTAGTCACCTATGATGATCCACGATCTTTAAGGAAGCCAAGGAAAGCAATGAGCATAAAGAATGGCAGCAGGCCATGGAAGAAGAGATGCTGTCTTTGCACAAAAACCAGACTTGGAAGCTTGTTAAGAGACCAGATGGGGTGAGGCTAGTTGGAAGCAAGTGGATTTACAAGAGAAAAGAAGGCAACACAGAGAAGGATCCTCCTAGGTTTAAGGCTCGATTGGTTGCAAAGGGCTTCACTCAAAGAGAAGGTATAGATTTCAATGAAATCTTTTCTCCTGTTGTGAAGTATTGCTCCATAAGGTTGTGTTGGCTTTGGTTGCTCAATATGGTTTACACCTAGAGCAAATGGATGTAAAAACATCATTTTTACATGGTAACTTGGAGGAAACAATTTATATGAGGCAGCCAGAGGGATTTGAAGAGAAAGGAAAAGAAGGTTGGGTGTGTCTTTTGCAAAAGTCCTATATGGGTTAAAACAGTCACTAGGCAATGGTACAAGAGGTTTGACAATTTCATCCTTAGCATCAAATATAAGAGGAGTAATTGATAGTTGTGTTTACTACAAGAGACTTGATAGTGAGAACTTCATTTACCTCCTATTGTATGTTGATGATATGTTAACAGCTAGCAAGAGTTTGATTGAAATTGATAAGCTCAAGAAGGTACTGAGGTCAGAATTCGATATGAAGGATTTGGGGCCAGCTAGTAGGATACTTGGAATGGAAATTACAAGGTGCAAAGATACAGAATAGATGTGTATAACACAGCAGAGTTACTTGAAGAAAGTCCTTCTCAGATTCAACATGCAGGAATGCAAGACTGTAAAGGTTCCAATTGCTGCTCAGTTCAAATTGTCCAGTGATGACAGCACCAAAACTGTAGAGGAACAAAAGGAAATGGATAGAATACCTTATGCAAGTGCAGTGGGAAGCTTAATGTATGCAATGGTTTGTACCCGACCTGATTTAGCTTATGCACTCAGCCTTGTTAGCAGATTTATGGGGAATCCTGGAAAGCAACATCGGTTAGCTGTTAAGTACATTTCTGAGATACTTAAAGGGAACAACAAATACTGGTTTGAAGTATGGGAAAGGTAGTCAAGATACAGGGAAGGCTCAAGGGTTTGTTGACACTGATTTTGCTGGGGATAGAGACAAGAGGAGATCACTTACAGGGTATGCATGCACTCTATTTGGAAACATTGTGAGCTGGAAAGCATCTCTGCAGCATGTGGTTGCATTGTCCACAACTGAGGCCGAGTACATTGGTGTCACTGAAGCTGTGAAAGAGGCTATTTGGCTCAAGGGGCTGGTGAATGAGCTTGGTGTTGATCAAGAGAATATCAATGTGTTTTGTGACAATCAAAGTGCGATTCATCTTTGTAAGAATCACCACCTATCATGAAAGAACAAAACACACTGATATAAGGCTGCATTGGATTAGGGACATCATTGCAAAGGATCTGGTTCAGATCATGAAGGTTCATACAGCCGAGAATCCTGCAGATTTCATGACCAAAGTTGTTCCATTGAGTAAGTTCAAGCATTGCCTTAACTTGCTCAAAATTGAAGCTGGTTGATTGATGAAGACAGCTAGGAGATTGCACAGCAGTGAGAGTGTTATTCCTGGAGCCAAGGTTAATATGCCAAGGTGGAGATTGTTGATATCATGGCATATTCTAGTTAGTTAGTTAGTTACTAACTAACTCAATTTCGGTTTTTCCTGTTTCTATCTCACATTCTTCTTGTACTGTTACATTGGTTTGTAACTGTTTTTTGCCACTAGTGAACCTTTATCCATTGCTTGATATATAAGGGCATGTTTAGAGGGTGATTAGGAGGTGGTGACTCATTTTTGATTCTTGAGTGAATTACTTGCAAGGAAGGTCTGTGAGTGGAGAAAAACACTTGAGAGATTTTGGGTGTAATTGGGACTTGGGAATGGAGGTTGTGAGGATTGAGGGATATTGACTCTTTGTAATCTTTGGCTCTGAGTAATATGCTGGATCAAGCTGTGCATGATCCCCCAGATGTAGGTATCACTTTGATGCTGAACTGGGTAAACAAATCGAGTGTGTTTGTTCTTGTTCAATTCTGCATTATGCAGAATTTGTTTGCTTAGTTTCTTTATTCTTGCATTTGATTTTGGGCTTAGATTTGGGATCAATCTTTAATTCAAGTTCTAACATAGATAAAAGGAGAGAAAAAACAATGTAGAGGGATGATTCCAGACCAAAAAATGGCCCAAAACCACCCCCTCTGATGGATAAGAAAGAAGAAAGAGAGGAGTAGAGGAAGGCGACTCTAGATTTTACTTTCCCACATCATTACAAAGTTAAACCCTCGCATAATGAATGATAGAGAACGAGACCCCGTCAATCCTAAAAATTGAGAACCATGTTGACTTGTTATTACCTAATTTATGACTTAATGCTTATTTGTTTTATTTACCAAACATTTGATATAATTAAATCTTAAATGAGGTCAATCATGTTTTTTCATGCTTTAAATTTATTTGTTATCTGAATGCTAGAGATACATATTGACACTACAAAAAAAAAACATTTAGCGGTCGAAGTATTCGGTCGCTAGTAGTATAATTTTGGTCACTAAATATGTTAGTGACCGAATTAGAGACCGACCATTAGCGGGTGCCTAAACAGTGGTCGCTAACTGATTTACAATTCCATTGCTAATACGCAAAGCTTTAAAAGGCAATCACGTACTAAAAAAATTGTGATTTACCAACAAATTTGAATCAATTACGGATGGAATCGAACATCAAAAATTCGGTTAATAAAATGTTACTAGTATTACCGATGGATTGTTCGTTGGTAAGTCCGTCGCTCTAGTGCTCCCACACAATTAATGTAACGGTCCTCAATAATTATCGAAACTAGTGGATAAGAATGTGCAATTACTTTTGATTCTTGTTTTTTTTTTTTTTTTTTTACAAGTTGGATACTTGTATTCACATAATACTTGATGTATTTATTTGTAATGTTAGGACCTTGGAGAGGGAAGAAAATGGATAATGTACAATTTGACAAAACTGCACCAAATTCTTGTCATTAAAAATAAAACATTATTGGACACTATACATTTTTTAAAAATATGCTATTGTCAATAAAACTTTAAAAATATGCTTTGTCATTAAAAATAAAACTTTCTTTTATTTATTTTAGAATTGTAAAGTATCAAAATCTGAGAGGGAATGTATTATGTCTTTTTAACACAAAATTCATATTGGAGACTATTGAAAATTCAAAAACCAAAGCACTCTAGTCTGTAGGCGCCAAAGTTTGGCGGATGCCAAAAACTAAAATAGGAAGGCAATCCGCGTGCTATACGCATCAGCCAATGAAAATCGTCAGATTCAGCGCACACGGATCGAGTCCAATCGAAAACTTTCAAAACCGAAAATCACTCCCAAAGTCCCGCAACTCCAAAATTTATAAATCTCCACCCAAACCCTCTCTTCACTTCACTTCCATCACTCTTTCACTCTCCAATTTCGTTTCATTCCAATTCCAATTCCAATTATCATTCTCTCTTTGTATCAATGGCCCGAACCAAGCAAACTGCTCGCAAGTCCACCGGAGGAAAGGCTCCACGGAAGCAGCTGGCGACAAAAGCGGCTCGTAAATCGGCTCCGGCCACCGGCGGAGTGAAGAAGCCGCACAGGTTCAGGCCTGGCACGGTGGCTCTCAGAGAAATCAGGAAGTACCAGAAGAGCACCGAGCTTCTGATTCGGAAGCTTCCTTTCCAGCGTCTGGTTCGTGAGATCGCACAGGACTTTAAGACCGACCTGAGGTTCCAGAGCAGCGCGGTGTCGGCGCTTCAGGAAGCGGCGGAGGCTTATTTGGTTGGTTTGTTTGAGGACACTAATTTGTGTGCGATTCATGCTAAGAGGGTTACCATCATGCCTAAGGATATTCAACTTGCAAGAAGGATTAGAGGCGAGAGGGCTTAGGGTTTTCATTTGAATCAATTGTGAAAACCTAACTAGTAATTTGTTTTAGAGCCTAAATGGAATGGTATGATTGTGTTCTATGAGATCTGACTGCTTTGTATCAAGTTATTATTATGTTGAATATTGAAGGTTAGATTATGAAGTTTTTGTTGATATCCAGTTTTGTAATTCTTACTGTTGGCAATTGATTGATATTTCCCTTTAAAATACATTTCTTGCTTTTCATGAGCAGGCACTTGATCACTTCTAAAATTAAAAAAAAGATGAAATTTTATACTTTTTATCACAGTTTAAGTGTTTATATATATAAAATAAAAATAAACAAAGTTTAGGAGTAACTTATAATTTATTTATCTATAGGGGTTGGTATATATGATTAAGTGTTATGTTTATATTTGATGTAGTTTGGGTTTGATTATTAGATTTTTTTTATTAGTTGGTAAAAAATATAAATATAAATTTTCCTAATCTAAATTTTTATTTAAAAAAAACTCAACTTATTCTTTTGAATATTGTTTTTTTTTTGGTAAACTTCTTTTGGTTATTATTATCTGTATAAATATGTATATAAATCAAATTATATTATAAATCAAAACATGTATACATTTCTCTCAAATACTATTCCTTTTCTAGAAGCTTGCTCAAAGATATGATATTTTGTTCAGGCGTGTATTATATCTTCATTAGAGATGCAAACTTGGCGAATGAGAGAATAATTTTCATCCGTGCGTCTAAAACGTCACGGTCGATTTCTTCCGTCCCCACCGCCGCTGACAGTTTTACATTGAGGAGAAAGTTATTTCACCTATTTGTTATTAACATTTTTTTTTATATATAATCTATCATATTTAATAATTAATTTAAATTTATAAAAAATTTTTTTGAAGAAAAAGAGTTATTTTATATCATTTAATTTGTTTTAGTTTAAGATTGTTATGATTTAATTATTTTTCTAAAAACTTTTTTTCTTATTTATCTTTACAAATATTATTAAATTATTTAAATAATTTTATATCTTTTTTGTAATTTATTATATAAAAATGATTTTTTGTATCATTCAAACGAAATAGATTATCTTAAAATCACTTTTCAATAAATATACCTAAATAAAAATATATTTTAATTGTAATCGATTATTATAATAATTGATATACATATAATCATTTCCAAACACTTTCAATCGATGTTTTGAAAAAAAAAAACAATTAGATTATAATTTCCACAACCATTCAATTTGCAACTCTAATTATCAACTGAACTTGATCAATTCAACTTGTAAAGTTCTCGCTATTAATGAACATGGGAGCACTTAGAGGTAATAATTATTTAAGATTAAGAGCACCTACTAGACTAAAGAAATATTTTCTGAGCATTTGAAAGAACGCCTATTGGGCTAAAAAAAAAAGCTTATTTCATAAAGGAAGTTGTCAACAAAAACCATTTTGAAAACGTTTGCAAGTATTTTAAAAGAAAAAAAATTAGAGACTAATTTTTTTTTTTTTTATAGCAACACATTTAATTCATTTTAGTCAAAATATGATCGGTAATATAGGTTGGAACATAATCAAAAATATGATAACTAACATATAATCTTGCCTCTCTAGCCAACAAATGAAAGACATGATTTGCTTGTCTCATAATAAAACTAATCCCATAATTTTCAACAAAAATAAGCTGATTCTTGCACCTAGATAAAATAGCTCCAAACTCAGCGACTAAATTTAAAAGTAAAAACTAAGCAAAATTATTATTTAATTTGGATTTATCTTGATTACTTTTTTTTTTTTTAGTAAAAAAGATATTCATTCATTCAAATTGAAAAAATACATCGAAAACAACACAAATTCAACATCGCTAAAAACTGAAAAGGATGAATCTGCGAACATATTCACAGCATCTAGATTAATAACATAAAACGTCAAACTGCCTACAAATGTGACAATCAAAGTGATAGGAATACTCATATCTTCGAATCTGTAACGTTGACGTTCAAGTCATGATTGAATCTGTAATGAATCGAAGCTAATCTGTCAATCTAAACCAAACGAACACCGCAGCAAGACGGGAAACCAAACAACGCCACACCAAGACGACGAACAAAACAACGCCGCACTCAGACGACGAAATCACGAAAAACACGAAAGGAAAACCAGACAGATCTATGTGAAAAAATCACTTATTTAGATAAAAGAAAAAGAAAAAACAATGTATAGAGGTGATTCCATGCCAAAAAATGGTCCAAAATCATCCCCTCCAGTGGATGAGGAAGAAAGAAGAGAGGAGTAAAGAGAATGTTAAGAAAGAGAGGCGGCTCATGATTTATCTTCATTACTTAAAAGTAACTTTCTACTGATTATTCAAACATGCATTAATTCAACTTTCTAGATTTGGCTGAAGAAATGTGAGAAATTTTCAAATAGATAGAATTTCTTTATTATTAATTACGATTAAAAGTTTATGGTTTAGTTATGCGCGCACCCCGCACATACAACCTTTAAGATGAATGCACCCGCATGGTCACGTAGATTTTAGGTGATTATGCACTAGCTAGCTAGGGCAAGCTTCACTGTGTTGATGACTCCAATTACTTACTTTAGAATACACTACCTAGCATCTGTCCATTAGTCTTTCCCTAAATCTGAAATGTGGTATGCTGTGTAAACCCGGCCGAAAGAAAACGTATAATGCTAGCTGTTATTAAAGAGGCCATTTTATTGGACAATCAAGATTCTACGATACGATATATACATCAGGAGCATCAATTTGTCACATTAATTAGACAAAAAGTTATTTTTGTTAGTAAGAGCACAACTTATACTATAATCCTTTTTAGAATCACACCTAATTTAAGGGACTGGACATAGGTTAAGGTATTAAACTCATCGAATCCTAAAAAAAATACTAACCAAATAATGCCAACAAAAAATATACACGAGGACAATCCCGACATACTAAAGAATAATGTTGATCTAGAGATGAATATGAATTTAACATTAACATATTGTGGTTGTGTTTGGCAAGACATCAAAGTAACTTAATAGATAGTCAACTAGTTTATTTGAACGAAAAAAAAACTAACAGAACTGGTTGGTAAGAGAGTTTTTTGAAAAAAAAATAAAGAAATTCTTATTTCACAAGTTAGTAGAGAGGTAATTTACATAAGTAAGTTAAGGGCTACCACGATTTTTTTCCTAGTTTTGCACCTCTTAGTTTTCAAAATTAGCATCCTTTTATCCTCCCTAATTAATATCCTTATTTTCAGCTTAATGTCAAATAATCCTAAAAGAAATTTACCTTTCCTCTCTCCATAATAAAAATAAGGGCGTTGCTATAGTACCATTGAAAAGTAAAGGGTTTGGATATCCTCTGTTCAACCAGAATACGTCATCTCAATTAATTGAGTAATGTCAATGTTACATAGGTTAAGTTTTCATCATCTGATTGGGCTACATAGGTAATAATAGTAGTAATAATGATAATAATAAATTGGTGAATTCTCCGGTAACCCAAGGGTAACTTTACCCATCGTAGGTGGCTCAATCAGATGGTGACTATTATATGACTTGACTCACTAACATGACTCATTTAATTGAGATGACGTATTTTGGTTGGACAAGATAATTTTTATCCCAAAATTATTGAGGGTACCAGAGAAGGGACCCAACAAATTTATATATATATACATATTCTTTTACATCATTTTACACATATAAACTAATTTTACCCAACATTTTCAATTCAATAAGCTATCTTATCCGCTTTCAGATCTCACTTTTCAGCTAATTGTGCGAACGTCAATCCAAATATCCTACACAATGTACGACCATACTTGAAATGAAATGAATAAAAAGAAGAAACCATGTTTTGAATATTTAGGTTCTGTTGGATAAAAACTAACTGATAATGGATAAATTAGTTGATAACAGATATTTAATTGCGTTGACGCATTTTGATTGGGCAAGATATTTTTTACCCAAAAATTATTGAGGGTACCAGAGAAGGGACCCAACAAATTTATATATATATATACATATACATATCCTTTTAAATCATTTTACACGTATAAACTAATTTTATCCAACATTTTTCAATTCAATAAGCTATCTTATAAGCTTTCAAATCTCACTTTTTAGCTAATTGTGCTAACATCAATCCAAATATCCTACACAATGTACCACCATACTTGAAATGAAATGAATAAAAAGAAGAAACCATGTTTTGAATATCTAGGTTCTGTTAGATAAAAACTAGATGATAATGGATAAATTAGTTGATAGCAGATAAGCTAGTTGATTGAATTCGAAGTGTTAAGTAAAATTAGCCGTTGAACTTGTTAATAAATATAAAATAACATAAAAAGTGATGTTTATATGTTTTTTATATAAAATTTTATACATATATATACATATGTTATTTATTTTAAAATAATTATCAATTTTAATACTTTTAGTTTTTTTTTTAAAATATTTATCACCTCAAAAATTAAAACAGTAATTTTTTAATTTAATTTTTAATTATTTTTATTAAATAAAATGGGATAATACAAATTAAATGATATGTTGATATGATTGTTATGTTTTTTTTATTGACAAATCTATTCTTTGTTATTTTTTATCAAATATATATATATCCTTAAGTATATATATTTCGTTAATTGGGATTAGAATATTTTATTTTATTCAAAAGAGGATAAAGAATGAATTTAATTGAAATAGCAAGGATAAAAAATGATAGAAAAAATAATTAGTTATATAAATTATAAATTCAAACACTACTTTAAATAACGTATGAAAAAACACTTTAAACGAATGAAAAATTAAAACACAATAAGCTAGTGATGAAAAACATTTTTCAAACAGAATTACAAACTTATCTACTATAAATAAAATGATATGTTGATATGATTTTTTATATGTTTTTTATTGACAAATATATTGGTTGTTATTTTTTATCTTTTATATATATATATATATATATATTAATTGGGGTCGATTAGGATATTTTATTTAATTCAAAAGAGGATAAGAATTGAATTTAATTGAAATAGTAAGGATAAGAAATGAGAGAAAAAATAATTAATTATATAAATTATAAACTCAAACACTACTTCAATTAACATATGAAAAAACACTAAAAACTAATGAAAAATTAAAACACAATAAGCTACTGTTAAACAACATTTATCAAACAGAATTACAAACTTATCTATTATAAATTATTAGCTAGCTGTTTAACCTTGCCAATCACAACTTAAAGGAATGAATCCATGCTTGAATTTGTAATTCTTATTGATGGCTGATCAAGTAGAAACCTAATCTAGACACACGAGACATATCCAATATACAAAATGTCAAGCCGCAACCCAATTTTGACATTGTGCTGCCTAACTGGCTAGTTAAATTTGTCAATAGAAAATGTCAACTTATTAAACTTTTCCTCGAAGACGGAAAGCTAAGTATTAGTTTGCTCTATAAATATATAGTCTCTCTCTCTCTCTCTCCACAATCCCATACGCAAGACCATCACAATAACATTTCCTATTTATCAACTTCGTTCCAAAATGTCTTCCTCAAAGCTCATTACCACTGTTCTCTTCTCGCTAACCTTATCTCTCCTTCTCCAAACATCTTTTGGAGCTGACCCTCTCTTCCATTTCTGTTCAAGCTCTGAAAACTTCACAGCTCACAGCCCCTATGAATCAAACTTGAAAACACTCATCAACTCGCTTATCTACAAGACCCCTCCAACAGGTTTTGGTATTGGGTCGGTGGACCAATATCAAAACCAACAAGCATATGGTCTCGCCCTTTGCCGCGGCGATGTTTCAGCCTCAGAATGCAAAACTTGTGTCTCCGAGGCATCAAAAGAAATCCGCAGCCGCTGTCCATACAACAAAGGCGCCATCATTTGGTATGATTACTGCTTGTTCAAGTACTTGGACACAGATTTCTTTGGCAAGGTTGACAACACAAACAAGTTCTATATGTGGAACTTGAATGAAGTCAGTGACCCTGCCACCTTTAACTACAAGACTAAAGAGTTACTGACCCAACTTGCTCAAAAAGCTTCTGTGAACCCTAAATTGTATGCAACCGCAGAGGTGAAGCTTGGTGAATCAAAGAAACTTTATGGGTTGACTCAGTGCACCAGGGACCTTTCTAGCATTGATTGCAAGAAGTGTCTTGATGATGCAATTAGCAAACTTCCAAATTGTTGTGATGGAAAAGAAGGAGGCAGAGTTGTGGGTGGAAGCTGCAACTTCCGATATGAGATATACCCATTTGTCAAAGAATGAATACACGTGCATGCGAATCTTCTCTGGTTCTGGATTGAGCATGCATGATCTCGTTAACCTCCTTTGTTGGCAATAAGAATAATAATAAACCTTATACTATTGAATGCCTGAATAAACAAATTATGTGCTGTATGAAGAGGGAATAAGAAGACTAACTGTCATGTTAGTATATGGCAAACTCTGTATTGTCGAATAAAAATTAATGTAGTTACTTTTTATTAAAGTTTTATTGTTTTTCAGGTATTAATCTAACACTGACTTGTTGGCGGATTGACTGAACAGTAGGGTTTTAATTGTAATCGCGATTATGATTGCGATTACGTTGTATTTTTCGTCATTGTAAGAAAATGGAACCATATCAAGCATATTTGCGATTGCGATACGATTTTGAAAACTACCAAAATCATAAGATCACACCATCAATTATTGTTGCATCTCAATTTAAAATCACATTGACAGTTTCTTGTTCTTTGATTTTATCTAGAAGAAAGTAGAAATTCTTGACTCAGGCTTCAATATTAAATTCATGCATCGCGGTCATGACCTCTTCTATTCTATCTTTTTTGTCCACAACCTTGAGCAAAGCATTTCGGTTAATTAGCCTTTGTTAGTTAATGGTCAAATTTGTGATCTGATCCAAGCCTCCTAGAAAAATTGGGTTAACATCCCAAAACGTCCCGAATGTGACATCAATTTTCTTTTTCAATCAGCCCAAAATAAGGTCATACAAACCCTTACTTTAAGTCTATCTCATTTGGATCCTTACATAATCCACTAATTTTATAACATAATCTCTATTTTGATAACAAACAAAAAATGCACATATCAGACCCCGTCCGTTTTTTTTAATTCCATAGCATATATAGAAGCCTAAAAGTTTCAAATGTACTAGTATTTATTTATATATTTATATAAGCTAAGCTACGGGGTCATTGTTGGATATTCCGTGACCGACATATCATTAGCGTAAAACACGCTTGAGAAATTAATACTGACTTTGACTTCCATATGATTGGTGTACAGAGCCTCTCCAAGTCTTGAAAGAACATGCTACTCCACACCTGGCTTCTATGATTGGAATTTGGAAATGATACCATTTCTTTTTTTTTTTTCTTTTTCTTTTTTGGTGCTTTTATTTTATTTTATTTTCAATGTTACTATTTACACACATTTTATACAGAATATCACAAAAAAAAAAAAAATATGACAAATGTTAACCAGTGCCTAAGGACATTGATTAAGGGAACAAATATAGAAATTTTACATTCAAAGTGATATATTCAATATATTGAACAATCAAAAACTATAATTTCCAATAAAGTTTTTCTATTTATGAATTCATTAAACAATGCCCTTAGAACACTTGTTAACAAGACCCAAAAAATATAGAGGGTCTTGTTAATCAGTGCTTTAAAGACATTGATTAAGAAATCAAGAAAAGAAAAGTTTCCATTGGGAATCTAAGTACATAATTTTTGATATGTTAAATACACAAATTTTCAATGAAAATTTACCTCTTTAAACTCCTTCACCAGCCAATACCCTAACTGATTATCATTCTCCAAAAATATATTATACGTACGTGCAGAATCAAATTTTGTGCAAGAGCTACACATTAACACATGCAAAACCTTGAATTTACACACACACACACACACACACACACACACATATATATATATATATATATATATATATATTGTAACAGTATTAAAAAAAAAAAAAAAACCAAACTCACTTCGATAACTTGAAGATATAATGTTCTCCAATGTGATTTCCACTTCTGCAAGTTGATTTAGTGCGTCCTCCATTTGGACACTGTTGGAGAAGTAATGGAAATGGAGCAAAAGGGAAGTTGAAGAGGTTGCCACTAGCCCCATCTGGTAAGCGATTTCAACTCCACACACTTGACAAAAATATCACAAACTAACCTTTATTTATAGGAAGCAGATAATTAGAACTAGAATCACATCCCCTTATTAAAACCACTCAATCTCACCAAATGTTCTCTATCCTTGTTAGTCTCTTGGTGTTCTGCCTTTCTTTCCAAGGAGGCAATTGCATCAGCCCTTTATTCCGTTTCTGTTTTAACCGTGAAAACTACACTGATTCTAGCCCTTATGGTACAAACTTAAACCAGTTGTTTGACCTCTTATACACCAAAGTGCCTCCTACTGGTTTTGGACTTGGCTCCTTCGGCCAAGGCAAAGACCAAGTGAACGGTCTAGCCTTGTGTCGTGGTGATGTCAACACCACAAACTGCATGTCTTGTGTCAATGAAGCAAGCAAAAAACTTCAAGAGCGTTGTCCAAAAATGAAAGGAGCAATAGTTTGGTATGATTACTGCCTTCTAAAGTACTCAAATGAATACTTCTTTGGAGAAATTGATGAAAAGAACAAGTTTTATATGATTAACGTCTACGATGTAGATGACCCTACCACTTTCAGTGGTAAAGTGAATGAGTTACTAAGCAACTTGTCATACAAAGCATCTGAAAATCCCAAGTTATATGCCACTGGGGAATTGAAGCTGGAAGAATCAAAAACACTGTATGGTTTGGCTCAGTGTACAAGGGACCTCTTCGGTCCTGGTTGTAAGAAATGTCTTGATGATGCTATTAGCGAACTTCCAAATTGTTGTGACGGAAAGCAAGGTGGAAGGGTTGTGGGTGGGAGCTGCTATGTTAGGTATGAACTGTACCCTATTGTTGAGGCCTAGACCATGACAGCTTTCAGCTTACAACATGTACCGAAATCAAACTAGTAATTAATGTGGTGTGATAGTAACTCATTATCTTTTTTTTTTCAAAATATAAGAGACAGATATATATATTTTGACAAATATTAAATGCTCATTTTCAATTTTATCCTTATTTATAATAGAGTTTATATTTATGAGACAGTATCAACTTTTTATACAAATAGGTTTGTTCATTAATTACAAGGAGTAATTTTATAAATTTATATGAATATTAATTACAAATAGCTTATTTCAATGCATTGTGTTTTGGGATTTTGTTTCTTATATATAGGATCAGAGGAAGTATTACTTAAGCGAAATTCTAGCAAAACATTTTTTTAAGAGAAAGCTCCTCTAAATAAGCAAAAATGTAAAATGGGAAAGTAATGGTGTATCCACCCTTTATTAGTTAAAGTGGATTGAGATTTCAATGCACCTTAATTAATTAATGGTGGATACATCCTTACTTTTTTACTTTATACTTTTTCTCACTTTAATAAGGAATCTAATTCTTTTTTTAACTTTGTTCCCAACACATTTGTGATATTATTAGTGAAGTGATCAAGACTTAGGGTGTGTTGGAAAGATCTTATAGAGAGCTTATAAAAATAGCTTATAATAATAAACCTAAACAAATAGTGTATTAAAATAGTTTATGATCTTTTCATAAGTTCTTTAGAGCTTATTTTCATAAACTTGTCAGAGAAGCTTATGAAAATAAGTTGTTTTTAGCTTATTTAAAAAAGAGTTTATTGCATAAGCACTTAAATAAGCTGTATACCCAAATACACTCTTAAAGTGGAGTCAGTAGGTCCATTATAACCTTCCTCCAATAATAAAGAATGCATTGAAAAAAATATTAAAAAAAGTATATTATTAATATTTCTCTAATGGTCTGATACAAAATCCACTTAAAATAAAAAAAAAAAATGTGGTAAAGAGAGAGTTCGAAATGTGCTAAAAACAGTGTTCCGAAGAATATAATATCAGCCTTTCTCAAATATTATTATGGCAAAATAGTTGATTGGTGTTATACGTTTATCTAAATTTTTATATCGTTCTCGTAAGTTTTTTTTTTTTAAATTGGTCATACATGTTATATCCTATTTCCATATTAGTCTTTTCTGTCAATTTCGACCTAGTACCATTAGTTTTGAGTTGACTTGATTATGATATTAGTGCTACACATGGCTCTTGATCTGACGCCGTAAGGTCGAAATTGACGGATGACTAACGTGAAAACGAAACATAACATGTAAAACTAATTTGAAAAAAAAAACTTATAGAAGCAATATAAAAATTTAAATAAACATATAAAACTACTCAATCAATTTTACCTATTATTATACAGCTAATTAAAAAAGTGATCCCGTGGAAGTGGAAGTAGCATTTGCCTTTTTGGGTTTCTAAGCCTGAAAAATTCTTGCCCTATTACTTCAAGTTAAATAAATTGCGCCAACAAGTTATTATTAAGTACTCGTTACTTTTCATAATATCTGTCATTTTAAAACTAAATTTTTGTCTGTCACTTCAAAACATTGAAAAATATTAATTATTATTTCAATTTTATCTTTTGTACCTTAATATTTCTAGAGATTTTTTGGATATGAGCATTTTTTTAAGAAAAAAAACACTTATCTTTAAAATAAAAGTTCTTTTAAAAAAATATGAGTATTTGGATAAACGTTTAAAAAAACAAATTGTTTCACCGTAGTCAAATGGTGTTGAACAGGCATAAATGCAATTTGTTCTAAATTATTTGTCACTTTTACCCACTCTGGGAAGGTTTTTTACCCACCCCCCGAGACACCCCTTAGTACCTCATATAAACCTGTAGCCTATCCTAAGATTAACTACTACATAAATCAATCAAAAACAACATGACATGTTCATGCATACTTAAATATAATTCACATATATGGCCCTCTGGGCACTAGATCAAATCTGTCAAATATAATCACATCAAGTATCACATACTTAATCAAAATCCAACATCTGTTTGATATCCATAATTTATATTCTTATATTATATATGCATCATCCTATCTCACATAAGTTAGGTCCATAAGTTAAGTTTAAGTTTATACATTAGGAGGGGCAACTACGAATCAATAGTTTTTCCATATACAAAGCAGGGTTCACCTAGAAACATGGCTAGGAATATATACAACCAGCTATCAGAATATACATCACTAACTATATACAACAAAATCAAAAGATCAGACAGGACTCCCCAGAGCTGGTCAAAAGATGCCTAGTACCTCTATCACTCCCACATCCCTCCTAACATGATCTCCATGGTAATATCCCCCTTTTAGGTGACCGTGCGATCATAGGATTGGAGGTAATCCCATTCTCTTTGTGGAAGGTGAAGCAGAGAGTTATCAGGTACATTTTATGGCCCGCTATCTTTAAGCACAACAATCCAATACAACAACAATAAGAACAAAAACCCAAAAGGAGGTAAGATTTCCGTGATCCTTAAAAAAATAGGTGATAGAGAAATAACAGCTCAAAAAGGAAAGCAAGCAGGCATACTTATCAAATTATCAAAGTTATTTGATTAAAAATGACTTCGTAATTTATTTTTCCATTGTTACGCAATTTCTAACAATTATTCACAAATACATCTTAATATTATAAGCATACATGTACTAAAAGTGGTTGTGCATATACATGTGACTGAACTCGACTCAGACTCAACTCCATGGAGTGATCCCATAACGAGAGGAGCGATCAGGAGTACATGTCCAGTATACAATCGACCCAACTTAAAGTGCATTCAAACCTCAAATTGTGCGTCAAACGGCTTTATGGAACACTCTACTCTAATCCTGAGAAAAATAGTGACTAGTCGGGATCGCCGTGCTTAAACCGATTGCCATGGCACATGGAAGCGACCTCCTAGCCCCTTGTGGAATTTCGTCACCATGATCTCCTTGGCCTCCTCTATTTTACTCTTACCCGCATTTAGGGTGTAGCTCACTCCTGGGCCCCAGGCCCGGATCAACAACTCAATATGCATGATATGATATGTAAACACATAAACATATTTTTTTGTTACAACTTAGGATTCATCCTTCTTTTATTGAATTCATTAGTGGACTTAATCACACAATTTGGCCCATTTTCTACACACTTGTCACCATACCCACAATCCTTTTTTTTTTTTTAAACCGGTGACAGTTTGAGCAGATAGAGCAGATACTGATTAAAATAATATTATTTTAAATTTTTATAAACCTTACAATTTTTAGGGTATTACACCCCCGACCTGAGGGTTAGTCTCACAGCTTGCTTATAGGAAAATTATGTCACTTTTAAAAAATTAAGAAAATATTAATTCTTGTTTTCAATTTTGCCTTTATTGTTATTTCTACTAATAACTTGTTTCTTTCTAATATTAATGACTTCTTATCCTTTTAAGAACAATTTTATCAAATAAAATTTTCCGCCCCTAAAATCTAGATCATTTAATTAATTTCTTAATTAATATATTTAAACATTAAACGATTATTATCTAGAAACCTACTAAAGACTAGTTTTGTGTTTGGTTTTGCAGTTAAATTGGGTGCTTGTTCTATTTTAACAGTTGAGCTTTGGGGAATATATCATGGGCTGTTAATAGCTTGGACTAGAGGTTTTAGAAATATTCAGGTTTTTCAGATAATAAGCATGCGATGAAGCTCCTACATAATAGTTATAACAACACTAATGCCTGTTATGCTCTGGTGGATGCTATTCATGGAGTTCGTAAGGGAGAGGGGAATATAGGTTGGAAGCATGTTCTCAGAGAAGCCAATCAAGTGGCAGATGCTCTACCTAAGTTTGGCCTATCTATGGATACTCATATTAAGATTTTTGATTTTGTTCCTTCGTTTTTGTCCAATGCCTTAATGGCAGATATGGCTGGGATTTGTTTCCCTAGAGGTTTTTAGTTTGATTTTATTTTTGTAGGGGTTTAATCCCATTTCTTTCATAAAAAAAAAAAAGAGTTTCCTCTGCTTCTTTATGCTGTTTTATACTAGATTCCCAATTGCGGATACCAACATCTTAGAAAATAGTTTCATATTCTGGCACGGTGGGTTGGATACTTCGATTAGGTGCACCACTAGGGGGACCTGCAAAGCCTCAAAATGATTTTCCTGTACATCTCTCACATTTACTCCACATATCAGAGGAAATTTTTTATTTCTACCTGTCTTGTGCTGCCAGATTTTGATTGGTTAGACTCTAGAATACTGCCTAATGAAAACCTATGGTCGAGTGATGTGGGTGCAAGTGAACTAAGTCACAAATTTCTGATAGTGGAACTGATAAAATAATTTTCAAATCATATATGTGGAAAAGGCCAAACTTGAGTTGTTGTCAATCCAACAACTACCATCTAAAAATTCTACACCTGTGAATCCGCCAGGTACAACCACCCAAGCGCCCCTCACCCTTCCTCTTTGCCAGCAAAATTATGTAAGAAAAAGTTTAATTAATCTGCACTATCATTTTAAAGTTTTCTACACTTGTCAATCAATAACAAATTATGATATAAACGATTTTTAAGATAATTAGGATAAGAGTCAAACATTTAAATGTCAATTTATGATTGATTGACAATAGAAAAAATATTTACACTGATAATACATATCAATTAAATGCGAATAATAATATAGAGAATCATATAGATGATGAGTCTTGTAAAGAAGGAAAAAGTGCTTGCACCCCGATAAGATAATCCCTCTCATTTGCATGACTATACCAACTCCAGCTATTGTATGACTGAATCACAAGCATACATCATCCCTAATCCCCATCATCAATCTAAAGAGACCGCTCCACATTCCTTTATGCCTATCTCTATATAAAGACTTCTACATTCATGGAATGTCAATCATATTTGTCCAATTAACCTTGATCAGTACTCATCTCTTGTGACTCTTCTCTGACATTCCATACTTAGCCAACAATATGGGTGTACTTGAAATCATTATCAGGGTATCTTTTGTGGCTATACTCATGAAATTGGCCATGGCTACAAATTACATTGTCGGAGGACCAAATGGTGGGTGGGATACTAACTCAAACCTTCAAGCATGGGCATCCTCCCAAAAATTTTCAGTGGGAGACAGTCTCAGTAAGTCACTTGCAATGCATCCATGAAACACAATTCTGATTTATGCTTCGATTAATGTCTCAAGAACATATTACCTTGTGTTGAACAAATTGAAATCATGTGAACAATATTATTTGTAAGTTGATGACATTGGCTTCAATATGTGCAGTTTTCCAATACCCTCCAAACCATAACGTGGTTGAAGTTACAAAGGCAGACTATGAATCTTGCCAACCAACTAACCCAATTCATTCTTACAATGATGGCACCACAACCATCCCTCTCACTTCAGCAGTGAAAAGATACTTCATCTGTGGGACAATAGGACATTGTAGCCAAGGAATGAAGGTTGAAATAGACACTCTTGACAGTGCAACTTCTTCTGCCTCACCAGAAACATCTCCTTCACCTGCAGGTTCCCCGGAGTTTTCCATCATTCCTTCTCCAGTTCCAGAAGAATCTACTACTTCACCTGCCGAATCTCCAGACTACATTCCTGAAGCACCAAGTCCATTGTTCGAAACACATCTGGAAAGTCCTACATTCTCTCCACTCATTCCTTCCACTGAATTTCCTGCTGCTGCCTCACCTCTAGCCCAACATTCACCAGACCTGTCAGCTTCATCAACAAGGAAAGGCAACCTACAAGCCTCCATTGCTTTAGTGTTAAGCTTTCTCATGATGCTTATGGTAGTCTAAGGATAAGAAAAATTTCACTCTACCATTGTTACTGAGCTTATTCCGTGTGTAAATGTGTGTTTTTCTTTGTTGCTATGATGTGGTTAAAACTTCAGAAATATACTGTGAGCATGCTTTATCAGTCGACAAAAATATCTTACCAAATACCAAGTTACCAACAATGTGATTTGATTTTATAACCTATTACTCAAACTGCCTTTTGGATCATCCTACCAAGGACAATCACTAACTATGTATTTGGATGAGCGTTTAATAAAAGTGATTTTGAATGAAATTGATTTTATAAGATTGATTTAGTTATAATTAAGTTTGAAGTGAAGTGATTTATGTTTGGATGTTTTATTTTGAAAGCAAGTTTGATGTAAAATTTAATGTAAATTTTTTAACTCAAGGCAAAAACTACATTTTGGAACTTATACTAGAATCAAGTTTGAAGGCAAAATCAATTTTGCCTGATAGTAAGCAAACTCCTCTATTTTTACGAAAATCACGTTTGACAGGGGGCAAACGCAACTCTGGTACTCTCCATCGTGAAATCAAACACGCACTTAGCAACTTCCACCATGCTTTAAAAAAAATCAAGACCAAAACGACTTTCATGCTATAGCAGATGCGGTTATAGTTTATATTGTAACCGTGACATAAAGGATTTCCTTAATATAGTTTAGATTGTAGCAGCACAAATTTATCTTATTAAGCAGTCTCTGAACAGATGTTCAGCATGTGATTTTAGAGAACACACAAAAAGGACATGAAGGACTACTTAGACAAAGATAAAATGCAATTAAAGCACACATACAACAAAGCAGTGGATGCTAACCACTTTATGCAACTGGTGGTCGAAGCATATGATCCTTTGATGTATCAACTGCAGCAGGAGGCATGAACTGCCACATTGCAATTCCAGGGTAACCAATGAAAGGTATCAGCTTGTGGCTAGCAGCATGCTCTTTAGCAACTGGGGTCTGAGGGAGGAAGCCAGGCTGCACATTTGTCAATCTGATCTGTAGCTCCAACTTTTCTTTATCTGCCTTCAGCCTATTCTTCTCATCACGAATCTCATTCTTCTCATCCTGCAACGAAACATAAGTTCAAAACTACAATTCATACATACTCACATGATGCCACATATTTTAAGAAACAGAAAGCATAGAAATCTAAACTTCATAAATAACCATATCACCTCAAAATAAATATTATAAACAGAAAATCACCTTCAATTCTTTAATTTTGGCAAGTAATTCATCATTCATTTCCTTCAGCTGCTGTGCTTCATTTCTTAATTTGGTTACAGCATGAACTGCATCGCTTAATATAGCGACCTTGTCTGTTTTGGGCAGCCTACCGGGCTCCAAGATAGAACTCAATTCCAGAAACCTTCAAATCATGCCAAATTGAAGACATGAGATTTAGAAGACTAAAGTCAATCAGACAAGATGCAAACTTGCAAAGTAATAGCATGCCTCTCATTCAGCTTATCCCTTCGCAATTTCTCACGGCATGCCTTGGAGCCAGATGCATATGATTCAGACTTCAACCTGAAGTAACAGTTGCAAATGATTTAAGGAAAATAATGAATGAGAGCAAAAGAGACACAGTATGGCAAATTAATCATAGATTTTGAGTTAAAAAAGCCCAGACTTATTGAAGAATTGATTTCTTAATCAATTAATAGACTAATAACAGGAGAAAAGAAAAAAGCATTTATCCAAGATTTGTTTTTATCAGCAGTCGGCAGGATTCTTTTGCATTTAGTTTTGATGGATGCACAAGCACACATGAAATTTAGTAGGCACATGCCTGCCAATCTCATAGCCTCTCCAGATTGGTAACAACATGAAAGTTGACTGATAATGTACTGAAGAAGTAAAATTGAAAGAGTAACTTGATAGAGGTATTGAACTATAACCTATAGGTGATATTAAACTAAATCAAGCATAGCAGAGAAGTATGCTTGTTCTTGACATTCTTGTCATTAGTTGACTAAGTTTTGACATAATCACTTTTATCTGAGTAACAAAGGAACATATTGGGCATTCCTAATCTCCAAATTTATGAAGAATATCAATTAACATATCATAAACGTTTTTAATGTCCAAGATCTTTATTGTGTTGGACTGTTGACTAATGATTGTCTAAAAGAGGCAATTGAAAGTCAAAGAATCATTTCAAAACACAATTTATCATAAGATTCTTTTTACTCAAACTCATATTCACTACAATACATAGAATTATCTTCTATATTCACACATGGAGAAAAACTACATATAAAATTCTATAGACAGCATTTGGATAATTGGATGCTATATTGTTGTAGAATCCCGGGATTCATAAGAGAAATGGTTGGTGCACATCATAATCATACACATCACCTGCCATCTGTATGAGGTGGTAGAATCAGAATAAAAGTGAACTAAAAATGAGATGAGACAAATTACAATCGGTTGAAAAAAGTCTCTTCGCTTGCGGCAGTAAGAATTTGTACCCTTTCTAGACTTCATCAGGTAGAGTCTCGTGCATTGAGCCGCTTTTTATTATGAAATAGATATGAGGTGAGGTACGTGTAAGTAAGTATAGGTAATGGCATAAATTTCTCAACTTTTGTGTACATGGCTGATATCCCTATATATGGTCAAAATTCCAAATCATAAAATTTTGAAGCCATTGAACAGGAGTTAAACTGTTAAGAAGGTACAGCTTCATCTATATATATATATATATATATATATATATATATATATATATATATATATAAATACATACTTAACGGAGGCACAAAAGAGATATTACCGCTTTGAAGGGCCATTTTCAAGCACAGTTGAATCCAGTGAGTATTCCATATCGAAGCTGCAATTAAAAAGACATCATGGGGCAGTCAGGGAATAAGAAATACAATATATTAACAGCAATTCCCGTTCTCAACACTTTGTGGAGGAAACCAAAGAAATAAAGAGAAAGTTGAAGAAGAAGCAAATACCAGGTGTGAGTTTGAGTCTGAGTCTGAGTCTGAGTCTGAGGCAGCCAGGTGAAAGCCGCAGAGTCTGAAGGCGGCATGAAGTCAGGTCCAGCAACAGAGGTATCATAGCAATAATCGTAGAGCCAACACGTGGAGGTGCAGGCACATGAGGAATTCATGTTCATGTTGGGAGCAAGAAGAAGAAGAAAGAGTGTGATGTTGTAACTGTGTCTGTGTATCAAATTAATGAGGGAGAAAGAGAAGTGAATTGCGTAGGAATAATAATATACTAATACTTTGTTCATTTCATTTGTTTGTTCCTTTGGCTTTTATATTTGTTTACTTGTAAGTTGCAACTTGTCCCTTCAAAGGGAAAGAAAGAGAAAGTCATTGTGGTTGTGATTGTGAGGCTGTGACGGAAGCAGCTGAATATGTGTCATGATGCACACTGTACCATTACGTTGATACAGTGCAGAGGAGCCAAGTAATTAATTAACGCCTTCTTCTCCTTGCTTCCTGCCTTTTGAGTTTGGGTTCTTCACATTCAAACCAGCCTTGACCTTTCACGCACATTTATTTTGGATAAGGATCCTCTACCGTTCTGAAAATAATTAGGATGTAGAGTTACTTATTCAAAGATTGATATTTCATAAATTATTATTTTGTTTTTAATATTTTTTTTTTAAAAATATTATTTTTAATGGCTAAGATGTTATGCAATTAAAAAATAACTGCGGAGGATGCTTATCCATTTATTTTATACGCAGAAAACCATAAAAGCAAAAATAACTGAGCCTGCTTTGTATAGCCGATGGGTCACTAGTCTTAGCAATTAATATTTTTTTAAGTAATGTTTGTGTTTATAATTTGTTGAGTTTGATTTTTTTCGTTCGTATATTTTTATTATTTTATTTTAATTTCATATGAATCCTCTTTAATTTATAATAAAATATTATATGATACTATAATTTATTATAAATATTTTAATTTCGTTTTTATCCTCTTCAATTTATAAATATTTTATAATATAAAATACAACATATTATTTTAGAAACATTTATTTGATAATATAATATATATATATATATATATATATATATATATATATAATTTTATATGATAATATATCGTATTATAAACAGATAAAATTATTATTTATATAATTTTTTTATATATAATAATGTATCAAAAATTTTTATATACCGATAACATTCAACATTTATAATACTAACATATATATATAAAAAAAATTATAAATATTTTTTATATATAAACAACATTATACACACATGTCCTTTTATATTTATTAGCTAGTTTAACTGTTACTTTTATCAAACACTTCCACACCAATAAGCTAGCTTATTCGCTATCGGCTACCTCATCCGCTATCCGCTGTAAGCTCATCCGCTATCAGCTAGTTTATCTGCTATCCGCTAGTTTTACCAAACAGATTTTATGTTTAACTAAAGTCAAACGCTAACCTGTGCCCTTAGCTCACTGGTTAAGAAATCAAAAGTGGTAAGTTTTTATTGAAAAATAATGTATTTAAAATATCGAGAAGTGTTGTACTTAGATTCTTAATGAGTGTTTATCATTTCTTGATTCTTTAACCCATGCCCTAGGTTAGCAAGACCCTTAACTAAATTATTCTTCATTACAAATACTTAAAAGATCGATGGGTCTTGCTTACTAGTATCCTAAGGGTATTCGTTAAGGAATTAAAGAAATATAAAGTTTTATTGAAAAAGTAAACATTAAATTTCTCAAAACACTAACTACTTCACTTCCCATATATAGAAACTTACCTTTTTTAATTTCTTAACCAATGTCCTTAGGGCACTTATTACTCTAGATTTCGCTAATAGGGTGGTTAAAGAATCAAGAAATAATAAAGTTTTATTGAAAAATTAACAACTTCACTTCTTCATATCCTATCTTCTCATAAAAATTTGTCATTTTAATTTCTTAATCAGTGCAGGGTACTTAGCATTTTTCATACTTAAAATATTATTCTCTCAGTTAATGATATTATGGGTAAGTTGAAAAAAATAAGATTTTTATTAATTTTTTTTAAATGGCAGATAAATATGAAAAAAAAATACTTTTTTTAGAAGACATAAAAAATAAATTAGCATTAGCATGATATAAAGAAGAGTGGAATTCTTTTTACTTTTGTTGCATACATCTAAATATTCTACATAGTAATTCAATTATTTATTTAATAGAAAAATAAAAGATTATTATTAATTTATTACCCATGATATCCACTTTGATGAATAGACCATAACAACATTTCTTTTTAGGCTAAAATATACTTTTGGTCCCTCATCTTATTTTCAGAATTCATTTTGGTCCTTTATTTTTTAAAAGATCTGTTTTAATCTTCTATCTATCAAACATTATACAAGATGATCATTTTGGTCATGTCTGTTATTAACGTCATTATGTTAGCGTACATGACAATTAAATAAGTGATGATCAGGGCAGCTAAGTTGACATGTCATCCACGTGACAATATGTGTTGGAGCCATGTGGAAGGATCAAATGGAAACAAAAAAAAAAGATAAATGACCAAATCAAATCTTCTTCCTCAATGAGTTTTTCTACCAAATTGATGACCTAGGGTTTCTAGAGGTTGTTGTTGCCTAGGTCTAGAGTTAGGGTTTTCACTCTACCTCTGAAATTAATGTATTGTTACCCAAATTCAATGGATTATTATCCTTTTTAACACTCCCATTTGGAATCTGGCAATGGCGACAAAATTGTTCATCAAAAAGAGGAATTTTATTCACAAAGGCATTGTTTTCTACCTTGAATTGAAGAAGAAACTTCTTTTTTAATGGCAAGTATGCAAAGTTGGGTGGAAACTAAACGCTGGATCTCAGTTACATTAGAACCTGCTAATAATACTAAGAACATTAATTTGTATGTGAAATAACAAAAAAATGGTAACCAGTACGTAGAAGCAAGTTCACAATAAACATCTTAACGCCATGAGTGAAGAGTGAATGATCAGACATGAGAAGCACATAATGATAATGTGTGTCGACCTTGGCAATATCAACTCACCAAGGAGGACATTGACAAATAACATCCTTTTCAACTGATTCAAGACATTCCCTCTTCATGCTACTATAGTATTTCTCTGAAAAACCCACGCCATCTTCACACTAATCTCACCCTCAAACCATAATTGCAGAAAACCCAGAACTTCAAGCACTACAACCTCCAAACTGATGATGGGTTTTTGTAAATTTTATTTTATTTTTTATTTTGTAAAAAATTGAAGAGTTGCTATGTCACATTTCATGTCAGCTCCAGGATGGAGGAGTTGTTATGTCACCTGCTCTAAGGATGAGAGTTCACTTCCACATAAGCCATAGTTAACGACCTTAGTAGCAAAATTAACGAAAATGACCATTACGTCTAACATTTGATTGATAAAAGACTAAAGCAAATCTTTTTAAAAATAAAAGACCAAAATGAATTCTGAAAAATAAAATGAGGGACCAAAAATTACGTTTTAGCCTTCTTTTTACCTTATTTTCTTAAATTCAATTTTGTTAAGAAATTCTTATAAAGAAATTATGAATTTATTACTTTTTAAAAATAAAGTTTTGTTTGTCCAAAAAATAGGACTGCATGATGAAACCAAAATTTGTTCACCATGATATATAGAAATAAAAAACTTATGGTAAAATTAATTTTAAAATAAATATTACATCTTCCAAAAAAAATTGGTCATCGACTTGGTCAAGATACCAGTTTAATGAGTCACTGGTCGAATCAATAAGTCACTGGTTGAACCACATGAACCAATATATATCAAATTTATACTAAAAATATGTATATATATTATATTTGTCAAAAATATACAGGATCATTCGGCAGTGGCACAGCAAGCATTGGGTTGCTAGGAGGACATGAGCTTTTGAACCTCAATATCTGATGTATTTTTGCGTGACTGGACATTTTCAGGGGCATTTTCCGCATGAGTTGAGTGCGGGTGGACTAACGCGTGAATGGTGTACTGGCCGGGTGGAGGTGTGTGCGGTTCAATCGAGTCAAGTCAACTGATCCAATCGCAGTTTGATGATGTCATCTTTGGTTCGATTACATATTTGATCTGATACGCTGACTGGACCGATCATAGGTCCAATTTTTGATTAAATCAGCCAACTAACTGATTTGTTCCGAGTTTAATAACACTACATTTTTTCTTTTGGACGGATCGAATACTATTTTATAAGGGCGGGGTGGGGCAGGTTTAAAGATGTTTCTAGCAATCAAGTAATAAATGACATCCTATTACTAACTTTCTAATAATATTTATGATAATTGGGGTTAGTTCATTTCATGCTAGTATATTCTGCAAAGTTTTTTTTCCTCATATTTTTGTCTCATCTTTTTTATTTTAAAAATTATATCAATCTGCCTCAAAAGTTATGTTATCATTACACTTTTTTTGTGGAAAGATAATATTGAAATTACACCACTTCTAATGAAGGAACGATAGTTTGACTTTTGAAACAAAATAAATGTCGACTATAATTTAATAAACCTTAAAAGACGTTAGTGTAGTTTTCCCTAAAATTTAACAATGGTGCCTCTTCTATATAAATCACGCGTAACATGACCTGCTCGATAGGGAAGTTTTTTTTTTTTTCGATTTTCTAGAATATCCTTTCATCCAATAGGTGAGAGACTAATCTTTCGAGATACGATCAATCGCCAGTATTTTTACATACACACAAATCTAGGGATCGAACCCATTACTATATACTTAAGAGACTCAAGTCTCTTCCACTTGGACCAACACCCGACCCATTGGTATTGATAGGCAAGTTTAATTATATAGCTTTAGACTATCTTGATCTTTATAACTAATTTCCTATACGATAAAAAATATCATATTATAATGTAATTCCTCGTTCAATTAAATTTAGCAATTAAATCTTTGTCATAGGTATCAATTTTAGTTATATCACTCTACAGATAGGGTTAGGATACGTAGTTACAACTTACATATGTACTTTTATTATCTTGTATATGTCTAAAAGTATTATTATCTCTCTCTAAACTCTAGTGGATGAAAATATGTTGTGTTCTTCCCTTCAACATTATCTTTTCACATCAATTAAAAATTTTATATAATATTAAAATTCAAATGATGTGACAAAATAAAAAAGTTGATACCAAATCTTCATCCCTTTCGAGTCTTCGCCCCTCCTCCCCTATTATTAAAATATAAAAAATCAACTGTGTTTTTTCAAAATGGTCTGATGCATGCCGTAAACTGACGTGATGATTGATGTCCGCGAAGAAACTTTAACGAGTATAAAATATATGCACCGCTATATGTTATGAGAATATTATGACGCACTTTCTTATATGTGATAAAACAAACAGATACCACTGCAATGTCACGTAAGTTACAAAACCTCATGTCTGCATTGCCAAGTGATTAGAGAGGACTCGAGGACTCTTTCTTTTATCATACTTGCTACCTATTAATTATTTTTCTTCCCTTACCCTTTACTATATATAGATTTTATTTCAATGATCAAAATTAAAAGATAAATATATATACCTTTTTTAATTTAGTGGTTTTATGACTATTAAGTAATTTTAATCTTATCATTCATATATAATTATATGGTCCAAGTTTAATAACATTCTTAAAATGCAAAATGTTTTCACTGTATATGTTTCACACACACATGACACATATATATAGGAGTGACTAACGTGAGAACATTTTGTTTTGAACTTATTTCAATGATCAAGATTAAAAAAAAATGCACACGAAATTTTTTAAGTGGTAATGTGACCAGTAAACAACTTTTAAGTTTTGAACATCGTCCATTTATGGTTTGTTGGTTGTGATGGTTCTGCAACAAGAGAAAAACAACAGAAAAGTGCAAAGTCTCCAAGCATGTGTGTACACTGAATTTTAATTAGCTAGGTTCAATTCGCTCCTACCAGTTTCAGACTCACTGGATGTAAGAGGTGTAACAACAAATTTCGTGCAGGATACAATGGAGATCCCCTGATTTGGTTTGCACACCCACAATCAAGGGTAACAACAATGATATTTTACATAATGATAGTTTCCTCGATTCTTTATTTGCCCATAAAAGAAGAAAGGAATTGATTTGGAATGTAGAAACTTAGCCAAATTATGGATAAAAATTTGCATGCCGAGTGATTCTATTTATAAATCATCTCATGCCTTTTGGTGAGGAGAACTCAGCTAAGCTAATAAATGCTGCATAAGAGAGTGGGAGGCTGGCCCCCGCCCATCTGGAGGTGCACACCCTTTTAGGAGCACATCTGCTAACCGACGGACAGACGCCAACAAGCATGCTTTCACGCAACCCTAGGCTTTGAAGCTTCCTTCCCCACCCACCTACCTATCATCTATAAATCAAATTCGAGTGACTCCCTGGTGAGTTCTTACGCTTTCATAATCTTTTTAGAAACAACCCTTCAAAGGATTTATAGAAGGGATGTAACCTCTCATACATGCATCATGTGATGAATGGATACATACATATATTCATGAAAGAACACACCCTATTGAGAAAGATTTGAAAGCCACAAAGAGATACACCCATTGAAACACGCCAAAACTGTATTCTCTGCAGAATTCTATGTAACCCGTGTTGGGTCATGCCAAAAAGTGTTGCTCTCTATGTGTATAACACTAAGCGCTAAATGCCCTAGAGCGTCGGGTCATGTCCAATTAAATACCCTGATCTCAGACAGTACAACATTAGGCACTGATCTTCTTGCGCTAAGCACTGACCCTCTTTCGTTGGTGTTCTTGAACTTCCACATTTTGAAAATTTCTCTCATGGTTGTATGTTGAAGATTTATCGTTCTCATATTCTTAAAATGAGAATTGTTCTCATTATATATAATCAAGATTACTGTGATATGTAAGAGGAGTGAATTCTCAATATTAAATTATATACAAATGATCAAGATTAAAACATAGTTAGTGATTATTTGATCACTAAAAAAATTCGTATAACTTTATGTTTTAATTTTAATAATTCATGTATAATTTAATAATTAAGATTTAATCCTTATCTGTGGAGAGAGGTGTCCAAACCTCGCTTTTTATGGAGACGAGGTCGAGACACCAATTTAAAGGAGTATTTTATAATAATTTTTATATTTCAAAATCATATTACTGCAATTTAAATTTATTTATTTTTATTAAAATCTTAACTCAAACTGTGTAGAAATCAAAGAGGGCTGGTAGGGTAGTGGCCCAGAGGCCAGAGGGATCAATCAATAAGATTTGGGGCTACTTGGTACAGTACCACTACCACAAAAACATAGTATCTATGGTCCAAAATATACAAAACTGCAGTAATGATTTCGTCCCAAAGACGAAAAAGTGTACAAAAGTGGTGGGGGCCACGGGCCTGGCCTTTCGCTTCAGTGACTTCTGGGCCTGAAAAGAGGTTATTACGGTTACGGAAACGGAAATCTATTGGTGCAATCAATTAAATTTGGATCGATGTGAAATTAAAAGAAAAATGTTCAAATCTGATTCAAATGGTTTGATTCACATTGGTCCTGATTAAGCTTTTTTACTTGGGTTGAAATTTTTTGCATCTAAAAAAAAACTATCAAAGCTAAAAATTACATAAATTTTTTTATAACAGCTAAAATAAATGCTAAATAAGTAATTCATTTCAATCAAACTCATCACGTTGTAATTTAAACTCCAAAGCGAGGTTTGGACACCTAAAAATGATAAATACATATATATCGAATGATCAATATTCAATTTAGTTTGGACTTTAGTATTTTCTTTTGTTAAAGTAAAAGTTTAAATTAGGGAAAAACACGCATTTTACAACGTCAGGAAATACCACCAGTTTCGGCGAAAATTTATAGTGGAGTTTGAACTAAGAATCACTGAACTAATTTCAAATCAATTTGATCAAATTGAATCAATCTAACTTACACCCCTATGTAAGCACCCAAAATGAAAAAGGCCGGTTAAAACCCACGACTTAGTTCCTGTTTGGATAAATTTTGGAATCACATTAGACATCCGGAAAGTCTTTTCAGTAGTAATTCAACCTGTTTGTTTTCAAAAGTGTGTCCAATAAAATTAATTTTGGAGTGGTTAGAATTGATTTTAAGATAAGCAAAAAAATTTAACTTTTTTATTGAATGGAATTGATTTTAGGTGTAGGATCCACAAAACCTTTAAATTTACACCTCAAATGTGATTTTACTTTATCATCCAAACAAAATCAATTTTTCTAAACTCACTTTTAGAATATAATTAGCAAACACAAATCAATTTTTTTAACCTCCATTTTTATAAAATCAATTCTTTTAACATCAATTCTTTCAAAATTAATTCTATCAAAATTTAAAACAAACGGAACCTTAGGTAGGGTGGTCGCCTACAATGTAAAATTGATAATTTAATAATATTGCACTTTTGGTCCCCCAGGTATAACGATTGTGCAATTTTAGTCCCCAGGTTTTAATTGCGCCAATTGGATCCCCCAAGTATCACAATTGTGCAATTTTGATCCCCCAATTTACAATTGCGTCAATTGGGTCCCCTAGGTATCACAATTGTTTAATTTTGATCCCCCAAGTATCACAATAGTGCAATTTTTAACGTCGGTAGCCTATGTAAGACACGTGGGACTGATTTGACACTTTAGTGAAGTCAACTTGACAGTTTACGGAACATTCTTATAAGACATCATTGACATCTCACGCAATTTAATGGTCAAATGCATATCATTAAGTGTCACATAAGAATGACATGGAAGCTGTCAAGTTAGTCTCATTAAGTGCCAAATCAGTCGCATATGTGCTTCGTAGGCTATTGATGTTTAAAAGTCGCATAATCGTGATACTTTGAGGATCAAAATCGTACAATCGTAATACTTGGGGGACCAATCATGATACGTGGAGGACCCAATTGATGCAATCGAAACTTGTGGGACCAAAATTGCACAATCATGATACTTGGAGGACCAAATTGGTGCAATTAAAATCCGAGGGACCAAAATTGCACAATCATGATATATGAGGGACCAAAAGTGTAATTAAGCCTTATTATTATGGTTATTATTATAGTCAATGATAAAACATGATGAAAAAGTTTGATAATCAAATCAAAAGCTTCAGACACACAAAGTTTATCCCCCAACACTATCAAAATGACTCAAATCCAAATTCCATGATCACCAATTGAAGTAGAACTCCATTACTTCTGCACAACTAAATCCATAGTTGCAATAAATGGTGCATTTATCTCCTTCAACAGTTCAACTAAATCCAGTAAATTATTACTCCACCTATAATTTGCAACACTCTCACACCATTCTCTCTGAAGTTCCACCATAAAAACCAAAATGTATCACAAAAGTTGAAACTTGAAATTATCCCAAATCTCAATTTTACCAAGAAAGCCGCTTAATAATTCTCTTTACTTTTGACACTTAAAGAGAACCAGATGGAAAATTCTATATGAAATTGTTATTCTCTTTCTTATCAAAAGAATTTTGGGAGCAAATTTTAGCTATTGGGTATCTATTTGACAGCAAAAGATATGTTTGACAGCAAAGAAGAGAAGGAAATGGTAACCTAGCACCGACCCATGATTTGTTAGGGCATATATATAATTCTGATAGGGGCAGCCATTGAAAGGTTTCAGAGAGCAAGGGTTTCAAAATCTGAAGGAGCGAATTGTTGTCGTTCTCCTCTCATTGGTCATACTTCCAAAGTGTTGTACTTGGAATACTAAGCGGAGGAGGGGACCCATTGTTGGATGGGCTAAAGTCGGCGACAGTAGCAAGGCAGAATAAGATGGTGAAACATTCAGAGTTTCCTAAAGCGGCGATAAAGTTGAAAACTTTGCAGGGGACGCCTTAGGATCAGCATGAGAATGTGTCGAAGTAGTCGCTGGGGAGGGTGGTTTTGCCAATGACGATGATGCTGTTGACTTAGGTGAAGGACGAGGAGCACCAAAGATGTGAAGAACAGAGCAAGAACGAATCTATTTCCTTCCAAAGCCAGTAATGTGTTATCCCGGTTATCAACACTTATCTCATACTCATCTCGTCCGTTCATTTATTATAATATTAAACCTATTGTTGATGAGTAAGGAGGATGAGAGAATCCATCCTCCAAAAGATGGAGGGAGGATTTAAGAAGAAGTTGCCCATTCAATTATTTCATATACCCTTACTAAAACCAGTAAATCAGTGAAAGGAAGTGTGCACATTTGTTTATCCCTTTACGACCCCTTCCCATTTACCAAATACAATTTTTACTTTTCTTCGATCGATTTTTATATTGTGATGATATTTACGATTAAAACTTTTCGAAAGATGAAACAGTCATTTAATTGGTACAAAATTTTCTTTTTTATTAGTTTAACCAAATTGAATATTCATATATGCAAATTTTGGCATCTAAAGAGTTAACGAACAACTGAAAAAACAGGATGGGTGCTTCTATCCTCTTGGAAGGAGCCAAATCCTGTTTATGATATAAAAAAATAAAAAGATAAGATCAAAATGAATATGTTATCTATTGATTAGATTCCCTTGCCAATGGCAACTAATCTTCACAACATACAACATAATGGTAAATAGTCATTACAGCTAAAGTGAATAAAAGGAATATGGAGAGCAGACAAGAAGAAAAGTAGAAAAAGTTAACAGCACAGTGCCATCATTGAAAATCAATACATATGCTAGGGACCACTAGCTTAGAAAGATTCATGGAAAATAAAAGATTGTACAATGATGGATGTATCCTGAACATGTATGAATGAGATGTTGTTTTGGTATAGTGTTTTGATTCCTAAGATAAAAAAAAGTACAAAACTTAATGCTCTTCTTAATATGTTTGTGATGTTGTTTTCTAACCGGATGCTATATGTGTAACAACGACATCACAAATACCTATATACGAAAATGCATCTAAATTTTGTCAAAAATAAATAAATAAATAAATTACTTTTCATCACAATGCAGTCACCTGGCTAGGCAATAGCATGCACTGGACCAGGGGTCAGCAGCGCCGAACCTGGTGTAGGCGTACTCATAGGTGGTGCTGCAACACTGGGTGGCGGCAGCGACGACGACGGCGGAGGATATAGGTTAGAGTCAGGCGGAGGAGGAGAGGTTGGGTTTGTTAGCGGTGGAGGTGGGGTGGGAGTAGAAGTAGCAGGAGGAGGAGGTGGAGTAATGGGGTTGCCAGTTGAAGAAGGAGGGGTAGGTGTTGGTGAGCTGAAATTGGGGCTTGGAACAAAGGTAGCAGGAGAAGAAGAACCGCTGCAGGAGGCGTCGGAGGAAGAGCATTTGGAAGTGTTGTTGTGGTGGCGGCGCCGTAGGAGCCCGAATCCCAACACGAGACCAAGAACAACGAGCACGGTCACTATGAAGATGAAGATCTTTGTTGCTTTCCCCACGTAGCACATCATTATCTGCACAATTGTTTTTCTGAATCTGAAAGAAATGATGCTGGGGGCTTTGTCTGCTTGTAATCTAACTTGTTTTTGCTTTTTCTGTAGTACTAGCTAGCTAGCTAGCTAGGGTAACCACTCAAAACTGATCGATGCAGTGATGCTAAACCTTTTTCTATCTGATATATCTCTGGTTTAGCAGAGATGGGTGTGGGTGGGTCTTAGTTGGTTCTTTTTCGTCTTTTTCTCATGGCGTTTTGGGGTAGACGAACGAGGAGAGAAATTGTTTGTGTGTGACTGTGAAAGAGTGCATATCAACATGGACCGGTAATTCTGGCTGGGTTATAAGGAGGATAATGTTTTGTCATAATTTCTTCTCATATTTTTTTTTACCTATCGTCAATAATATTTTTTCGCTTAATAAAATAAAATTATAATTTATTAATATTTATATATATTCTCAATCTTTGATTGATGGGATATAAAATTTTGTTATCCCAAAATATAATATCTTTGTGTGTCCTATGAATCAAAGGTTAAAGATGTGCATAAATGTAAATAGACAAATTATCATGAGTAGAAAACCGACAAAAATGTGGGCAAGAAAATTTTTATCCGTAATGTTATTGGCATTCCATCCAAATTACCTATTGACACTTTGATCATAATTTCAGTTCTTGAATTTGTAAAATTATGACGAGTTAATTAATGAGGAGTGTGAATATATAATTGGTTGTGTCAATAACCTCGTGATATGATAGAACAAAACTTAGGTGTTGAACTTTAGGTATTTACGATGTTTTTTTTTATCATAACAAACTCAATTCATTTCATTTAAAATGCGTTTAATAATACAGGTTAGAATATAATCATAAACTTGATGACTAACATTAAATCTTGCCTTTCTATTTAAAGTATGAGTGACATGATTAGCTTGCTTCTTGCCTCATAATAAAATTAACCCCACAGTTTTATACAATGTTATTTTCTAATGAAAATAAGATATGTATAACAGCAGTTATATATTATTGTTGATGAACTTTTACACATATATTTTCCTCTTTAGAAAAAAACATTATAATTGTATAACTACACCTAAATATTGTTTTATGAAGTTTTATTATGGACTCTCTTAAAAAAAATTAATATTTTTCATGGACACAAATTGTAGGTTTATGAAGTTTTATTATAATATAAATTTATAATATAACAACATTAAAAAATATATTTTTCTGGACTCTCTTAATATTGTTTTATGAAGTTTTATTATGCAACAAACCTAAAAGGAATTGATTGGTTTTGTCGTATAAAAACAATAAATTTTTATTCAGAAGTGATGAAATTAATACATTTGAAAATGATATAATTAGTTCCTAAATAAAAATTTATCTTATAACACTAGTTAACAAAATTTTTGGCTATATTTGGTTTACCGTTATAAATATATGTTTGGATTTAAATATATGTTTGTCTCAAAAAAAATTTATAAATGCTTGACCCCAAACATACATTTGTAATTTATTAACTGCAAACCCAATATACATTTAGGGTGCGTTTAGATATATAACTTATTTAAACGTTTATGTAATAAGTTTTTTTTTAAATAAACTAAAAATAGCTTATTTTCATAAATTTTTTTGACAAATTTATAAAAATAAATTAAAAAAAATTATGAAAAGATTATAAATTATTTTAATAAATTTTTTATTTAAATTTATTATCATAAATTATTTTGATAAGCGTTTCTAAACTTTATGTTAAGCGTAGGCTCACATTCTAATGCATTACTCTAGAAGTATACAACAACCCCTTCACAGAGTGGGGAAAGTTAATGTGACCACGTGAAGGCAAGTTAAAGTGCTGAAAAAACAAAAGGTTGAATTGGCAATGCCAAATAAGGACCAAGGTCAAGGTCACCTATTTTGCACTTTATTATTGTCACAGTAGCAGCTGCTAACTGCTAAGAGGTTAGAATAACACAGAGACAGTCTGTAAGCATAATTAATGTTGACCCCTGTTTCTGGCCATTAGCACAAGCCTTTATCCACCCACAATAAACAAAGATTCTTTTACGCAAAGAAATGTTAATGACCGCTACTTATTAAAATGAAAAATCTTGATTTATATTAAATATTAAGATTATATTTCGATTTTTAATATACGAGATAAAATAATTTTTTTATTTAATATATAAAAAAATATTCAATTTTTATGTTAAATTTTATATTCACTTTTATTTATTATAAAATTTATATTAAAGAGATTCAATAATTTTTTATATAAGTGTTTTGATTTTATTTTATTTATTGATCAAATAATATAATATTTAAATTTAAAAATAAATAACTTAATTAAATTAAAAGTAATTAAATAAAAATATTTATGAAAAAAATTTAAAATAAATTGATTTCAATCATTTTTTTTATTTTAATAAATTAGAGTTTCGTCTTAATTATTATTATTTTCTTTGTTATACATAACAATCTTTTTCACTGTGTCAGACAGCGTTAGACCGAGGGAAAGTAATTAGCAGTGGAGGAGAGGTATAAAATTGGACATTCTCGGAAGTAAGCAGTGAAAAGTTTAGGGGGTTAATTTGAGATGAAGGAATCTACTGTGAACGAGGATGGATCCCAAGTTAAATTGAACCGTAAAAAGTGGGAATGGGATAGTCAATTATCATAGAGAAGCGAGCCTGACAGACATGCATGTCTGCCACGTCAGCCTACGTTGTCTGCCTCCTCCCATTACGAAAATGGAACCCCTCTATCATCTCTTTGATTCTTTCCATCTTCACTCAAGTTAAATCTTACACTTGGTTTGGTATGATGAAAAGAGGAAAAGCAAATAGAAGGAAAGAAAAAAAAAAAAAAAAATTTTTTTTTGTTTGGATTGAAAAAAAAGTGGAGAAAAAGAAAAAATACATATGAGATTCATTCCAATTTTTTTGTTCCATATTTGGGAGGAAAATATGCAAATCGAGAAAAAAATCATTGTTTTGGATGAAAATATTAAAAACCTCATTCTTTTATTTATTTAAATATTATTATATAGGGATATTTATGTTATTTCACTAATATGTTTTTTTCTTTCTTCTCACTTTTTACTCAACCAAACAAGAGGAAAGAAAAATTTTTGTTTTCTTTCCTTCTATTTTCTCTCATACCAAACAACTAAACAATTCTCTCATTTTCTACCCTTTTTCTTTGCTTTCCCTTTCTTTCCTTTCACTTTTTTTTCTCTCACTTTCTTTCCTATAATCAAACAAAGTATTAGTCTTATGGATTAATCTTTTTTTTTTGATTAATTTTATGGATTAATCTGACTGTTGAAAAATATATTTATAATCCATCGATTAATCTGACCATTAAAATTTGGATAAAAAGAGGATGTTGGGAAAAATATGATGGAGGGATCCACAGAATTCTGTGATTACGAGGGATGCTAATAGGTAGGATACTATAGTACTCGTTTAATGTATATCTACATTTTAAAAAATACCCAAACCCATACAACATGGGTAGCAATTTTATTACACGTATCCTTATCTATTATTTATCCAAGTACTCATACCTCATCCATTACCATACTTTAATATAAGAAATTTATGGCTGCTTGAAAACATGATAAGAAATTTGTACGATAAAAAGATAAGAACATAAATATATAATACATATTAGGTCATTATAGTATGTTTTCACATTAGAGATATATACCATGATATATCTAAGACTGAAATGCAAAACTATTTGATCCAAAATATTCAATATTCTCCAAAATATTAAATAATTATTACAATAAAATTCTAGAGCAACTAATTCACAAACTTTGAAGTCCTGAGCTGCACTATCCAAAATCTGCCAAGAAAATTATGCATTACACTAACTAGTTGTAATTGTAAAGTCAAAATTAATAATATAAATTGTAGGTTATTTTACACTGCATTTTTTTTAATATATATATATATATATATATATGGTGCCTTCTATCTTGCACCATCACAAAAAGAGGTGCAACTTGTATCTTAAAGTAGACTAACCTGGACCAATGAAAGTGTCAAATGGCATGAGCCTTGTTGTAGCTAAAGTCAAAGTCAAACTCAATCAGTCAAACATATCCAAACTTTGTGTATTTGCATATTGAGTATTGGTCAAGTGGTCAAAATATTATTTCTTTGGTATTTGCATAAAAGCACCTCACCTAACTGTATTTGCACCAAATATATATTTTTTTATTACATTAATTATTTCTGCTTTATTTATAATTTTTTTTCATAACCTGTTTTATTTCTGCTTTGGTGGTAGCAAGTCGACGCGGTTGGCGATGATCTTCGATGCAGGCGTTGTCACCACAACCGCCATGTCTCTCGCGCCGTCGATCTCCCCCTTCTCCTTTGCTATCGATCGTCTCTCCCCTTCTCCCTCGCTTGTGATCGTCTCTCCTCCCTTCTCCCTCACATGCGGCTGTTGCTTCAGCCACCATCAACCGCCCTAGCGTCGTTGCAGCTCTCTCCCTACCTCGCGCACGATATCTCCCCTTTCTCCCTCGCGCGCCGCCGCAGCTTCAGCCACCAATGGAGCTACGATCTTCAGTTTGGGTTTGCAAAAGGGCAACCAAATTGGAGAAGATGAGAAAGGGGAAGGGGGAAGTTAGGGATTTGGTGTTTGTAGAAATGAAATTGTCAGTTGCAATATTAAATTATTTTAAAAAACTTAACTTTCAAAAAAAAATATATTATATTATATGATAATTTGAAATACAATATTTCCAACACCCAATCTGCAAATACAACACATCAATTTGATTGGTCAAAATTTCAACCCAAAAGTTGGACTGCTCATGTGTCATAATGATATATTCTATTAGTCAATAACTAAGGTGCATGTTGCACCAACAAAACTGCTGGTGTAACATAGACAACACCTATATATATATATATATTATTTATGCAGGTATGATACAAGATGGATACTATAGTACTCATACCCGCATCCATATCCATAATATTTAGGAATGTACAAAAAAGGATACAAATAATCTACTTAAAGTATGTTTGGATTAAATTATTTTTAAGAAAATAATGACTTATTTTAATATTATTTAGAAGACTTTTAACTATAAATTATTTTTTTATAAACTAAACTAAACCAAATAAAATAATTTAAAATGGTGAGCTTAACTTGGATCTCAACGAGTTGGGGTGTGGCACAAATTGAAGTCACTTATGTGGACCTTTTGTGGCATCTTTGTTCTGAGTACATAAACAGACTGATAGCCTGCTATGATGATAGAATGGGCCTCAATAAACGGATCTACAAGGTAAACTATAGGTCCAGTGTTTAGGCAATGACATTTCAGAGCACCAATAGTTCCCACCATTGCATGAGTTACATAACTAAAAACATTCCAGCTGTGATTCATCATTTGATTGATAAAAAGCCCAATTGAGAAGCATAACCCAATGGAATGGGAATGCACAAAAAAGAACCGTACACGGGTATGAGAGGCGGCACATGAACAAGTGTGAAAAATGCAATGCACCAGCGGTCTAGAACTAGTTGGTTCTATCTTGGATCATTGGTCCAAGAACCAAGAAGCAATATGATCCACCACCTCCACATGTTCCTGATTTGGTCCATAATAATTTACCGGATTCAACTCCTTCGAACCAAAGATGTGTCAGTCAAAGGCTTTCAATAAACAGAAAGAACGAACTACACTTGTTCATTTTTCTTCTCTTATTTTATGATGGATTAATTCATTATTATTATTATTATTATTATTATTATATGCAATGTGGTGGTTCATAATATAACTACATATATAAGTATTGGAAAGTGTGTAGCCTTAAACACCGAGAAATTTTCATAAAGAAATGGAAAGCATAGTGTGTTCAGCACGAAGTGGAATGGGGTCAAGAATTACACTTGAGCTTCAAGAAAGGTATTGTTTCAAACAGGAAATGCCATGGAGGGATGAAACTAAACGTGTGGAAAGAGGAAGGAAGCTAAGGACGAAGCATGTCTTCAAAATGGACTGCGAAGGCTTCAAGAAACACCGAGGAGGTGTATGTGTGGCATTGAAAGCGGCATGTGCTCAACCAGAGGTAACCATTGTTAGTCTTTGGATACAAAATAGCAATAGCAGTAGTAATAGTATAGTATAGTATCATCATCAAGCTGTGTCCACAAAGTTAGAACAGCTCCGTGAGAGTTTTGAATGGTTCATCATCCTTGCACGTGCTCTTTCTTTCTTTCTTTCTTTCTTTAACTTATCTTTTCGCATTCTTTTGTGACCAAACAAAATTTCATGAAAACCTACACAGTGATTGAATTGAGCATTGACCATAATGACCCCAACTCACCACCTTCCCCTCCCTTTATGTATATTGTTAGCCAGAAACCCCTTTGCAATAGTAAACCAGCTGCAGACAGAGGAAAGAATGACAATGTTAGTGTAAAAATTTGTATACTATTAATAATCATATACTATCACATGTATCATAGTTTTAGGTAATTACATGCAGTCAAAATAAAAGGTAATTATTATAAAAGTTATATATTTTTAATAAGATAACAATGAATGATTGGTTGATAATATCAAGTACACACCGACACTGCACACAATTAAATAAATACAATTTTCCCCACTCAAAATTTATTCTAAACTTAACAATTAACATGCTGTATGCTCCCTTAGGCAAATCTATTTTCTATAGAGACAGTGGATGTATGCAAAGCGTTCATTATGTAAAGAAATGCAACGCAAAAACACTGTATAATGGTGGGTTATTTTCTACATTTATTCTTAAAAAAAAAAAAAATCGTGAATGAAACCATGAAAAGCATGCAGTATCTCCAATTTCATCCATCCTCTAATAGTAACCTTGAAAATTCTGCTCATAAAATACAGGCACCAATTGCTCCAACTTACACGGATCCAATGCTCGCAAATTATGTACCAGTGTATGTGATGCTCCCTGTAAGTCATAACCTTAAATTTCTGTCTACATAACTATGCAACATATTAATGTGTTATAAATTATTATACCTTTTAAAAATGTGTTGGTTCCTGCCAGCTCGGAGTTATTACAAATGACAATGTCTTACAAGACAGAGAGGGACTTGAGGAACAGCTCAAGGAGCTACATGCAGCAGGTGTTGATGGGGTCATGGTTGATGTCTGGTGGGGTATTGTAGAATCCCAGGGGCCTCAGCAGTATGATTGGTCTGCTTATAGGGCCTTGTTTCAACTGGTTCAAGATTGCAAATTGAAGTTACAAGCTATAATGTCATTCCACCAATGTGGAGGGAATGTGGGAGATTCTGTTTTCATCCCACTCCCCAAATGGATACTTGAAATGGGAGAATCAGACCCTGATATCTTTTACACCAACCGCTCAGGTCACAGGAACAAGGAATGTCTGTCCATTGGTGTGGACAACAAGCCTTTCTTTCATGGACGAACTGCCATTGAGGTGAGCTTGCTGAACTTTTTGATTTCTGATATTCTTAGTATTCTCAAGAATACAACTCTACATGTTACTCAAACAATAATGCTATTCAACACACACGTACACACACAGCTTTAAATCTGCACAGTTTTCAATTCCTATTTCATTTTCTGCACACTAACACTATGATTCTTTCACCTCGGTGGGATTTGAGGTGATGTGCACCTAACAATTGTGCAGAAAGCATTATTCTTACTCAAAGCATAAGTTTAATCAAGTCTTGTCATAGATTTCTTACCACATGCATGTCTAGTTGTCCATTTTGCCCACCTGGGACTAGAAAATTTTGAGTGGATAAAGTCTACCTGGTAACCCAAGTTCAGTTTTGGAAACTTCAATGTTTATGATGAATTGAAAGAAGCCTATTATGCAACAAAACCAAAAGGAATTGGTTGTTTTTCTGTTACCAATTCAAGTGATCAACTATATAGTCTATGTCTTCCTCTTGGCAAATTGCTACATCTATTTATATGGCAGAGATTTTTAACATGTTTACTTCTTGATCTTAAAATTTGGTTGTTTGATACAGCTGTATAGCGACTACATGAAGAGTTTCAGAGAGAATATGGAAGATTTTTTAGAATCTGAACTCATGATAGACATTGAAGTAGGGCTTGGCCCTGCAGGAGAACTCAGATATCCTTCTTACACACCAAGTCTGGGGTGGGTATTTCCCGGTATTGGAGAATTTCAGGTGGGTTTGGACTTTTCTGTTGTAGCAAACTCATGCATAGTCCCATAAAATTTGGGTTATATTCACTGAAAACGAAAAATATTGGGGTGTTGCTTATTACACATTCACTACTCATATCAATAAGATTAAGCTTTCCAATTTTCAAACTTCTTTACATACATCCCAAATCTTGCAGTGCTATGACAAATATCTTAAAGCTGATTTCGAAGAGGTTGCGGCAAGGGCAGGCCATCCTGAATGGGAGCTGCCAGATAATGCTGGGGAATGCAATGACAAACCTGAATCTACAGAATTTTTCAGATCAAATGGAACTTACCTAACAGACAAAGGGGAGTTTTTTCTAACATGGTATTCCAACAAGTTGCTGAGCCATGGTGATGAGATCCTGGATGAAGCCAACAAAGCATTCCTAGGCTGCAAAGTGAAGTTAGCAGCAAAAGTAAGCCTTGAAGTTAGCAGCACATTTTTTTTTTTTTTTTGCATCAATCGGCTGATAGTTTCTTATGAAAGTAGGTGGCTGGAATTCACTGGTGGTATAAAACAGAAAATCATGCTGCAGAGCTTACTTCAGGATATTACAATTTAAATGATAGAGATGGATACCGTCCTATAGCGAGGATGCTCTCTCGGCATGATGCTATTTTAAATTTTACATGTCTTGAGATGAGAAATTCTGAGCAAATAGATGAAGCCAAAAGTGGTGTACAAGAACTTGTTCAGCAGGTAATTTTTTCCAGCTTTAAATCCAATCCAATGCCTTCTCTGCAAAATCAAGACAATTAGTAATTGAAAAAATCCATGGCATTGTTATTCTGCAAAACAAGTTATCCACAATATAGCTTGTTTTAAGTTCATTCCTTTTCTATAATATGTGTGTCAGTTATTATAGTAAATGCAAAAGACACAGCTCTGAATTAATATTGTGCAATCACATAGAATTAGAGAAATGATTGTTGCATACTTTTTTTTACCTCACCATTTAAACATATTTCCTGCATAGGTTTATTCTAGTTTGTGTATTACCATTCAGGTCCTGAGCGGAGGCTGGATAGAGAACCTTGAAGTTGCAGGAGAGAATGCACTTTCAAGGTATGACCGTGCTAGTTATAACCAAATCCTACTAAATGCTAGACCAAATGGTGTTAACAGAAAGGGCCATCCAAAACTAAGGATGTATGGTGTCACGTACCTCCGTTTGTCAGATGAGTTACTTCAGGAAACAAATTTTGATATATTCAAAACCTTCGTGAGAAAGATGCATGCTGATAAGGTAAGCAGAGTTACTGCATTTAATTTAAGGATGATAAATATTTTGTGGTGTTTGTAGTGATGTAATCAGAACCTCTCCTGACAATGCCAAAAATTTGCAGGATCACTGTCCAGACCCAGAAAAGTACTACCATTACACGGTTCCTATGGAGAGATCAAAGCCAAAGATTCCACTGGAGGTTCTTCTTGAAGCAACCAAACCAGTGAAGCCATACAGATGGTACAATGAAACAGATATGAGGGTTGGTGGTGTAGGTGTATTTGCTAATCTACTAGCAATTATCTTGTGTATATTCAAGCAAGACCGAGACTAAAAAGGAAAAAGGAAAGGAAAAACTACTTGCGAAAAGGAAGTTACTGTTAGCTAGTATTAGAGAATTGGAAAAATAACTGGATATGCTCAAGGTGATTGGCATTGTTATAATAATGGTTGTGATAATAATAACTTTTTAAATACAACTAAAGAAATGTTAAATGACACGAAAAACATGATGTTTATGTAAAACTTGTAGCATATTATAAAGTCGCAAAGTAGAAGCAACCTGAAAAATGAATATATTAGTGATGATACAAGTCCATTTGAATTCATTTGAAGACAATTTCATTATTTGTATAACTGAATTCGATACTTTGGCGACATTCACACAAATTTGCATGCGGTACGTCTACTCTATCTCGAAATATAAGATACCTCGAGTGTCTCATTTCAGGTGTTCAAAAAAAGTTTTCCAGCTAAAAAAGTTTCTGCCCTTGTGTGTTTGCTAGCTTGACACTCTGGTGGAATCTGCTGCAAGCAGTCTATGTATGACCATTAGGTTTCAATTTGATATTGTTTATAGTTGCATTATTCATAAGCTTCATCTAAGGTCCCTGCTATGCCAAATAGATCCACCAAACATGAATAACTGAGTTGGTTCAAGCTCTACATTTTAGTCAGTCCCTGATCATTTTGTACAGCCAATTAGGAATTCAATAATTCATCAGAAAATGTTAACAACATAGCCACTTTTCTGAACAAGATAACCATGAATTGCTTTGACCAGCTTTAAACTCATAAGATCAACACCCTCACAGAAGAGAGCAGAGCAAGCAATAATGGAACCAAACATGGTTAAAAGAAAAAGCAAAAGCAAGATTGGAGATGCGGGGTATCGATCCCCGTACCTCTCGCATGCTAAGCGAGCGCTCTACCATCTGAGCTACATCCCCATATGACAATAGTCTCATGTCGTTTACTATTAAACAAATAATTACTCTTCCTAAAAGTTTCATTGAATGAACACTTGTATTAACTCAACCTGGCCATAACGGAAAATCAAATTCAAACATACACGGAATTGCGTATTTGTTAGCTTTTTTTTTTTTTTACTGGTATTTGTTAGCTAATAATCCATCTTTTTGAAGTTGGTGATTTGAGAAAGAATAAAAGCAAAACATAAATAAAAAAATCCAATTATTCTACTCTTTTTTACCAGGGAGAAAGTTGCATGTAAAACTATTGGGGATTTTTTTACCTGGGAACGCAGCAAGTACAATTTATCACAAGAAGAGGGGAAGACATTGCAGAGTCCTTATTCCTTCTTTTCCCCACTTGTTTAGACTCGTCAATATCCAGATATATGGATCTTTTCCTTTCTAAATTTTATTTAATTCATTGTTACCAAACATTGCAGCTCAAAGTCTATATCATGGTTATTATTTGTGGACCGCACGATGCCGTCAAAATATTGGGATTGTATCAAAAAGTAAGTGTTCAGGATTTCGAATGCTGATTCTTGTAAAAGTAGGAAAACTCACAAAGTAGGAAAACTCACTTTGTGTGCTGAACAAGTTTTTCTATGAAGATTTAGTTACTACTAATAATAATGGATACTCTATTTATAATATTGTTATAAAAATAAAAAAAATCATAAAAAGTTTCATAATGGACGACATTATATTTTAAAAATTAATTAATATTTAGCCACTAAAAAATTATTCTAAGCCACATTACAACCACAACTTTAACATCTTTAAAATAGATATTTATGACATAAAGTGAAACACACGTCATAACACTCTAACTTAGGACAAGAAACTAAAAAATAAGAGCAATGGAGTAGAAGATGAAAGCTTAATAAAAAGTAAAACATTATATCAACCAAATTCAACATAATTAGTAGGTAATTGAATTTCTTAAACTTAAGTATGTTTTTTATGAGTTTGATTTTTGTATTGTATTTTGAAAAAGTATTTGTTAAGAAATACAAAATTCACTTTCGTGATGTTTATGGTTCCAATAAAAGAATGGGTCTCCCAATATGAGGTGACGATATTAAAACATATTTTGGATTAGGAAAGGAAAGATATCCAAGACATGACATAATCAATAATCATGACGGGTATCCCACGTTGTTCTCCCCACGTCTCTTTACTAAGTTGAACGCACCTATGTGTTTCGAACACAACAAAATTGGCTACACAAATTCTTCAACTGGAACCTCAAACTTTCAATATATCAATTTCAGGACAGTTATACCCTTTGCATGAATTGGTTTCTGCTCTCACGCACGTTCATTCTCATAATTGGTTCTTCTCTTCGCCTTCCGTTGCAATATTATCAAATACGTCATACCTTTCTCAGCTCCATCAAATTTTGGCACATGTGATGATGAATTTATGATAACACTTGCCATTTGTCACATCCCAACCTGATTCTGCGTTTTTGACAAGTTAGAACAAACAAGCCAATTTGGTTATACATTGTTATACGTACGTAGTGATCATATTGATTTGGAAGCTAAAGGCAAGAAGTTAACGTTATATATATGTTTGTCTGGTTGCATATATATATTGAGTGAGACTAATTAGATAGATTTTAAAGTTCAATGAGATGAAAAGAAGATTATGGTATTGGGTTGGTGAATTTGGAAGGAAGCAATGGAATTTACAATAAGACCTGCTGCTTATGCGGTTGTTTGTGTCATTCTTCTTTGCGCTTTGGCCAAATGGGGTTCAGAGGGAAAGAGGTGGAAACCCCACGAGTTTCATACATACCATGCTGCTTTCTCATCCTCCCTTCATATACACGCAAAAAAGGTGTCTAACTTTTACCATTTCTATCTCCCTCTCTCTCTCTCTTTTCGTTTCTTCTTATTTTACCCCTCTAAATTTCTTAGCTTTTTTTTTTAATTTTAATTCATGATAATGATCAGCATTATTCTTAATGGATATTGAATGAACTGTTATTAATTTTACCAAAATGGTGGTTGAGTTTGACCATCTATCTACTTGGTGTTCCATTTTTGGTGTTGATTCATTGTGATGTAGTAGTTTTCTAGCATTTCATCAAATGAAAGTCATAAACTATATTAAACTAAAGAACTATACATACATATTATGTGATGACTAGGTTTCAGAATAAATTTGTCTGAACTGTGAACAACACACACATATATATAGGGTGTATGGTGAATTCAGTGCAAATTTTGTCATGTCTCCTTTTAATTTACCATGTTACAATTTGCGAATCATCAATAGTCTTTCCATTTTTTATCTTGAACTCCAAATAAATTCACTGAGGTTCATGAAAACCTTGATCTAAGAAAAATATGCTTAGCTATACTTGTGTCAATTGTGTTACTGAATGGATTCTCTCAATTGGTTGATACAGTCAGAGCAGGTGTGGGAACATTGCAGGAAAGAATTGATAGAGAGGAATAATATTAAAGATTTTGACTTGCATCCACTGGATGGAAGCTGTGACATGAGATCTATTCTTTTATCAGAAAAGGATATGAACAAAGCAACTAGATTTCTTCCTCCCCATATGAAACAACTGTTTTTGGATTGCATAAGAAAGAGAATTCCTTCTGCTCCTGTTTTTGAAGAGCAGGTGGACTCTAGACATAGGTTGAGGAAGCATCGTGCGTCACTCTTTGGTTTAGCAGGTGACCATGGAAGATATTTGATTTCTGAGTCACCACATAATCAGATGCCACAAAGTCCTATTCCTGTTCCATCATCCAGGTCTGCATTAGAATCATCACCAATTAGTCATGGTTCAACCCCAGCCAATTCTCCATCATCAAGTCCAGAACCCCCATATGATGATTTACCACCTCCACCATCTCCTCCTCATCCTCATAATCCTCCTCAAACTTCTATTGATTCTAGGCATGACAACAGACAACAGAAAACAATTATTCTTTGTGCTATGGCATCGGGAATTATAATCTTAATAGGCTTGTTCCTGTGCTGTTGTGAGGTTAGGAAGAGCAAAAAAGTTGACAAAGATGTCAGGCCTTTACTCACATTAAGCTCAAGTGATTTGTCTAGTGGTATGTCTATGTTTGGTTTTCTACATTAAACCTATTATAATTTATAAATGATAGTGAAACATTACAAGGGTCCTTCAATTAATGTTCCTTTCTCATTTCAGGTTCACAGAAGTCTGTTAGTTTGGAAGATTGTGTTAAGAAAGAATATAGTATTAACTATGGAAGGAACCCTTCTATTGTTAGGAATTTGTCCATGAAGGCTGAAGGTAACAATACCTCACTGGCTGAGACAACATCATCAGAAGGCAAGGGACAAGTAGCAATCTCTACATTAAAACCTCGTCCGGGAAGATCGGCCCCTGAGCCGCCACAGCCGCCGCCGCCACCACCTGCTCTTGCGCCTCGCCCCCCACCACCTCCAAAAGTAGCTAGGCCTCCACCTGCTCCTCCAAAACCAGTGGCTGGTAGAAATCAACCTTCACCTCTAGGACCACTCTGTGCTAGTGAGGGTGATGAATCTGATGCACCAAAACCAAAACTAAAGCCATTTTTTTGGGATAAGGTTGCTGCAAGTCCTGATCATGCAATGGTGTGGCATGAGATCAGAGCAGGTTCATTCCAGTAAGAACATTTTAAGTCCTGTCAAAATCAAAATTTGCATGAATAAGCAAAGTAAAATCTACCAATATGATTGCTGACCTTCATAACAACTTACCAGGTTCAATGAAGAAAAGATAGAGTCTTTATTTGGCTTTGTCAACCAGAACAGAAATGAAAGAAGAAAAGAGTCACCATCTCTAGAACCTTCAGTCCAGTACATTCAGATTATTGACCCTAGGAAAGCACAGAATTTATCAATTCTTCTTCGTGCTCTGAATGTGACAATAGAAGAAGTTGTTGATGCCATTAAAGAAGGTGACTGCCTCTCTCTTTCTCTAGGTGGAGATACTAAAATGAAGGGAAAGTTAGTTAATCTCAAGCATAAAATAATCCATGAACAAAGACGATACTTCAGCTCCAATTAAGTAAACGTTTCTTTTAAGTGTATGGTTATTAGTTTCTGTTGAAGTTTTGAAACCCTTTCATTTTTAAGTTTTTTCTCTCTTTCATTTGAGATTATTTCTGACAAAATATTTTATGCCAATTGTCACGCATCAAGAAAGCTCGTAATCCAAGTCAATATTGTTTGGTTTAACATTATATGTTGTTCATTTGACATTTATGCATTCCAAATACCAAGAGTTAATGCTTTGTTCTTTCTTTTATTTGTATTTAGGACATGATATACTTTTTCTCTGATGATGATTTGGTGAATGTGTTGGCGCTCACATTTGGTTGATTGAACTTGGAATGGCATGTTTCAAGTTTCTTTCATTATGATTTTGCTTCATTAATTTTAGCATTCAAAAATCAAAAGCGATTGTAGTTTTTTTTTAGCATTTCTTCAAGATTTACATTTGCATATCAGTGTGAATTACATACAATTTGTTGATTGAATCAGGTAACGAGATTCCTGTTGAGCTCATTCAGACGTTATTGAAGATGGCACCAACAACAGAAGAGGAACTGAAGCTTAGGTTATTCACAGGAGACCTTTCTCAAGTTGGCCCTGCAGAGAGGTTTCTCAAGGTCTTGGTTGAAATTCCATTTGCTTTCAAACGTCTTGAGTCTCTAGTGTTCATGTTCACACTCCCAGAAGAGGCCTCTAGCATTAAGGAGTGCTTTTCAACCTTGGAGGTGAGAGTGAGATTCATGGGTTTTTTTTTTATTAAAAAAAAAAAAAAACGAATCCAATCTACTTTGAATGGTATACAATTCATTTTGCATATGGCTACATCATGGTTCTTGACATGAGTGAAAATGGAAGGCGTGGTAATTGACATTGAATTAAAGCATGCATCAAGTTAATTCCTACATCTTACACTGCAATTTTGATTGATATTCATTAAGTATATAATATAATGTCTACATGCATTTATAAGATTTGGATATCTAGAAAGAGAACAAATTAAGAGCTTACATGTTTGTGGTTGTTTATCTGATCTGAATGGCAGGTTTCTTGCAACAAACTAAGAAAAAGTAGACTCTTCCTAAAACTATTAGAAGCCGTTCTCAAGACTGGAAACCGCATGAATGATGGCACCTATCGTGGTGGTGCTCAAGCATTTAGGCTAGACACACTTTTGAAACTGGCTGATGTAAAAGGAACCAATGGCAAGACAACACTACTACACTTTGTGGTTCAGGAGATTATACGTTCTGAGGGCATAAGAGCTGTAAGAACAGCTAAAGCAAGCAGTAGTCATTCTAGTATGAAAACAGAAGATTTTGTTGAGGATGGCAATGAAGAATCAGAAGAGCACTATCGCAGCCTTGGCCTTCAAGTAGTTTCAAGTCTAAGTAGTGAACTTGAAGATGTGAAAAAGGCAGCAGTTATAGATGGTGATGCACTAACAGCTGCAGTGTCAAAACTTGATCAGTCATTGAAGAAAACTGAAGACTTGCTGAATACTGATTTGAAGAATCTGGAAGAAGACAGCGAGTTCCAACATTCTTTGTCCAGTTTTGTTGAGAAGGCAAAAGGAGAAGTGTCATGGCTGATAGAGGAAGAGAAGAGGATAATGGCTGGGGTGAAGAACACAGCAGATTATTTCCATGGGAAAGCAGGAAAAGATGAAGGGTTGCGTTTGTTCGTGATTGTACGTGATTTCTTGATAATGTTGGACAAAGTATGCAAAGAGGTGAAAGATAAAACAATGAAATCAGGAAAGGCTAAGAAAGAGGCTCCATCAGTGCCATCCTCTCCTGAAACTCATCATGATCACTCACCTTCTGAACTACATAGGAGACTATTCCCAGCAATAGCCGAGCCGCGAGCGCATGACTCTAGTTCTAGTTCTAGTTCTAGTTCTAGTTCTGATGATGAGACCTTAAGCTTACCAACATAGCTATCCTATGAAGTTGTGCATTTGATTTTGCCTTGAGAACACTGCTGGCAGGTGTTGCTGCTAGCAAAGTCAAGGAGATAGGAGGACCACTTGCTGAAATTTCTGTGCTATAATGCTGCTTCTGAAGGAATCTGTGATAATGGAATGTAAGTTGCCTAGTGTCTACTATGGTGTTTCTCATCAAACTGTGAGCAGCAGGGGGTTTTTGTTTCCAACCTTTTTGACCTGGATACTCCCACAAGTACATATGGGGAGGGACAGAGATGAATTTCTTGTTTGTTTTTTCCCCCACCAATTTAATGGATGTTGTTTTGGATCGGGTTAATTAGTGCTGAAACCTTGGAGTCAATGAGAAAGTGTGACAGTTTTTCTGGTTGAGGTAGTTTTTCAAGATTCCTCTCTATTTTATCATTATATTGAAGTGAGAAAACCTTCATCCTGAATTTTTTTTGTTGAAAGGTTTATTATAGATGTTATCATTTGTTACTCATCAAAATGATCTATTTTACATGTTGATGATTATTGTTGGTGAGTTATCTACAGATAGTTGATAAGCCAAGTCAACCTTATATATTACATTATTACTAAAAGAAAGGAGAAGATTCATCCAAAAGAACAAAGTAAAAATGGAGAGGGGGACTGGGGAAGGAAAATTTGATTTCCCTTCCCAAACAGTTTATGTGCATGATTAAGCCTCTCTTGGAAATTAAAATAGTCCATCATCATGTTAAAAATTAAAATATAACAAAAGAATACAATGGGGAAAAGGTAAAAAGAACTAGTTGGCTTTAGCCAGTTTCAGCATAACATCTATGGTAATGAAAATCTTTCCTTACAGAAAATAATCTAATGGAGATGGAAAAACGAGGATAGATGTCACTTGAGAGGGTAGTATTTCCTAGTACAAGTAGCGTGAAACTCTTGGACACATTTGGATGGTAAAGCAAAATAGTTAGAAAAGCCAATCCCCAAAAGCACTAAGCATGCAGAAGCGACCTCCACATGTTGTTATCTTAGTCAGTAATTAATAGAGGCAGTGGCTGAAAGGTAATATGCAACACAGAATAGGCCATGAACAAAACACATAATCCCACCAACGGACAGGAAGTGATGGTGTGAGAATCCACAAGAACCCCTTGACTTGTCGTTTGAATGTGTCCCTATCACCAGCATGCTCAATCCAACAGCCAACACGATCCTGATCAAAGACACAATTAAAAGGAGAAAAGGAAAAAACAAGACTATTGTGTATTTAATTAGTGAATGATTCATGGTGTTACTGTTTTGGAAAATGTTTCTCTAAATTGACATTTTTTTTAAGGTAACAAATAACGGTCTATCTATCGTGCACTTTATCAAATTAAGCATAGACGTTAAAAACAATCTCACTCTAGATGGTGTACATTTTTATCTCTAAAGCTAGTACAGTAGCCATAGATGCATTACCATGTTAAAATGAGGCAAGCCACTGAGAGTTGCCTATTGGGAGAAGCCTTCTCAAGCTCTTGTTGAGAACAAAGGCAATTGCAGCCACCTAGCAAATTGGCTATAACATGGGCTAGTCCCAATAGCACTGCTGCAGCCAACCCCAGCACGAAGGCCTTGTGACTTGGGTCTCTACACTCAAATATCCACAATCTTAAGTGCTTAACCTGTATCATAAAAACAACTATTGCAGCTTAGTATATAGTTCACTACATCGAAATTGTCCTTGTACACATACTTTTTTAAATGTAATTTAGAAAAATAGTTAGCTTCAAGCATACCTGGTTTTGTGCAATTTCAGCCTCGATGCCAAGAATCCCAGCTATGATATCCATGATTACAATCAAGAGACACAGAAAAATGCCAGCTGCTCTAGCCATTTCAGGGAAAATTTATGTTTCAAGTTTGCTTGTTGCCAAGGGCTAATTAAGAAAGAGTGGGGGAATAGATATAAGAGGGAACACATATATATAATATATGAAGATTAGAGAAAGTATATAGAACTAGATTGGTAGGAGGTGGGATAAGTGGGAAAAGCTTCTTTTGTCCAAACATTGCAAGCTACACTTTAATCTGCTTATTTTGTATCTTCTTTTCTTTATCTTCTTTTTCTCCCGTGGTAGATTCCTTTGATAGGGTGCAAGGAAAGTAGGGTATAAACCAGCTCATATAATAGCGTGACTATTGGTATCTACATAGTGGCACTAATTACTGTGAATCGGATTCAATTTCTTCATACTTTGAGTTTTAATATGAAGTAGCAAATAATTTATTTCTGCAAACATAATTGCAAAAACAATATCTTGCATGCTAGGCACGTAGTATCTAATTAATGAAATCAGTTTATTATAGAGGTGTAATTTTCTCACTCATTACTATCACTAGAAAATAAAAATATAGACTTTTTTTTTTCTGCATTCGCCACGAACACGATGTTGAATCATATAAACAAGTGAATTTTGAACTCGGATGTCCTTGGCCAAATAAATGCAGACTACCATTGTGTTTGGAATGATAAAATTTTTGACAATAATTTAGTTTGGTTTAAAATAAGTTTTCTACAATATTTAAATTAATTTATTTTATTTTCTGAACTTATCATTAAAAAATAGGATTTAAATTGATTTGATATCAAATTTTATTTTTAGAACTCAATTTGATTTGATTTTATTATTATTTTACATTTTTATTTGATAATATAATTAATCCATATATATTAAATCAGAGTATAAAATGCCAAACGTGGTTGTTTCTCTATAATCTCTCACAATTGCGGTGTGACAAGTGACATCCTCTATAATTTTCAGCATCTTGTTAAGTTTTTAATATTTTTTGATGTAAAACCTATTAATTATTAGTTATTATTGTCAAATCTGCATATCAATATTTTTAATGATTTTTTTTGCTTCCCAAGGTATCTTTCGCGTGCAACTACGGAAACTAATCCCTCGAGATACGTATTGGACGACATTTAAGGGTTGACTTCTTCTAACCAGATTTTCTCCATACACAAGAGTCAGGGATGGAACCCCTAACCATTTGCTTAAAGGACCCAAACTCGTTACCACTCGGATCAACCATATGTTGGTTGTAATAATTTTTTATTATATAAGTTACGTATTTTCATTTAAGTCTTAGGGCAAAAATTAACTAGCAAAATAAAATAAAATGTTGATATTAATATTCAATCAGTGTTTAGTAGGTCAAAATATACTAATTGTAAGTTATTATTGTCAAATATGCCTCTTAATTATTAATAGTTATTTATTACTACTTTTTTTTCGGTGAATAAAAGTTTAGATTAGAGGAAAGGTACGTCCCCTTGCAAAGTCAGGGAATACTACCAATGTCAAAGAAGATTTAAAATAGAATTTACATATCGCCTACCAACAGAAAAAATCTGAAATTCGAACCCAAGTTACAATGAATATGAACGGAAGGCTCAACCAAATGTTCTAACCCAATGATTTATTGCTACTTATAATGGTCAATTCTAATGTGTTAAAAACTGGTCCAACCGGAGGACCGTAAAGGGAATGGTTAAGGTTCAATCGAATCAACCCATTCCACCGGTGGTCAAATCAAGGTGTATAACTGAATATATAAAATTACACAGACACACGTGCACACACACACACATATAATAAAATTACATAAAGAGATTAATCAACAAGTAAAATTTCAATTCAAGTTCCAACTTTCTATATTAAGTCCACATTGTTCAATAACGAAACAAGCACGCAATAACAAATCCATGTTACAAAGTTAAACTTTAAAGTAGAGTGCAACAAATATATCTTGATAATAGTAAATTGGAGGATCTTTGATTCAACCAAACATACGTATCATCATGATCATAATAACTTTCATTAGGACTATTATTTTTTATAGCAAATGATTGAAGATCAACTTCTCCACTTGGACCACTCTACATCATCAGCTTAATATTATCAAATTAACAAATAATGAATAGTGAGAAAATAAAACGTACAATTTATATGGTGTAACAAAAGTCAACCAGTTCAACCGGATGCCGATTTGCGATTTTGGGACGATTCAATTGGGTTTTGCTCATTTTGAACGGTTGGACCGCAGAAACCAGGGACGGAGCCAGGAATTTTTTATTAGGGGGGCGAGATTAATTACACATAACATAAATAACAATAAAAAAATTAACTAGTATATAAAAACAAACTATATGAAATTGAATAAAATATTAAGTTGGTGCAATAATTAAAATCTACGACCATTGATGCATCCTCACATTTTGATTAGCTTTACTATATTTTCCTACAAAATATTCATACTAATCCTACTACTACTAAATAAATAAAATATCAATTAAGTCAAAAAGTAATCTATTTGTTGTTTTGAAAATATAAAAAGAATTCAATATTTTCTTAGTTTAGTAGATAGGAGATTTAATAGAAGGATATAGAATTAAAGTTGAACTTGGATATATTGTCGTGTAAAGTTTTTTACACTGTCAACCAATTAATATCACCACAAATATAAAAGGTTTAATTGGTATGCACTGTCAGTGTATAGACTTTTTGCACTGCCAAGCAATCACAAATCATCATGTGTAATTGATTGATAGTGTAAAAAACTTTACACTGACAATATATCAAAATTAAACTCTTTCTGTGTAGAAGTCAAATATTTTTTAATGATATAACAATATATGATTGGTTGAGTGTAGAAAATATTCATACTACATTATGATTAAATCCATTGATATATAAATTAAAAAAATATACTGGTATATATATATTGAAAACTTGGGGGAGGCCATGGCAATCAAAGGCCTCCCCCTCCCTCTGCCTCTGGCAGAAACGGTTCTTTGATCCAATCAGAACCGGATAAGAGAGCAATCCATGGTCTAACCGGTGGAACCGGTGTTTAAAACCTTGTATAATTCAACATATAAAATCTACATTTCCATACCAAGGATTCCTCATATATTAAATTATATTTTACGTACATAATTAAAACTTTAAATTAACAAATAATAATTAAATAAATATTAAAATAAAAAAAGAAAACCGTACACCGCGCCTCTACTTACTAGTTTTTAATTGTAAAATTAAGTTCGGAGCTCAGCTTCCAAATTTATTCCCTTTGTTTTTTTCCTGACCGATTTTATGAAACTGTATTTATTTATAGTTAGTTGTTGTGTACTAAAGGTAATATAAAAATGATTAAATTGATATGTATTATCATTGTAAAGATTTTTTATACTACTACTATTATTCAATCAGATACTAGATGGCATTGAAGGACTGGCCTCTTCCAATCAGGTTTTCTCCATACCTAAGAGTTAGGAATCGAACCAACCTGTGATCACTTGCTTAAGGGGGTCGAATCCGTTACCACTCGGACCAATCACAAATTGGTATGTTTGACTCTTATCTAAATTATCTTAAAAGTCAGTCATACCAATGATATCATGATTTTTAATTGGTTGATTGTATAAAAAACTTTAAATTAACAACCCATAACCATTAAACTCTTATAAAAATGTTACTCAGAATAAAATAATTTATTATTTAAAAAATTAAATCAAACCGGAACAAATCCCACTATAAAATTTCTAAATATACACACATGGGTGCGTTTGGGGATACAGCTTATTTAAGCCCTTATATAAAATGCTCTTTTTTAAATAATCTAAAAACGACTTATTTCTATAAGCTTCTCTGACAAGCTTATCGAAATAAGTTAAAAAGAGTTTATGAAAAGATTATAAACTATTTGCTTAAGATTATTACTATAATCTATTTTCATAAGGTGTCTGTAAGCTCTTCCAAACGCACCCAAAGTCGATGAGATTTTAAAAAACGAATTCTTAACAAATTGGTCTTTGACAAAAAATCACGGTGACATTTTGGTCACTGAGAAATGGAAAATACCAATTTGATCCTCAAGAATGTAAAATACGGGTCAAAATAGTCCTTGACATGGACTAAAATGTCCCTAAAATTACTCTAAAAATGATCAATTTGATCCGCATTTTACATTTTTGAGGATCAAATTGATATTTTTCATTTCTTAGAGATCAAAATGTCACCATAATTTTTTTGTGAATAATCAATTTGGGTCTTACTCTAAAATTCCGCACACACTCTATTTTGTTCTCTCGGATTTGGATGAGATGTATATATCATGTATCCCATGATTTTCCCCCCCTTCTTTTTATGAACAGTAATTCATGGATCGCGTGATCAAATGCATTTTTTTTTAGTTTGATAAGCCAAAATATTATTAACGTGGGTACATGGGTACATCAAATGCAATTTGTATTGCTTCGTTTACCAAATGAACAGTGATATCACAAAGCTCTTATGTCACCGAGTGCTACTCCTAGACGAGGGAATCAGATCTTTATACTATCTTTAAATGGGAGGTATATGTCAACGCGGAAAAAATCACACAAACACTTGTTTAAAATATAAATAACAAAGGGAAAGGGGGAAAAAACTTGCATTCAATCAATGAATGATTCTCTTTTATTCAGTAATTGGCATCACATGATCACATGAGCTAAGGCATCAACGATAAAGCCAAGAATATTTAGTGAGGTGTTTACTTTTTTTTTTCAATTTTTTATAAAATAAGTACTCTATAATACTTTTACTTTTAAATATAGAATCCCTTTGTACAGCTTTTGGATAATTAATTCGATAAGTCTGTATAAGTGTAAAAATACTCCCTTGTACACCAAAAAAAAATACTCACATATATAAAATATAAGTGTAATAGCTAAAACGATAGTAGCGTCAATGTGATTTCATCACCATCGTCATTAAAACTAAAAATTGCGTCAATGTGACATATCGTCGCGTCATTCTGATTTATGTATTGGAATAATCTAACCAAAAAAATAAAATAAAAATTACCGGTGTGTTCTATGCAATAGTAGCATTATTAATAAATATATAAAAATAATTTCTCATATTTTTCATATTGGTGTAAATATACAAACTACCAAATTCTCTAAAGCCAAAGCAGTATATTTCTTTATTTTATTGGCCTGTTTTTCAGAAGGGATTTATTTAATTTGAGCACTACAAACGGAACTTATTAAGATTTCATTAACCTAAACATCCAAACATAGCCTAAAACAGAACTTCATATAATGAATCACTTAATATATATAACTTGGAAACGAGAGAGTCACTCACAAGATTTGTTAAACATCGATCTATAATTACCAACAATAGATAAACAGAAGGACTTAATATATAACTTAAGAGTTTCATATAATTGAAGGTTGTGAAATTAAGTTGACAGACAGTAATAGCTGCAGTTACCAAGAAGCATAAATTAAGAAGCAGCAGCATCGTAACCGCAAAATAAAATTAAAACGCACAAGACATTGACTAACTATAAACTAGAACTTAGAAAAACATAATAACAAAACAAAAAGGAAAAGTAATAAACGAAGAAGCCAAAAAAAAGAAAGAAGTTGAAGGGTTGAGACAGAAACGTATGATGATCAGTTGAAGAAAGGTTTGGAAGAAGCATGATCAGACATGATACTCATCTGCTGCAACACAACCCTCCTCTCTGATAATTTTCTAAGCAGAAGCAACTGTTCCATAGAGAAAACACAGAAGCCTTGTGAACAAAGCATGGTTTGTGCAACCGGTGAATTCACAAGAACCTGAAGCACCTGGTTTCTATTCAGCCTCTCCAAGTCACCAAAAACACCACCACCACCACCACCACCTTCATTATTATTATTATTATGCATGGCATTCTGATGAGACAGTACCATCAAAGAAGAAGAAGAAGAAGAAGAGGTAGTAGTGTCGTCATGAGAGGAATTACTACAAGGCATGGAGTGAAGAACAGTGAGCTGTGCCTGCAAGAACTTCACATACTTGTAAGCTTCTTCTAAAAGGGTAGCTTGGTCCATTTTTTTATCCCAAGGCATAAGCTTCTGCAAGCACCGTGTCTTCTCGCTAAGCTTCTGCCTTCTCTGACGTGCAAGCTTGCTCTGTGGAATCACAGAAGGAGCTGTTTTTGGAGTGTTATCAAGACGGTGGCGTTTGTGATCGGTGGAACGGAGTTGAGGGAGACGGTGGAACAAGGAGATGGGTTGGTAGTTAGGGAAGAAGTTGAAGGGTTGATGGTAATGTTGAAGTTGAGGAAGATGAGGGTACTCGTTTTTGGGCACAAGAAGGAACTTGTTATCTATGGGTTGTGGAAGGTTGATGGGTGGTGGAACTGGAGGGTCATCGGTGAGGGATGATAAAGTGGGGTAGTCAGGTGGGAAAAGAGAAGGGTTGAGAGAGAGAAGGGTTTGGAGGCTGATGCCGGAAAACATGGGGTCCAAGCCGAAGGAGGCAGAGGAGGAGGAGGAGTTACCGGAAAACATGGGCTGAGAATTTGGGTCCATCTCATAAGAAAGAGTGAGTGAGGGAGGGAGGGAGGGAGGGTGGTAGTAGTAGTGTTAATAATAAATAATAAGAGTGTGTGTTCTGTCTGATATGATGAGAAGTTATATAGGCAAAGAGAGAGAGATATAATAAAATGGGGGTTCGGAGGAGAAGAAGAGACACGTGGAATGAAGAGAGTGGGTGAAGGGAAGGCTCATGATTGAGTTGGGGGAGAGGAGTATATAATATGAAGAAAGAAAGTGTAAGGTGGCGGAGAGAGAAAGTGTCACTCACAGCTGTGAAACAGTGAAAGAGAGTGTGTGTGCGCGCGGGGAGGCTGGGGTTTGTTGTGTCTAGTGCTTTTTGGTCGTTTCAGGTGCACCACCGTGGAAACCGCCTCTGCTGCTTCGATCTTTTCTCCTTTTTTGTCTTATTATAAATATTGTCGTGACTCTTGTGACGCTGGCTGCCTTGTAACTCGTACTATTGTATAGCATTAGCAACCGTTACATTTGCATTTGCATGTCATGACAATGATGAGGTGTCATGTATCATCCAACGGCTAGGGAGCCATGAATTCTCAAAACTTAGTACTTATACTTACATTTCTTTAGTTTAGGTGCATGCAGTAAGCCTACTGTTATGTTATATACTATATTCACGGGGTCACTTTTTCATTTTTTGAGATTCTTGAGTCACTTAATAAATATTATCATGCAATACAAATACATGTGAGCACCGGAGGTAATGAACAGAGTCTTCCATATTATTCTATGAATGGGCATATTGCTCAATGAAAGATTTTGTAAGAAATTAAAACATTATTGTTGGAGCTGTGGTTGGTACAAGACAGAAATCTCTTTGGGAAAGAGGGTTATATGTGGAATTTCGATGGAATAGACCGCTCCGAATTATGATTGTCAGCGTGGGTTAACACGTGCTGGACGTTCAGTCGGATTACGATGCTCTCCTCCAACTCCATCCATTTCTAATAATCTGGAGTAGTTTCAAAAATATAACCCAATCTTACTACTAATTCGGGCCATGCAATCATTTACTTCTGGCTCGTTTGTTGTTCTAAAGGAAAGCAAATCGTCCATCCATGCGCTACATTCTCCAGACAAACTCCGACACTTCAATGTCAGATGTTTCCCAAGGACTGGAGAGTAGAGGCTAGAGCTGAAGATTAGGAAGAAAAAAACCACGTTATCTATTTCCATTTTTCTCGTTATACTATTACAATTACACAGCACACGGAAAACCTCCTTAAAATATAGGGTATATATATATATATCCGAAGATGCCCACCATGCCCACTTAACAATTATGCTGCTAATCATTTGTAATAATACTTGCTAACAAATATCCTAAAGACATTTATTAAAGAATCTAAAGATAAACAAAAAAATTATTGAAAAATATGACTTTTGAATGTTCAGTGGATAGAATACACCACTTTAAATACACAATTTCTATCTTTGATTCCTTAACCAATGTTCTTAAAGCATTTTCCAAATTTTAAAGCAGGCAATATTGTTTCAAGCTTAAAAATTATAGCGACTTGTTTGCACTTCTAACAGTCCTCATTTCCAAAGGAGCCACTGCAACCAGAAGCACACGAGGCCATCAAATGAGCGCAAACGATAGTGTAAGTGACATCCTGTCTCACTCCACAAGGCTGCTTATATCACTTAATCCACTTGTCAGCTACTAATAATGAGGAATCACTACACGGGCAAAACACCTGTATTGTATATTGGTTCTCATCCAACCAACCATTCTTTCCTTGTATAAGTCATAAATGCCACCTCAGTACAAGGACGCTAGCATAGCATCAGAGTGCTAACAGAAGCCCAACCAAGTGCTAGTAGTACGATATGAAAGAAGCAACGCCACCAAAACCCATGAAACCACCTTCCAGCTGCTCTGTTAAACTTTTATACAATCCATTCATGGCAGATGCAGGTCTCAAGCGAACTCACATCACCCCAAATCCGGACATTTATAGTTATCACTCTGGGGCCATTTATAAGGAAATTTACACTCCCCGTTTCAGCATAAAAAAGATTGCCTTTGTTAACAGACAAGACGAGAACGGATAAAATAAATGCCTCGAATTAACCTTTCTTTTTTCCCCCTAACTTTCATTTCATATTACGTTAGAGTAAAACAATGCCCTACAACCAAATGAATTACAAATCAAAGGTCCAGAAAACTGTACACAAGAATGACTGAAAAAACGGTACAAGGAATGGTGCTTTGCATTGATAATTACAGACCTCCCACGCTAAAAAAGGCAGCCAGCTCTGAATCATGAACCACTCCATGATCTAATAAGGGTTTCACCAAGTATGCTCCGTCCGCTTCCCCAAACCACGCAAAATTTAAAGGTCCCACATGGCCTGGAATATAGCAGGTCTGTGCTTCAACCAATGAACCATCTCCCTGTCCAGCGGAGTGTTATTTATTACAGCATCTAACATTGGGCTACCAAAGAATTTCGGAAAACTTTTGAATGACCATATCCGGTCTTTGGGCCAAGGTCTCTGGGGTTGCTTCTCCTGGATAAACAATGTAGATGATTAATTACCAACAGCAAAGACAATAAATCACAGAGAACATATCTGGGCTGGGCTAGCCTTAAAGCATGCCAATAGTCTGATAAAAAAATCTATATAAATAAACGATCTTCATATATCCACATCACTTTGCATCATTTCACCTAGTGGGATTAAGCTTTGCTTTTTATTGATAGAACCATATCATTTTCTGGCAAACTGTATCCTACGGACAAATATTTCAACTTCCCTAAAAAACACAGCCCAGAATGAAAATACAAGTAAACTAAATATAAAAAAAACCAACCATTCTTGCCAGCATAGTTCTGACAGTCCTCGGACCATAAACACGATGCCGTGATGGCTTCTGAGCCTTGGCATAAAATGAATTGATGTCAGGCAAAGACAAGCAACCCCTGCTGGCTCTAGCCAGGTTATGATCTGGATCCACATAACTCTGATTATGCCAAAAAATCAGTTGCCCTAAACAATAATTTTCGCCATATATCTTCTGATACTCCTGAAATCCTGCTCCCAACTTGTTAGCGTACTTGGGACCTAAGTCAAGGGGACTAATATAGACAGGTGGTGAAGTAATAGTTTGATAATCCTGCAAAAGAAAATAGATTATTTTTAGATTGCAAAATAAAGGAAGAAAATTTTAAATGCAATATACAGCTTAGCATTCACCGTAGAATACCTGTATTCTAAAGAAGTACTGGGTATACGCGTAAATATGGATTAAGTCAGCAGCAGCATCATGCCGACATTTGTATGTACAATGAAGATTTCGGACCTCATCCCTCAACCTTTAGAAAGAGGGAGAAAATCATGCTGTAAAGATAGCAAGTTCTAACAGGTTAAAATGCACAAAAACTAAAACTGCAAACCACATACCATAATAGGGATTTCTGAACCTCTTTCCGAATATCTCCAGAACTTGAAGGATCATGAGCGTGGATTTTGGACTTGAGATCATTCAGGGTGTCTTCTTCCACATGAGGAGCTATGCACTGAAGAAGCTCCTCAACAAATGAACCCTCTCCTTTCCAGAGGAACGAAACTGTTGCTTCAGGACTGAGCTTCTCAAGAGGAGGTGGTGCTTTCCGTGGATCACCAAAAATACATCTCATAACATACCTTACCTGTAATACCCCATGAAAGATTAACATCATCTCCAAACTACAGAAAGCAAAATTAACTGAAAAAACTGATCTCCATTGAGATATCAATGTACAGAATGAGTTCACATTGTCAACTTCAAGATACATAAAGTGTGTATTGGTGAAGTGATTGACATACAACATGAGGTCTAAAATTCTTGACCATCTAGAAACTGCCATAACATGCAGCTTCATATCTTAAACAGTGTCAGCCTGATGGTTCTTGTTAACAACAGGCCCATAACAAAACAAAAAGTCTTTACCATTCCTCCTTTATCACATTTTAAATGCAAAATGTTTCCTCTTATCAACATTAAAAACTAGAATAAGGAAGCAGCAAATGACAGCAGGGAGACACAATCACCTTATCGAGAGTGACGGCAAGATTCTGAAGCCTTTGATTGTACACGCCCTCAGCCTAAGTCATACAAAAGACAAGATAAAAAAAATAAACTTGCCAAAATAAGAACTAAATATGCCATCTTATGGCAATAAAACATATGAAGGCGAATAGACAGACAAAGAGCACACCTGAACCTCAGCATCACTCCTTTCAACTTCAAGACATATATCTGAAAAATATTTTCTTTTTTCCTCCAGATTATGCTTGAGAATTTCCGCAGGAAGTTTAGTTCTTTCAAAATTGATGAATCTCACCTTCACCAAAGCAAAAGTGTCAGGGAAAATAAAAACACTAAATAACCACAAAACTGAGAAATATTGGTAACAAAGAAGCAAGGCACATACAAGGCGAGCCGCATATGCAACAAGCCAATCTGGCAGGCCTCCAAGCAAACAACTGCCTAAACCAGCTCTACCCAGGTCATTATAGTCCTCTTCAGACACAGTGTTTAATTCACAAGCTTCTACCATCAAATAATGACAATCAAGAATTCCATGCCACTCCTTCAATACCTGAGAGGGGGGAGAACATATTCCAGTCAACAAATAGAGATCAAACGAGAATAACAATAGAAAATATATTATTCCACTTGTTACAGCAACCCAAGCCAGCGATTTATATAGATGAGAACACTAGCAACATGGCCAGCTAGTCCAGTAATTTCACTGAAAACTTATGCACAGTTACACATTTCTCTTTGTATCTTTTCTTGGCACCTAAAAGTTGAAAATTTCCTAAGTCCGAACCTTTTGGAAAGCCCCTTCACCGGTCAGATTCAGATAGCTCCCCCGGCAAACTTGGCTTCCACACAAACAAACTGATGCTTCATATTCCTCCTTGCTCTATAGTGAGATGAGCAGGTATTCATTAGACAAAGCTATACACAAAAAACATAATTGGAATAGAAAAATTCAGAAGGCAACAGGACAAACCTCTGTAACAGAATTGTAATCAAAAGTGATCTCCTCTCCATGCTGAATTTTACGAACACTATAAATACCAATTTGATAATGACCATCAACAGCAGTAACTCTGAAAAAATAGCGAAAAAGACAACGGATAATTACCAAAAATGAGATTGCAATTCAAAAAGGTAACAAATAGATTGAACCCCAGGATTATAATCCGCGGCTAACTAAAAAATAACCCAGAGACATTATAGGACAAAATCGCAAAGAAATATAAAAATGTCAATTAAATCACAAAGTAATTGTCTAAATCTACAAAGATTTAAATACAAAATCTGAATCACATGGGTTTGGTTCCCCAACAAAGGGACAAAAAAAATGGAAGATATATCAACCAACTAGTTATTGTCAAAAGCAACCTAGAAACTTTTATTTGCACTGAAGAAACAAATAAGTCATTTAGATGTAAATGTCATTAACAATATTATTTACAGCTGAATACACATTAAGATCATTTGCTTAAATAAACAAACGAATACATATCTATTTCTTTAGCATTAATAAGATCTTTCAGGTACTCCGATTCAATATAAACACATTCAAGTCAGTTGGGTCTTGTGGCTATTCTGAAGACTATTCTCCACCCCAATACAAAAATAAAAATCCAAGAAGCCTAATACAGTAATGATAAAGCCATTTAAAAGCATCCAAAACAGACACCACAGGCCAGCCCATGTCGGGCCAACGAATCTTCGGGCCGGGCTGGGTCGGGATAAAATATTTCGGACTTAAAATTTGTCCAGCCCACGCTTTATATCGGGCCAGCCCATCGGGCTCGGCCCATTTTCACACCCCTAAACAAAACAGAAGGATGGAGGAAGACATTTAAAAAAATGAAGGCAACATAATATGAATAACTTTGCATGTTTTGTTTTAAATCTGAATCCAAAAGTAATGCTCCAAAACCAGGCACTAAGATTTTTTGAACAGCAACAATAGACTTCATAAATTATAATAATTTAGGAAGGAACAATCTCAATGACAAAAAAATCTAATTAACTTTAAAATGCAAAAAAAGGGACCATCAGAAACCACCAAATGTTTACAGCCTTCTTGTGCAAGAAGCAGATCATTACAGGCCTCAAACAGTTACTACATTTTTCAGAGGAAGCAATAAGGTAAAATGGATGAAGTTAACAATGTAATGCGTACAACAAAAACAATCATGATTGAGCTGGTAAATGGATGTGCATAATCTTTAATGTATATGTGACTCCTCCAAAATGTAAGCTATGCACTGAAATAGCAAACAAAACGTTTTACATGCAAGAGAACTAGTAACAAGCTGAAAAAAAGCAGCAAACAGTTCAGTAACAAATGCATAACATAAATGACAACACAACTTACTTGGCTTCACAATTAGGTCTGCAAGAATGACATATTCGACTGGCATAGTTAGCCTTGTGCATAGCATCAACAACAACTAAGTCATATCCATCAGCATCACCCTGTCGATGAAAATTACAAGATTAGATAAGCACATAATGCAAGATCAACAAACCATATCAAGTTAAACATCATAAAATTGTTATTCTTAAGTGATGGGCACCTTCGGCCTCTCAAGGTAGATGTTATAGAATTCTGGCGCCGGATCTTTACTATTTTTCTGCAGAGATCGAATCCCATCTTGCTTCTCAAACCACTTCCACACAGGATAAACCTATGAAACAATATCAATATAACATAAATAACAATACCTTGCCACCAGAATATCATACAGGCATTTGATGCTACAGACTAGATTTCTTAAGAAGATAGCCTCATGTATAAAAGATACATAGAAAAATAACAACACATCAGTTCAAAAAAAAAGAATGAACATCTATATGAACGTGTATTGTCCATGGAACACTCCATGCAAAACCTTAGCTAGCAAAGCCAGACAGAATCCAAATCCCTGAGGAAAACTAGAAAAGCCAAGGATGAAATAGATCACAATTTGTTGCATATGTAAAACACAGAAATGCCCAGATTTGTAGAGAATAGATCATAACTAGTTTAATCATGTTAGGGAATACATAACAAATCATAACAAGTCAAGGGGTGATGCTATTGGCACTTCAATTGTCCATCCACACTCCTGATTGACCAATCATAATTTTACTTTTTTAAAATAAAATTATGATTGGTTAATGAGAGTATAAATAAGCAATTGGGAATACCAATAGCCTCACCCGAGATCATGTGCACACACAATATTTTATTCTCTCTACATACATATTAGTGATTAGATATTCGACATTATACTAGAAACCTGCAAGTAAGCCAAAGCAGGAGCAACTGAGCAAGCACAAAGCACACATATTATGCACATTAAAGAATTAGGAAAGAAGTTGCATAGGTAAAATTCCAAGAACATATATGAAGCCATACCTCTCCCAGGAACTCCACAACAAAATCATCTTGGTCAAAGCCTTCTTCCTTGTTGCAAACAACACCAAGCCCCTGCATGATCCAGCCCAACAGATAGTACCAAACCGGGAAAATAACAGTTCAAAAATAGGAAAAAACTGATAAGAATGCCCTAGAAAAACTAGTGGAAGATATTTATTAAAGTATAGTTAAACAAGAAACAGAGCATACCTTTCTGTAAGCTACATATTTGTCATCCGGACGACTGTCTATGGCCTTTAGTAAACCCTGACACATTCTAACCATTCTTGCATCACAATCCTCTTCAGCACTCCTTTTTATATCTTCAATAACAGGCTGCAAAGGGTAGCTCATTGGAGTGCTTCCAGTTCCAGTAAAATTCCTAACTTGCATATTCAATGTTCGAAGAAGCATGTCTTCTATAAACAAATGCTTCTCCTGCAGAGACCAATCTAACTCCTCCGGCATAGAATCAAGCAAAAGATTATGTGTATAAGGATCAATTCCATAAACTTCTTGCTCAAGAACCTCATTTCCAAGCTGCTTTCTAGGTTTGTAATCCTTGACTTCAGGTAGTTCCATATCTGAATCCTCAGTGCCATTCTTTTGCGCACTCAGCTTCTCTGCATAGTCATCTGGTAATGAAACCCGCATCTTCCTTTGCACATCCTCCTCATCAGCTATGATGACATATTGATCAATGACTTCATATTTACGAGTAACTGGAGGAACCAGGCTTGCTTTCGTCATGCGAGCACCCCACTCACGATCATCAGTTATAAAATCCAACCCTTCCTCAGGTGTTAAGTATCCATCCCTTCTTGACCCCCCAATTAGATTTTCTGAATGTACTTCTTGGTCACTTTCATTGTCGGATGTCGTAGTATCACTGTCACTCTTGCCATCTTCGTAAGACCTATCAAGATCATCAGATGTTTCACTCTCAGAGTCCATAGATTTCTTATTCAACTTTGATAAGCGCCTCTTAATTTCTCGATCAGAGGCATACTCTACATTCTCCAAGCCACCATGTGTTCCATTACTCCTATACTTCCTTTCAGCCACCAATCTATTCTTCTTATACTTTGAGGAAGTAGAACAGAGCACTGTTGGTGAGTCATCTTCCCATGACTTCAGTAGCGCGTCTCTGTCGTGCACAGATTTAGAACTCTCTTCCAACCGTGTCGCGAGCTGAATAAATAATGTGATAATATGATTCATGTCACCAGCATCACCCCGATTCTTCGCTCTGTAATCAATAAGCATATGAATGCATTAACAATTAAACATAAATAAGGGGGGAAACAAAAATGTGAGTTTATGCAACATAAAACAAAACAAATAGGATGTATGTAACCCTGCCAAACTGTATAGATGGAAGATTACAAATCACAAAACAGTAGACCTTATGCATACTGCTGAGAATCAAACAGAAGAATCTCCACGACAAGAGGATACAATACTCAATCAAGATTTTGACAAAATTATAACACACTTGTATCCTTGTCATCATGAGCTGATAAACCCTATCATCTTCATTTCAATGTCTCCAATAATAATGATAATGCATAACCAAGGCATTTGGGGAAAAATGGAAAACAGAAGAAGAAAACTTACTTTATTGCATCACGGCACATTCTACTGATGTCCTCCTTGACAGAGCTCAAGCCACGCCCACTGTAATAACCAGTTTTCATTTTAGCCTCAATTTCTGCAACCTATTAACAATGAAAGAATAAGACACAAGAAATCAAGAGCAAAATGGCATCTCCATGATAATGACTTGAAAAGAATTTATAACTGTGGTCTGTACCTTGGGCACAAAAAAGTCACAGGAGTTTGTCTTCATAATTTCCCTCAGCCTTGAAGCGAGGAATTCCTCCATCCTTTTATAACCACTTTCAGACTTCTTAATTGCCCATCGTCTTGTACGAGCATCCCTAGATAGAATGGAAGAGGACCTTCTAGCATCGTACAGTTTTGATCGCTTGTATAAGTTTCGACGGAATAATTGCTTTGTGGGATCTCTCTTATCCACGCTATCAAAATAATCCTTCAATTGACCAAAATCATCCATACCTAAACTGCTGGATTTGGAAACAGATGAAGTTTGCTCTGTAATGTGTTTAAGGCTTCTGATTTTATGTGGCTCCTCTGCAATTCTAGTCATGCGTGAACTTCGGCTCTTTATCCATTTCACATTGGCAAATTTTGGAGTCAGCTCTCCGAACTGGCTGCACCCTCTAATGTCTATTGTAGATACACCAGGAAATGAAAGAAGAATTTTCTCAAGCATGTCAGCCGTAATATTGACACAACCAATTAGAATCATAGAACTGATCTTGTCTTTCTCATAAGCATTCTGCAACAAAAAATCGATCAGATGAAGAGGAATGAGAAACACTCCTGACACAGTGCAATGCAATATATATATATATATATATAACTTACCATAATGTTCCACAACATGGAATCAGTGCAGGAATTGCCCAAGGAAGACACATTGACCTGTCTTGAGACTTCTTTATAAAACCTTACAGCAACTCGCCAATGCTTGCAAGTCATGGATGCAAAGACAAGGGACTTCAAATCAGATCTCAAAAAATGGAAAACTCGTGCCAGCACACGACCATCCAATAAGCCCCAGCTTCCCACCTCAGAATCAATAATACCAATTTCTTCTCCTGGGAAAGTAACATCACCACATAGATCCTCAAAAGTGGATTCATCCTTCTCGATAGTAACACCATCTTCCAAATCACTATCTTCTTCACTATCATCAACCAGCATCCGGGCTCTTTTGGCAGCACGTGCATCACCTTCTAAAAAATAAATAAATGAAATTAATCAGGACACCGCTTAAATGAATTCTTCTGGGATAGTCCCATCAAATGTACACAATCAACATCAGTGCAAGACAAGGATACAATTAGAAAAATTGTTCAGAAGACCAAATTTGCTAGCCAACGAGCTCAAGTTATACAGGTCAAGCTAACACATAGGGCTAAAGGAAAATATATCAGTTCCCAATCATTAATTCAAAAAAAAAAAATCTAAAAAGTATGAAACAAAAAACAGAAGGCAAAAACAAGATAAAAATTTACATGCACACACACACAATGGGAGCAACGAGGTGGGGAAGGAAAAATCTAAAAAATGCACCTTCAAAGGACCAATCATTACCTGATTTCCAATATATTTGTTTCTCAATTTCTTTCTTTGGTTGTCTAGCATTGATCCAGGGATCTAAAACTTCATTTATAGCTGCAGCAAACTCCCGGCTCTTATATGATTTCATTACCAGTTCGTGTAGCTTCCCACGAGTATAACCAACAAACTGAGGGTGTATGCTGTTAAACAAATTTGAATTTGTCTTCGGATCACTGAACAAAACACCATGATTTTTCTTTGATGGAAGTCCAGAGCACACACCAGATGTTGAGTTGCTTTCTTGGTTGCTCCTGAGACTGACATCAGAAGTTTCTGCAGCAGATGTAACAGAAACCCAGAGTTTATCACTTTTCCTGAACACACTGCTATGCTTTTTTATAATTCCTTCATCAACTAAATACTGTAGCTCTGAAAATGATGAAGGCCCTCTTTCACGCCCAGAACCATCAAGATAAAACCAGTCACCCAAATGCAACTGCAAGTCATAAACAGTACGGAGACGGTCTTTAGGGACATTAATGAATTCCCTGCTCCGGCAAGAACTTTGATCATTAACAGCTTTTAACTGAGAATCTTCAGTTGATGACCTCTTGCCATCACTGGTTGAAGAGAAAGTCCGAGTTGACCTTGAATGACATCTATCCTTGCTTCGGGTCTTGTGGCGTGACTCAGAGACCAATGATCCCTGGTCCTTGACTACACATGCATTTATCCTGACCACTGAAAGAACATTTCCTTTCACTCCTCTAACAGAGGCAAACTTAATTTGAACTGATCTGGTCGCAGCACTGCAATCAACTCGCTCATCAGCACAAAAAGCCCACAGAGGGAGATCAAGCCTCCTGCTTTGAGAAGGAAAATACAAGTCATCTTTGTGATGCCAGCGAGGATCTTCACATCCAGACTTTGGCATTAGACATAATGGAAAACCATCATTCAGGACAAGTTTCTTCCTAGAATATCTATCTTGGGCATCATCATTCCTCTTCCAGTCACCACCTTTGCATGACCAACGAGCAGAAAACCAGTCACTAGGAATGCCAAAGGCAAATCCATTATCCTTGTCACAGGGCATACTTAACTGAGACTCAGAATCTCTTGAGTCACAATCTTCGCTAAGGCAGGAACCATGCCAAGGGAAACCTGAGCATACAGAGACAACTAAAACTTCTGTCATGAGGCACATTACATATAACTCAAAGTGGACATCCATAATCCATTTACTTTTGAACTTCACCAAATGAAGAGTAAAATAATGCACAAACTAATTTTGGGTGCATAGGCATAACATGATGAATGAAATTGCCATTTTAAGTTCCATATATGACATAAACAACCTGACATGGTTTGCATTTTTGTTTTTAATAAAAAAAAAGTGTGGTTTTAGTTACTTAATATGCTTCCAGATCATAAATCAATTCAAAACTTTGTATTATCACCAACTCACCATTTCAATATGCAATGACATACTAAACCACCATACCTGATTGAGTGGGTATAATACGCAAATTTCTTGTTCGATTGAGAAATAGAAAATTCAGGCAAGCATAATAAAAGGGTGATGGAACCAAACCAAAAAAAATATTCAAATTACCTTATTTTATAAATAATCACCAAAGCGTTGTGGAAACCATTAAAAAACTATTTATATTTCAGACATCCTCCCAATGCATATGCTTAAATCAATACTACTTCCAAATTACCATGCACGCCTATATGATGCATATATACAAGGTTTGTATCTGCTCGCACTCACAATGCCCTTTGCCCTTCATCCACGCGCTCCCTCTCCATCGTATGGGCTGTCTCCACAGTTTGCTCCCCATCACGCCTTTCTTATGTGTCAACTTTTTTTATTTTTAAATTTTGAATTTTTGCTCTACTATTGCATTATGCAGAACCTTAGAAATTCTGGGTGAAAATAAAGAAATATTTTTAAAAAAATTATCAGCATTTGAGGTAACAATAAAACACTTGAAACTTCACTCTCTTTTACTTTAATTATTTATTTATTTTATTTTGGTCGGAGGATTCAGCTCTGATTTATCGCCCCATAGGAATCTAGTTATACATTTTATATGAGATTATTAATTTCTTGTAAAAAGACGTTAGAGACTGGTGAATCATTATACTTTTTTTTTTGGGTCCCTTTTTCTCAAACTTCAATTACTCTGTAACCAAGGTTGGATTGACGAACATTGTCAATGCAACTAATATTATAATAAAAGTCTCATAAAAAAAGGTCATCGGGTTCATCTGATTAACTATCTGCTCTCAATCATAGGGTAGCAACACTAACAAAAGAGCCCACGTGTAAATGTGCAACCTGGCAGCAAAATATCAGAAACTACAACAAAAAGCCACTTTCCGTAAACCAAACCAAAACACCAGTAGCAGAAAACTCCAATAATAAAACAGCATCAATAACGCTGGGTACCAAAAACCAAAACAAATTGAAAAGGAAAATTCCCTAAAAATACCAACAAATTGAATATAGCATGATTTATAACGCTTCAAATCAAAGGAAAAAAGTCAAACTTGTCCGAAAATGGCACCTTAGGAAGAAATATCAAAATTTAAAAAATTTAAATAAAAATAACGGATTAGATTGCAAACAATTACGTACCTTCATAGTCTGGTCCCTCCCATTTTGCATATTCAAAATTCATTTGCAAAGCTTCTGCATGACAAAAAAAAATAACCAAGGTAGGAAAAATAAGATAACTTAGCAAGTAGAGGGGGGAAAACTAAGATTGGCAACAAATTCTCATATTTTTTTTAAGTTTCAAGAAATTCACAAGAATATCATTGACAGGACAAAATACCTTTAATTGCCTCAAGCTCCTTCCCAGGAATGACATCATAACCCTCCAATAGATTTCCAACCCTTTCATCAATGTGGAAGTCCTCCAAAAGTTCAGATGCTACTACACTGTTGTCAGGACCAGATTGAAGAATATATCTAGTATCTACCAAAATATTGCCGGGAGCTTCTGGAGGATTTACCAGCTGTGTTACGGTATCTGACACGATGGACGGAAAACTCTGAGCTGCCAATGGTGATGCTGCATTTTCAACTGTTAACCACCTGTCACTATCCAAGTGCTTGATAAAGTGATCCGACATTAGTACCCCTTCATCAACAAGGACCTTTATATCACACAGTTTAGCTGGCCCATTTTCTACACCATCATAATCGAGGTAAAACCATTTCCCTGATGAAGAATCAGTCACAACAGAGACATGTGGAGGGGTATCACAAATGTCCATGTCTTCTTCCATAGAAGGCAGCTCGTCAGGAGGCGGCTCGAACCGAGGAGATTCTTTGGAGCTAACAGTTGGGCTGCAAGAATGCTGTTCCATTACCTTTACAGGTTGAGTGCAGATATCTTTCTCAATAGTCCCATTGGTATCAAGCACATTTCTTTCACCTTGAGAATCGGTACCTGAACCATTTGACTCCCTTTGGATGTGCTTATCTTCCTGATCCTTACAACTATACTGCGAGTTGTGCTTTTCACTTGGCAACGTTTTACAACTTGTTTCTTGCTGACTATTTTTCCTGGTTCGACCAAGAGGGGATCCTTCCCCTAAATTTGGAGTACGGTCCCTGCGATCATGATTGCGACCTCGATTTTGTGGCAACTGCTCAGCATGTGTAGGACTTCTCAATTTATGATCATGCTGACGACTTCTATCCCAATTCCTCTCATATGGGGATCTCTCCCTACCATGGGGTGATTTTTCCCGGGTATATGGAGATTTTTCGCGACAAGAGGGGGATCGACGCACTCCATGTGTAGGACTTTTCAGCTTATGATCATGCTGCCGACTTCTATCCCAATTCCTCTCATGTGGGGATTTTTCCCGGCTATATGGAGATCTGTCACGACCGCAGGGGGATCGACGAGCAGGGGTGCGATCTCTATGATCATAATACCTGGGTTGATCTCGTGGGGACCACTCAGAATGAGCAGGGCTGCGCCCATGTCTGTCATAAGTTGGTCTAGCAGACAAAGAAGTATCATGATTTCTAGAAGAATACTTGTCAGCTGATAATTTCGAAGAGTTATTATTTCTATAAGGCCGTTCTGTGGACCGATGAGAAGAATAGTTCTCTGAATAAACATGGCGAGAACTAATATCATCAGAAAGCCTTCGACTTTTTAAACCAGCATAATCTCCAGAATGCTTTCGTTCAGAACTGTCTGAATCATTTCCAAGCCTCTTCAAGCGACTTCCAGAAGTGTAATCTCGTGTATGATCCTTACCATTGCTGTGTACATTTTTCTCATCATCCACAATTTTTGAACTGATCCTTATATTCCTCTGTTGTCCAGAACTCTTAGCATGCTGACTCCCACTTCTATTCATCAGTTCTTTCTTTCTGAAATAATCATCACTTGTATATCTCCCTGAAGGGGGTGTGCGTTCGCGATCACGTTCACGATCATTTTTCCACCCTTTGTCCCTACCTGAATAGTACCTGCGGATTCTACTGTTACCATAATCATCCTTTCCCGTATCTCCCTTATACCATCTATCTGGAATGAACTCACCTTTCTCAATGTCATCCTTTACACCTCTCCACGACCCATATACGCTTTTCTCAGCTTCTCCTTTCCAACTCCCTCTTTCCAACTCCTCTTTCCTCCATTTTCCAGAAATAATCTCTCCTTTCTCCACCTCCCTTGTTTTCCATCTCTCACTCACAATCTCTCCATTCTCAATGTCACCATTTTCTAGGTCATTCCTCGGCCACTTCAAAGTTCCCAATTCACCCTCTTCCACTTCTTCCCTCTGAACACAATTTTCACCATTCTCAGTAGCATCGTTGCTTCTCTTGCTCACTCTTTCCAATCCCAATCCACTCTTCCCACCTAACACTTTCTCTTTCCTCGCCTTCATCTTCTTCTTGTCAGCAAAATTGAGCAACTTGGAATTAAAGCCATTCCCACTCTTGCCTCCGCAAAGCGACCTCTCCATAACAATATGCTGCTGCAAAGGCATGCACGCGACGCCTCCATCGCCCATGGAAATTCTCACCTTCGAGGTCAGAAGCTCGAAACCCTAACTGTCCCCTCCCCCGGGGCTATTGATGCTCATGCTTCAGATTCTTCAGCTCTTCTCAATTCTCGCTCCAATTGAAAACCCTAAATTACAAAGAAACAATCACAGGCATTAAAATGTAGGGTTTTATCGAAATACAATCGCATATGCGAACGAACAAGAGAAACGTTACGTAGAGAAGAGAAGCTTCGTGATTTGAACCCTACGAAGCTACTCCATTAAAATCGAAAAGGACAATTGAAAACAGAAAATAAAAAAATAAAAACAAGATGAACAAGAAGAAGAAGAGACCGAGAATTACCGAGAAAATAAAAGAGAAGAGAAGAGAAGAGAAGAATAGATCGGGAAGAAAATCGTAGGTGGTGTGAATCGTGGAACGTGAGAAGAAGCGAGATCGCGAAGAGAAGAGGAAGTATGGTGGTTTTGTTTTTGTGAGAGGAATTGTGTGTTGAATAGGGTAAAATTAGAAGAGAGAGTGTTGCTATTGCTCGTTGGGCCTTGGCGCTTCCTCTCTCTGCTGTTATATGTTGTTGCTCTTTTCTTTCGTTCTTTCTCTTCCTTCCCTTGTGTTCTTTCTTGGTCTCAAAGACGAAACCTCTTATTTTATTTTACTCTTATTTCTGTTTTTATTGGTGGGTTAAATTACGAGCATGCCCTTGTATAGAGTTGTTAAAATGGAGTATAATGATGTCAATTTTATCCGTACCGACAGATATTTGCCAATAAAATCCACGATGGACACAAGACGAGTAGCTTAACTGCTACCTATGGGTAACATAAATGGGTTTTTCTCTACCCTTATTAATGGGACAGGTATTAAGGTACCCATACCTATAGTCGATAATGAAATTACTTAAATGTCTCTTTACTCATATAGATCCTATGGTGGTCACTACCCGCTTATCTATGTAGTTTCACTATTCATTCGATAATTACCGACAGAAAAGTCGTCGATACAAGCCGTGAATACATGATTGTCTTACAGATAGATATGTCCGTCGATAAGTGGTGGACACGGTTACCAATGGCTAAAATCGTCGAAAGAGTCTGAATAGAGTTACCCCGAGTATAGTCGTCGGTAAATTCTTTGACCATTTTTCCGACGGATATAGCCGTCGGTATGTTAACTTTTTTAAATAAAATTAATTAGTTAAAATTTAAAATAATTATAAAATTATTATAATTTAATTAAACAAAATTAAATGACATATAAATAAATTAAAATAAAAATTATATAAAAATAAGCATTGTTGTCAACAAAAAGTTAAATCAAACAAAATCTTATATCTACTACAAAAATCCTATTAGTCTGTATAGTCTCCCAGAGAGAAGTCATCTGATGGCTCTCGCTATTGGCCCTTTTATTGCTATTGGTCGTCGAGATGCTGCTACTGAGCAGGGGTCGCCTGAACATCCGGTGGGAGCTGCTGTTGCAAAGCAATACATGTCTCGGGTGGGAATACCTGGAGTACAACCTGCAAGATCTGGTGCACTAACTGGACTTGCCCCCTCGATTGCTGGTTCTCCTCCCTAGCCTGACGAGCAGTATCCTTAATAACAGCCAGTCGTTGATATCCCTTCGTGTATAAGTCTGCTCAAAGAGCTCGTTGATATGTACGGGACGACAAAGCTCCGCTGACTGCAAACAAAAGCGCAAGTAATAGTTAAAAAAATAAATATATAAGTACTGCATTTAAAACAAATAATAAACGAATATATTTTTTTAATATATGTACCATTCTTGCTGCGTGATCATGCTGGCAGATGGAGCCACCAGTGTGCAGGCTCCCTCCTTTTTCAGATGCTCGATTTTTCTTTGCTTGTGCACACTTAGTTTTATAAGCAGTTGTACCCTAGTGCTCGTTCAAACTAACCCATACATGCTCCCCGATCCAGTAACGGGAGTCCCGAGTGTAACGGTCCGGACTGCTTTAAGGATTGCCGACTGTCCCCACAAACCAACACAAGTCTCTTCAGCGTGCTTTGTCCTCACTCATACGCTTCCTAGGAAAACTTCCCAGGAGGTCACCCATCCCAGAATTACTCCAAGTCAAGCACGCTTAACTGCAGAGTTCTTAAGTGATGGGCTACCGAAAAGAAGATGCATCTTGTTGGTATAGGTAGTACCAATCAATTCTTATAAGCCTTCCTTCAACTGTATAGTCCCATACCTGCACAGCCTCAGGATCCCTCTCATTCCAGTGTGAATCGGTTCATTCATGTATCCCTCCGCCTAGAAGCCTGTCAGGAGCCGCTCCTTGTCCGTGCCTCATGCACCGGCGATCACTCCCCGCCCTCGTCAGTCCCGGGTGTTACACCGAGCGTTCTTGAGCAACTCTAAGAGTCTGTGAAAGGCTCCCGAGTGAAAGTTTTTATTGATCGTCGCCTCATGCTCCGGGAGCCACTGCACCTTTTTCTATATTGAGAGAAAAAATAGTTAGTAAAATAATAATAAACAAATATATAACTTAAGTTATCAATATGCATTTTAAGTCAATAAGTACTTACCTCAAAACTTCGAAAAAAAAAACACTTGTTTTTCACTATCAGTTAGGCATTCCCATGAAAGCCATGGATGGCGAAACTGCTTTTTGATAGTTTCTGTAATGGCATGAGACACAAGTCTTGATGGATCAAACCTAAATAGAAAAAAAAAATAATTTATATTAAAATACAATTAATTAATATTATATGGTAATAAAAATGAATGTAATGCTAATTATTTCTTACCCTCCCTGAAGCGCGATCTCCTCTTGCTCATCCACCTCCTCCTCTAAGGCTGGACCATCTCCAGGAGCAGGCTAGCGCTGCACAGGCTGACGAGTAGTATCAGCTGATGATGATGGAATATCATGGACAATAAGACCTGGATTAGGCATAAACACGAGACCTAGAGGGGATGGCATCAGGTTAGCAGCTGGGGCTGATGGTGGTGCAGTAGGTAATGGGGATGGCATCGATGTAGCAGCTGGGGATGATCATGGTGCAATAGGTAGTGGGGATGGCATCGGTGTAAAACTGGCGATGTCACCGGTGTATCAACTGGTGATGTCGTCGGTCTCAATGAACGAAGTCGAAGCGGTAACGAGGCTTCTTACCCTTCTCCATATCAACACCTGACGACGAGGTCAGAGTGGGTTACCTCCTCCAGATGACATGTCATGTAAAATTTAGTGTCTCGGAAGGGTATTACATTTGGTTCACATGGAAGAACGTCTATTACAAATCTAAGTCAATCATTTTCCTTCTATCATATCTCCAACAATTCTTCTCTTATGCACTTATCATCTTCCTCTTGCCATGTCCCAAATGTTGAGGCCTTAAAAATTTCAGCTGAAGAGAAGGATACCATAAACGATTCACGCTACATGTTCTTCCTATTTAGTTATTTTATTTGTATGCTTTTCCGTATTTCATATTTCCTTATATGTTTCCTTCCGTATTTGTTTCTATATTTTTTTTACTTTGTTTCTGATTAGGTAATTTGGTCTTTTTTTGTTTAATTATTATTTGCCATAAATCATATACAATTATTCATCATTTGCTTTAAAGGATAAAATAAATATTTAAAATTCATTAATTATTTGTACACTAAATTTGGATATCCGTCTTTTGGTGTAGTAAATCTCCACCCTTTTCTTACATTGCTTATACATAACCAACTTCCGAATTCATTTTGATTTTAAAGGCCACCTTTTGAAATATTTTTTTAATTTAAATAAAATTGATAATCACTCTTTTTTAAAAATAAATTAGCTTAATTGCATTTTTTGTCCCTCAACTTATTCAAATATGCAATTTTGGTCCCTCAAAAATTTTTATTGCACATTTGGTTCTCTAATTTGTTAAATTATGCAAAATCAATTCTTTTTAGGCTATTTAGATTTAGTCTTTTTTAGGTTGTTTAGACTGATTTTGCATAATTTAACAAATTAGATGATTAAACAATTAAAATTTGTGAGGGATCAAATCGCACATTTGAAAAAGTTGAGAGATGAGCATAAGCCTTAAAAATTTTATGTGTTGTCATTTTCGTTTCAATTATACTCTTTCCGGACCTATATAGAAGTAAAAAAGTACCTAAATTTTTTGAACTCAAATATAAACAAAAGTCAATCAAATCAACCTTATTTAATGTTAGTGTTTCAAAAATATCCTTTGATTAATTGTTTTTTATTTTTTCAAGAGCATTATACACTCTCAAAATACAACTTCTAAAAGCACTATACACTCTCAAGAAAGGATAGTTTAGTATCTATAACTTATTTTTGTATACAAATCAAGATAATTAAACTAATATAATTAATTTTTTTAATAAGTGTAAAGTTAATTTTTTTTGCTTATAGATAGATTCATAATAGTACTCTCGACAGATGTATTGTCAATAGCTCGAGTCATCTTCACCTAGCCGAGGATTCTATCAACTTGGCATGATGGTAGTTGACGAAGTTCAAGTTTTGTACGTTGACTATAAATGTGATTATATGAATTTAAAAGATGTTAGTATCTATGAACTTTGGTTTTCAAAACAACAATTATCTAAAATTCAAAATTGTGATTTTTTATCACTTAATTTTTGTTGACAATATTTTATCACTTAATTTATTAACAAAATAGTTCGTATCTATCAATATGTGGTTGGTTCGAGTGGTACGGGATTCGGACATCTTAAACAAGTGGTCAGGGATTTGAATCTTGACTCTTGCGTATGGAGAAAACCTAATTGGGATGGAAAAATCTACTTTATGTGCTCAACAGGTTCACCGATGGATATTATTTACTACTAGAATGATAGATACTCCATACCTATGATATGATTATAAAAAAAAAAATAGTTCGTATCTAAATTGAATCTGGGATTAAACCAATTCTTAAATATTTTGAATCTTGGTGATCACACCTTTGAGCCAAACTAAGCTTAAGAGGTTGTTTGGATAGGCTTAAATTTTCCAATAACAGGTGTAAAAATAAAAATAAAAAGTTGTTTTTCGGTAAAACTTTTGTGTATGACTCATTAGATGAAAGATATAAACAATCTTTCCTTTTAAAAAAGAAAAAGTCGTTTGTTGGCATCTCTCAAACTTTGGATATTCAGCTTGTATTTTAAGTTGTTTCTTCCAAAGTAATGTTCATTTCCAAACAATTCCATACCCACCTAAATAAACAACTGCATACATTTTTTTTTTTAATTTAGTATATAAAAATTATTATTTTTATATAATTTAAACAAAACAAATTATCTTAAAATCGATTTTTAGCAAATATATTCAAACGCAAAACTAATTCTATTATAATCGATTAAAACATTAATCAATTATATATATATAATCGATTATTGAAATAATCTATTTTTCGAAGTTGATCCAAACACACACTAATTTTATAGTGATTTGAATTTAAATAATCACAAAAAAAATTTGGTAACAAAATAATCACAATTTCAACCAAGCCATCAAGCTGATTTATTTTTATATGGGATCGTGCAATTGATTCCACAACCCCTAAAATACTCAAAATTCTCAACCATCCTATACTAATTAAAAAGTTCTCCACATGCTTTTATAATGTAACTTCATTCCACTCATCATAATCACGAACCTAGCAAAAACGTAGAACACGAATCAAATGCCCATTGTAACGAAAAATTGTACATGTACATTGAGTTCACTACCAAATAAAAAGACATTTATGTACAATGAATTGATCCATAGTATACTAATACAATTGCAAGATTCATGGTATGAAGTATGAACTATGAAATATCAACAGAGAAGCAACTACAAAAGAAGAAGCAAAACTCAAAACATAGAGACCCATGTATGGGATGACTTCTTATGTTGTTTCCCATCAACGCTGTTGTCATGATCCTCAACCACGACCATGTTATCCTCCATGATGTTAGAAAGTGCTGGCCGCCAACGGGATCGGCCATGCTTAAGAAGGCGATTGTTGGCGGCGTTAGGATGCAAAACACGATGGTTGTCATTCTTGGATGGCGGAGCCTTAGGTGCCTGGGGCTTGGTGGTGGGACAAGGACGGTAGCAGGAAAATATTTGAGAAAATAACTTCATCTAATTATGTGACTTTGGAAAATTGTATTCATTAGCTTATTTGAGTGAATAGTAGTTTCATGGGAATGGAACTTAATTTATAGGATGAGGGGTTGTCTTTAGATTATAAACTTATTGTCTATATGGTAGCAAGGAGGGTCGAAGATTTGTTCTTATCGCTTAAAAATAGGGACTCATACGTTTAGAATGCATTGCTTCACTCGCTTTGCACTTAACAACCATTTTTTTAACCTCTTAACTCTTAACAAATTTTGTTTAATTGCTTAAAATAAAATAAAAGATAAAAAAAGTAAAAACAATTTATATCCTAACAAATCCTTTTCTAATTAGATAAAATCAGATAAATTGATATATGGAAAGTTAATAAAATAATTTAATGATTGCCATGTTTGGAGAATTAGGATAATTGTTTGTTTGATTCATTAGAATTTTTTAAAGTTTTCCTATTATACTTGCCAATCACTTTTTAAGTTGTTTTGGTAGAAGAATTTATCCAATCATTATTATTTATTTTTTGGTTAATATATTATATGTCCTCTTTACAAAATGCAATTGGTTAAGGGACGTTTCTTTTTTTTTTTTTTTTTGACGCATGGTTAAGGGACGTTAAATAGTCTAATATTTCGTACTCTCAAGCCTCCCTTTCAGAATATATGTCATTTAAAGTTTGCTTTGTTAAAAAAGAGGAGGCAAAGTCCAGAAAATGAAAAAAATGAATAGACAAATGAAGCAAGTAGGGATGGCAAAATTATCCGCACCCGCAAATATCCGCATGGATTATTCGTAGTGAATAATAAATGGATACCTATTAAATGGGGATGGGGATCATAGTATCCGCCTCACGGATACTCGCATATTTATAATAAATATTTTTTATTATATATATATATATATATATATTATATATTATGACAACATCTATCACTTTGAAATGAAATAAATTTTATTTTCTTTATTATTTCAAACTTTTTAGTGGCTAAACCCATAATAATAATTTTTTTAAAATACATATAGTATATTATATAATGTTAATATAATATATTGTTATATTATGTTGTATAATTTTATTTTCTTTCCTTTTTTATTTTAGACTCTTAAATATACATGGATATCCATGGATACCCGCTACCTGCATAAATATCCATGGATATTGACGAATATGGATGTGGGGGAAGCACTATTCGCACCTGTCCCGTCCCATTGCCATTCTTAGAAACATGTCAGCCTCAGATAAATAATTTAAAATTTTACACAAAAAGTAAAAAAACTATTAAATATTCTTAATTTTAAATAATGTAATTACATTCGACTAAAATTTCCTATAATTTGATCAATCTACTTACAATGGTGCAATACATTAGAGTTGTTTAACTTCACTTTTATGAGATTTATCATGTCATTTCGTCACTTTTTACTTTATACTACTTTAAGCAACTCTACACTTCAATTATGCAACTCTTAATTCATTTGTGATTGGGTTGCGGAATGTCGCAACCGAGATCATCACAACGGGAAAACGAACCGAAGTTTTAAAACGTTCGAAACAAGGAGTCGTCGCCAAAACTTATTTATTAGGGGAAGCATTTGAAAAACCATAAAAAAGAAAAAATGGCTTTTGAAACTAGATTTAAGGTTTGGGAGTCGGTTACGAGTAACAAAGGTATTTACATCCTACATCATCTGTTCTAAGAACGATATCTCAAATTTATAGTGCAAATTCTTTAATTTGAAAATATTAATTTTACCCCTTTTGAAAATAGAAAATAAAATAAACACAAAAATTATGGAAAGTTAATTTTGGCCGGACAGAATTATTGATTATACTATTACGTATTCCCTGGTGTGATAGGAAATTTAAAGTCACGTAATTCTTAAAAAATAATTGTGGTTTGGTTGATTTAATTACTTGGCCTTTTTTGATTGGAGTTGTTTCTTTATATTATATATTTTTTTTATAAAAGAGACTTTAGGACCTAAGAGCTGTCATAACTCAAGTATTCTAAAAAAAAATAGAATTAATCTAGCTGTCACATCTAATTTAATCTCTTCCAATATATTATTTAAAAAATATGTTTACATTGTTCTAATTATTTTTTAAGAGGATTTTAATATTTTTGAGTTGTCACATCTTATACGTCATAAAACATAAAGATTAAGAATACGTCATGTTTAATCAATCCCCCTTTTTAAAAATTCGATTTTAATTTAATTGGTAGTTGGAGATATATATTTTTTAATTTATTTGAAAGGGGAATTTAGGATCGCCATATGTTGTCACAACTTGAGTGTCCCAAAAAGGTAGGATTAAGAAGATGTCATATCTAATTAACCCTCTTTCTTTTAAAAATTCTACTTGATTTAATTGATGTTTTAAAATATTTATTTTATTTAAAGCCTAAATCGTTTATTTTAAGAGTTTAATTGCAATACATCGTCAGTGTAAAGAAACTTTACACTGACAACCAATTAGAAATCATGATGTGTGTGACTTTTAAGGTAGTTAGGATAAGAGTCTAACACTTTAGCTTATGTGACAAATTCTGATTGATCGTCTGTGTAAAAAAATCTTTATACTGACAATGTATACCAATTAAATCCTTATTTTAATTTGTGTATTATAAATTTTTAAATGAATGATGGTTATCAAACTAACATATATATGTTTAAAAATATTTAGGATTATCAAGTTGTGAAACTTGAGTATCCCAAAAGAGATAGAAATAAGATGTCACATCTAATTAACTATCGTCATTGTTTTTTCTTTCTTACTGTTCGTACATATATTTAGACTTTGGATTGGATTTGGGACAAAATTTAGATTTTTATGATTACCATGCTTGATTTGCTTATTGAATGGCTAGATTAGATTCATTCAATTTTTTCTTTTTTAAAATGAATTCAGTAAATGCAAGTATTTCGGGTTGTCGGTGAGAAAACAACTAACAAAATTTGAGATATGGCTCAAGGATAATACCTCAAAGGTGAAGAGCAAGACCGTCTTCTTCCTTACCCCTTCGTCTGGTTTCCTTTTCTACTCAATCTCCCTTCAAAATTCCTTTCTAATCTTGTGAAATTACAGATATGGCTCAAGGATAATACCTTTTTTTGTTAATCTCATTTCAATTGAACCAGTATCCCAGCATGGAATTCCAAGTCCTTCCCCCTCCTTCCTCATCTTCTTCTTTTTGAGCTCAATTTATAGAGTTCAGTTCATCAGCTCAAATTGCCCACTTGGATAGCAAGTTATGGGCAAGTTGAAGGGATTATGACATATAACAATTGTAGTTGAAGAGCAGTGCGACTCTGTCATTTTTTAGGGTTCTTCAACCCCAAGAAACCAATTTCTTCTTCTTTTTTTTTCTCTTGCAATGGGCCTAACTATCCCATTAAGGGGATTGCTAAGGGCACCCATTTTTTATTAAGGGCACCCCCCTTAAACATTAAAATATCCAAAATATCTCTAACAAAAAAGCTTTAAAAGTCAAATTTTTTTTCATATCATTGTTACCCTCGCAAATTACCAAATTCAGAGAGTTGTAAATTTTTTCTGGAATCTCGCAAATAACATTTGCGTTTTCGCAAATACCGTGTTCACTCGCATATTAGGTAATTGCGAATTTTTTCTTAAAAATATTGATTTTAATTTGTTATTTGTTTCAGTAATGTCGCGCACCAGGGGAGCGGGTTGGTTGGCCGGTAGGGAGGCGGAGGCGGAGGCCAATAGGTTGGCGGTTGAGGCTGCGAGAGCAGAGGCTCAGCGACAGCGGCGAGAGCAGCGGGATGCTATGACTGCTTCACACCGTCGGAGATTGGTTGATAGTAGAGCTGCCTCGAGCAGAGGGGGACGTCGTACACCTCAACCTCAGCAGGAGCCACCTCAGTACGAGGACGACGAGGCATCTCGGTACGAGTCACCTCAGGACGAGGGACATGAGGACGAGGGACAACAAGACGAGATGCATATTGATGCACGGGCAGAGGAGGGACCATTTCCTAGAGGACCTTCCGATACATCGCTCCTGACTTCATTCAAAGACCATATAGCTTACAGCTTGTGGAATGGAGAGGTAATTATTGTTTACTGTTTTTAAAACATTTAAGGTTTTTTTTTTTTTTACTTTTGTATAATTCATGACAAGGCGTCTATTTTTATGTGTGCAGGACCGGGAGGACCCGCTAAGGGTTTTTGCGAACGAGAAAAAGTGGCAGAAGTGGTTTAGCGAGCGTCAGCCACTACCACCAGCAGTACAGGCTCATGTCGATCGAGCTGGTCTGCCGTCTCTTATGTATTGCGGCTACCCGATGGTAGATAACTCGCTGCTGACAGCGTTTTCCGAGAGGTGGCATCTGGAGACCAGCTCGTTCCACCTTCCGTTCGGAGAGATGACCATCACGCTGGATGATGTGTCATGCATTTTGGGCATCCCGGTCAGAGGTGCATTGTTTATACCCCCCGAGATGGACATAGATATTGCTATATCAGTTCTACAGTCGTTGTTGGGGGTATCTTATGAGGATGCTCGGGCGGAGGTGACGGGCACTGAGTGGGCATCTATCAATTTATCTTGGCTGCAAGACCTTTATGATGCACGGAGAATTGAGGGTCCGATGGACGAGGCAGCAAGGGCATTCATACTGGTGCTACTCGGGATGACTCTGATAACGGATAAGACTAGCACTCGTATTGACTGCAAATATATCGAGCTGCTGCGTGAGTTGGAGCTGGTGGGACAGTGGTCATGGGGAGCTTTAGCCCTATGCCACTTGTACGGTTATTTTGGTGACGCCACCAGGTTGGCGTGTCGTGGGTTAGCGGGTTACATGACACTCTTTCAGGTAGCAGTGTGTTATTAAATTAGAAAATTAAATTTACAATTGTTTTAATTCTGACGTGTTTTCGTAACTGATTCATTATTTGTGACAAGCCTGGATCTGCGCGTATTTTCCTACTTCGGTGGTAGATCGGAGGCTTGTTGAGGGTTACGAGGGTGCGCCTGTACGCGCTAACCGCTGGAGAAGCAAGAGGGGTCATGGGAGGGTGCTTCCATACAGGCAGGCATTGGATGCGCTGACCGCTGATGACGTGTGTTGGGCACCATGGGCCGCATATAGGCAGTATTCCCCATTCGATCCGGTGGCATACTTTTCGGGGTACCTTCGGTGTGGGAACACTATAGTGTCGTACCTGCCTGAGAGAGTACTGCGACAGTTCGAGTTCAGGCAGGAGATTCCTCGGCAGCCCCCACGACGTCCCTCGGCTGAGGCCATTAGTCTTAACTGGATGTCCATTCACCTGCACTCTATTAGATACCTATTTCAGTTGAGGTCGGCCAGTTATCCAGCTGAGTGCGCCCCGGATTACTTGGATTGCTACTACAGGCACTCGCATCCACTGCTGATACCTCCACAGGCCCCACCTCCACAGGCCCCACCTCCGCAGGCTCCACATGATGCACATGTTGATTGTGTCCCTCAGGTAAAGAATAATAAGTTTTTACATTGTATATATTATGTCTAGTCGTAACGTCATCTATTTTTTCCCCCTATATAATGTACTTATGTTATTATGTATTTATGTCGTTTGTAGGCGGCTTATGTTCATGCGGTTAGTAGATTCGATAGAATTGCCGCCATGCTGCATCAGATCGTTGATTACGCATAGGAGGGAGATGACATGTGTGACTACCTTTGGGAGGTGCTTCGGATAGAGGAGGATCAGGAGCGCTGAATTGTTTTATTTTTTTGTAATTTATTTTCATATGAACACTTAGTATTTATTATGTAAATATTATTGTTATTGTTATTATTAAAGATTAATGTTGTAAATAGTTGTTTAGTAAAAAATATAATATGAAAATCAAATTCGCTTATCGCGATCAGCTGAGCTAAGCGAATTAATCATTTACTGGTTGTTATTGTTGTTATTAATACACCTCCGCAAACTATTATTATTGTTATTGTTATTGTTATTATTTATTATTAATGAACTTAGAAATACAAAATAAAATAATAGTAAAATGTAAATATAAAGGTACAACAAACAACGAAGGTGTATTAGTCAATCGTCATCTAAGTTTATTGGATTGTATACATCATGATGTGAAAGATTAGGCGGTGGAAATATTGAAGACCATTCTTGCAATCGACTAATATATCGCGTTGGCCATGAATAAGTCTCAGGACGGGAAAAGCCACGCCAATGTGATGCTATGGTAGGCAGTGGACAACTATCCTTCAAAAATACCTGAAATAACATAAATACAATTAAATGACAGACTAATCATAACATAAAAAATAAAAACATAAAAATATTACATCAATTACCTGTATCCAGTGATTACCGTTGACAAAACCAATGCAAACGAGTGGATGGTTTGGAGTTGGTGCACCTCTAAGGGGGAAAAATGTCCAGCACGTCATACTGGCAGATGATAAAGAGACTAGGACCAACCTATATTTGGTTGCTATCACATGACCCATCTCTGGTAGTGTCATCCACTTGTTTTGGTGACATGCACCATACACGTCCCGTAAAGAAGACTTCAGTTATTGTAATTGAACACCGAAAAGAGGGCCATATAAATCAACATTTTTCGTAAGCTCTTTATGCAACTCCTGACGGATTAAAGGCCAACTATCCTCAGTTCTACCAAGCAATGCTGCAATGCAACGATACCCACTGTTTCCATCACTGTCCACGTTAACTATGTCAGCAATGTATGGCTGAAATTGCACAAGAAATTGATTCAAGAAAGGCAAATGTCTCCTCTTTGCTTGGACAGTTGATTTCAACGAGGAACGCGCAGAACTATTCTCATGTGCAGAGTATATTGCATCGACATGCTTATAATAAGATGGGTCGCGTTTACAATCAAATCCATCCATGTTGGTCTTCTTGGATTTGGGTGCCCCCTTAGTCTTCACCATTCCGGGCGGTGGGCACATTGAAGTTGTCTCAGGACAACATAGTTCTCGCACTTTGCGATATAGTGTCCTTTTACTAACAATGTCAAGTGTGTGGAAATGGGTAATCAATACCTCCCACTGAAGCGCAAGTTCCTCTTCTGGCACTGTTTCATCTGTTTGTTGTTGATCCTCTTGTTGGCCAAAATGTAATCTCCTCCAGTGCACACGGATTACCTCCAATGGAATTGGAGTACCCGTCATACTGTAATGAGCTAGCTCACAAGCACAGGGTAAACCGTGTGTAGTTCTAAGAGTACAATCACATGCAGATTTATCAATACCTACATTCATCGCTCTGGTCCACTCACGAACAATATGTTGCAATGCACTCCGAGACACGAATCAAATCAATCTGATAAGCATACGAATGTTGTGTGAATGTTCGATCACGGTTATGCTCCTCTCAAATGAGGCCTTTATCTCGTTGTGTTGCAGCGTAAGCATGTTATTCATCGTCTCCGAACACATACACATGTCACCCTTGCTGGTTTGCAACAAATTCTCCAATCTCCAATGTTGAGACTCAACCCTATCAACAAACATTCAAAACAACTTCAGCTATAGTATAACATGATTCATTAACAATTTTGACACTAGTTTGATCATACCTGTTTGTGGTTGTATTCCCCAAGTGCATCACTTGGTTAGTCCATGCCATAACAAATTTGTCTTTGTGTGGATCCAACCAAGTCTTTTGCACATAATCAATTAATATAGGCCACTCTGCACATACTTCATGAAAACTCATCAGGCATTCCTTATACTCAGTCTCGTCAGCAGAATAAACAACACTGTTCCATGCATCCTTGACTATCTCCAGCTTTTTGTTATCAGATACCAATTTTTTTGCATTTTGCATAAACATTTTTTCCTATGTGAAATTAGCACAAAAGATTGCGAGTTGTTGGGAACACAACTGCAACCGCATTCATCAAAGCAAGATCTCTATTTGTCATAATAACTTGGGGAATTGACTCATCTAGCACGAACAATTCTCTTAACTTCTCTAGTGCCCAGACATAGTTTTCAGCCCCTTCAGAATCCATATAGGCAAATCCCATAGTAAATGTCACTTCTATTGAAGTAACACCAACAATTTCAAGTAGTGGCAGCATATATTTATTGGTTTTTAGGTACTGTCAAGGATGAGGACCATGTTAAATGTATTCAACAAATGGACGGAATCTGCATGTGCCCAAAATATATCTTTAACAACGTCCAAACCGTCATGTCTTCTATACCAAGAACCGTCAACAGAACATTTTTTGGCTTGACATTGTTCTTGGTCATTTCATGAACAAGTTTCTTCTCCTCTTCGCTTAAACGACCAACATAAGAATGACCCACCAATGTTTCAGCTAACCGATGGTTGTATAATCCACATCTTACTTTCAGCATCCATCCTTCAATCTTTCCTTCAGTCGTCGATAAAGGTATTCCTTTCATTCTAAACATGCACTCACACTTTCGAGTACCAGTTGCTTTAGAAGATGCATGCTTTTTAGGCTTATACTTCCCACTCCTTTCACAACCTAGAATTAATTTTGTACGTCCGCTATTTTGTCCTGTCTCTGACCTCACAATGACAACAACAAATCCATTTTGTTTTCCAACCTCTCGAGTCCAACACAATAAATCATCTCGTGTAGGAAATATCTCCATAGTAGTGAATGTTTCTGCACAGTCCACAACTGTCGTTTGGTTAATCTCATTAGAATCAAACATATTGCTGCCTTCCATCTCCAATAACACTACAATGAAACAAACAAAATAAAATAAATACCTAATATATGTAAAACATAAAAAAAAAAAAAAAATTCCATTACACTCGCAAATTAGGTATTTGCTAGTGTACAAATTTTTTGTTTACTCGCAAATTATCTATTTGCGAGTGTACAAAAAAATTGTACACTCGCAAATACCTAATTTGCGAGTGTAAGAACAAGAACCACTCACAAATTATATATTTGCGAGTGTGAAAAAATTTACACTCTCGCAAATAACTAATTTGCGAAAATATACCTTCACTAGTGCAAAATATGGATTCTACACCAGGTTTCTAGATCGGTTGAAAAGGAACCGATTTAAAAAAAGAGGCGGTGGCAATTTTGAAAATAAGTTCAAAATTATTTACATCGATTCAGAAAGAAACCGATGTACAAAACATTTAACATCGGTTACATAGTTCAACCGATGAAAACAATTTAAATAAAAAACTATTTATTTATTCCCGTCAAGTATTTACATCGGTTATTACACAACCGATCTCATTAGTAAACTTTCAAACTCGGTTATTTGACAACCGATCTCATTATTACACTTTCAAAATCGGTTCTATTAACTAACCGATTTTAAATCTTCATTAAACCCATTTCTCGTTCCAACGTTCTTTCATATCTTTCCCTCCTCACTGTTTGCCTTCTCTCTCGTTTGCTCCTTCTCCTTCATCCTTCACCACCGTAACCTAGCACCATCCTTCATCCTTCTCCTTCTCCTCACAAATCGTTGCTGCTCCTTCATCGCTGATACACTGCCCAGTCGCGCACGGCTTCACCCTCTTCTCTGAACCTCTGTACCAAACTTTGCCCACGGCTTCACCTCTGAGGTGAGTTTGTTTACATTTATTTTTTCGTTTTTGGCTTTAGGTTTTATGATATGGCTTATATTTTATTTTCAATTCTACTTACATGCTTACATAGGACAAGGCAGCACCTGTTGCTACTCCAGAAAAGCCACCTGAAGAAGATCTGAATCCATTCTTGATATTCCCTAACCCGGAGGAAAATTTGAAGGTATCTAATTTCCTTATTTTGATTATTAATTGCATCCCCATTCTATTCTGTTGAACCCAATGCTTCACTCTGTTAGTGTGCTCATGTCATATGGAGTGGTTTCCAGTCTTGCTCATGACATTTATATGAGTGTTTCCATGCAGTGGTCTGCTTAGTAAACTGAGTGAAACTTCCATGCAGTTCTCTTTCTTTCTCTCTACATTTTTGTTGTTGTCTGCTACCCGTTACTTTGGTTTTGCTATGTAACTTGATTAGTTTTACAGTATGACATGTAACTTGATTAGTTTTACAGTATCGCATGTAACTTGGCAGGAAATCCATACGTGACATTCTAATGAAGAAAAACACTTCTCCTTCTGATTAGATTTTCTTATGAAATTAAAGGGAGAAAGGAAGAGAAAAAGTATTAATGTATTAGAATTTACTATTTAGTTTGAAAATGTGGTTGATTCAACTTGAGTAAATATGCAAGCAAAACATAAAACTATAAACTACACAAATGTTTGACTAATTTAAAGAAAGGTGATGCGCTAATTTAGAGCTGGCAGTGATACTTAGGCAAGCATAGAGGAGACCATGGTCCAATCAAGCCCATTATAAGCTATTAAGTCAATTCTGGATGATAAAAGCAATTGTGCATATCCACTGACGCAATTTTTCACAGCAGGGACCTTTTATGCTTCTTGCATTTAAGCAAAAAAACCTGCGCATCCTCTAAGTTGTCCTCTAGACATAGCACCTTGTTTTCACCATTTCCTTTTGTCTCTTGGGCACCAGGACAACAAACATTCTCAATTCTAACCACGAATGCAGTACATGACATGTAGATTTATAGATAGTAGACCTACAGTACATGATAACACAACATAAAAAGATTAGGTTGAAGAGTGAAACTATCATTCTGCCTCCAATGTAAAAGATTAGTTTGAGGAGTGAAAATATTTTTCAGCACATAGTATTGGCTTTGCAAAAGGAAAAACAAAGTAGTTAATGTAATTTCGATATGCAGATTGTAAAATACTTAATAATCATACCAAGTTAAGAACATCTAACATTGAAGCTTATCACGAAAAGATTAAGCATTGTAATGTAACAACAATACTAATGACACAAATTAAATAGTATGGGACAAATTCATGTACATAAAACGGTCTTCTTTGGCACCCTTCATTGCTGATTGAAAAACATATTAAGCTACAAACTCAAATCAAATTATTTAAGTGTATATTAAACCAAACCAGAGAAGCAGGACAGGTTATTAGTTTAACATGAATGGTTTTTAGTTTAACATGAATGGTTTTTAAATGTTAGGTTAAAAAACCTCTCATAGTTCTCTCAAATCCTCTCTTTGCTTTGTGTTTCTGATTTAGGGTGAAGGCAAGCCTCAACCCATCTCGAGCGCCCTCTCACTCATCACTCTCTATCTCCTCACTCTGAGCACAAGTAAGATATTATATTCCAATGTTTTGTTTGCTGCTTTAACTTAGGGATTGGACTGTCGGATTATCTTTTAGTGTTAATAAATTAGCAAAACCTTAGTTTCCCGTTTGAGATTCAATATTAATGAGCATATGTGTACTTTATTAAGGTACTACTCATTGTATTGAATCTTGAATTGTCCAAGTTGGACAGTTTGGGGAAAAACTTATTCTTCATTTGGTTAATACTTATTCCTTAATTCTCATATCTTATACTTGAAGAAATTTCGGTTTGCTGCATTTCCTTTTGTTCTCCGGGTGCACACTTTGTCGCGGTGGATGTCACCGCGGTCAAGTCGTGTACGTCGGAGACCAATGGGAAATGCTGCCGAAATTTCGTTAAGCATGGGCATGAAAGTTAAGGACTAATTGTTAACTGAGTGTTGAAGAAGTTTCTTCTCGAATGGGATAGGGCCATACCCTGTGATAAAAAGGAGTTGAAGATCTTGGACTAAGTGAAGTTGGTGTTGTTGTAGTTATGGATCGTAATTGGATCGATGCTAGACGCACAAGTCATGAGTATGAGAATGGAGTGGAAGAGTTTTTAGAATTTGGTAAAAGAAATGTTCCCGATAGTAATGGAAGGTTTTATTTTCCTTGTGTTAATTGTTTGAATGAGAGACGACTGGAAGCTGAGAAAATACGAGAGCATCTTATTTGTGAAGGGATATGTAAGAGTTATACAAGATGGATATGGCATGATGAATTGTTAGACAAACCAAGTGTGTCCCAAAGAGAGGAGGTTGATGACGTAGATATGGACGATCGACTAGAGGACATGATCCGCGATATTGGACAAGAGTCATTTCAACGAGCAAATGTGAATGATACTTTGTGCAGTGATGCAGATAAGCCTTTGTATCCTGGGTGCTCTAATTTCACACGGTTGTCAGCGGTGTTAAGATTAGTAGTTGTGAAGGCGAGAAATGGGTGGAGTGATAAAAGCTTCACCGAATTGCTTGAGTTGTTGAAAGAGATGCTTCCAGAAGGTAACACATTGCCGAACCGTAACTATGAGGCGAAGAAGATATTGTGTCCGATGGGTATGGAGTATAAGAAAATACATGCATGTTCTAATGATTGCATATTGTACAGGAATGACTTTGAAAAGATGCACGAGTGTCCAAGGTGTGGGGTATCACGCTACAAAGTGAACGATGGTGATTCAAATTGTGATGTGATCACAAAGGGTCCTCCTGCGAAGGTGTTATGGTATCTTCCAATAATTCCAAGGTTCAAGCGATTGTTCGCTAATGTAAATGACGCAAAAAATATTAGGTGGCATGCAGATGAGAGAAAATGTGATGGACAGCTTCGCCATCCGGCTGATTCTTTGCAATGGAAGAGAATTGATAGTTTATTTCCGGATTTCGCCAATGAGAAAAGAAACCTTAGGCTTGGACTTGCTACCGATGGCATGAATCCGTATGGCACCTTAAGTAGTATTCATAGTTCATGGCCTGTTCTCTTGATAATTTATAACCTACCTCCTTGGTTGTGCATGAAGCGCAAATACATTATGTTATCTATGATGATTTCGGGCCCAAAACAACCAGGAAATGACTTAGATGTTTATCTAAGTCCCTTGATTGAAGACTTGAGAAAGCTGTGGGTGGAAGGCGTTGATCTATTTGATGGGTATTGCAATGAGACTTTCAAGATGCGTGCCATGTTATTTTGCACCATCAATGACTTTCCAGCATAAGGGAACTTGTCCGGATATAGTGTTAAGGGGCATAAAGCATGCACTGTATGTGAAGAAGGCACATGCTACCATCAACTACAACATGGAAGGAAGACAGTTTACCTTGGGCATCGAAGATTTCTCACACATGATCACCCATATCGTAGATTGAGAAAAGCTTTTAATGGATGCCAGGAGAATGAAACTGCTCCGACGGCTTTAACCGGAGATCAAGTTTATCAACAGGTTAAGGACATGGATATTATCTTTGGAAAGACCCATAAGAAGGCTACTGAGAAAAACATATGGAAGAAGAGGTCGATCTTCTTTGATCTTCCATACTGGTGCAAACTTGATGTAAGACATTGTATTGATGTGATGCATGTGGAGAAAAATGTGTGTGATAGTGTAGTCGGGACGCTTCTTAACATTCAAGGAAGACAAAGGATGGTGTCAATGCTCGTTTAGATCAAGTTGCGATGGGCATACGAGAGCAGTTAGCTCCACAATCAGTAGGGGTTAAGCGGACTTATTTGCCCCCAGCATGTCATACTTTATCGAACAAAGAGAAAAAAAGTTTTTGTGAGTGTCTGCGGGGCGTCAAAGTGCCACAGGGTTACTCTTCAAATGTTAAGAGGCTTATCTCAATGAAAGATCTCAAATTAGTTGGTTTATAGTCTCATGATTGCCATGTCTTGATGCAACAACTACTACCAGTGGCTATTCGTGACATCTTGCCTAAAAAAGTGAGACATGCCATAACAAGGTTGTGCTTATTCTTCAATGCTATATGTAGCAAAGTCATTGACCTTCAAAAACTGGATGAGTTGGAAACTGAGGCTGCTATTATCTTGTGTCAATTGGAGATGTATTTTCCTCCTTCATTTTTTGACATCATGGTTCATTTAATTGTTCATCTAGTGAGGGAGATTAGATTGTGTGGCCCCGTTCATTTAAGGTGGATGTACCCAGTTGAGCGATACATGAAGATACTAAAAGGGTATGTGAAGAATCCACACCGTCCTGAAGCATCTATTGTTGAAAGGTATGTTGCAGAAGAAGCTATTGAGTTTTGTACAGACTACATGTCAGAAGCGGAACCTGTAGGGCTTCCTAAGTCTCGTCATAAGGGAAGATGTGATGGTAAGGGTACACGAGGTATTACTGTTAAGAGCATGGGTCAAGAGGAAGTGCTTCAAGCACATTTGTATATATTGAATAACACCGATGATGTTAATCCTTACTTATGTGATCACAAAACCATTGTCAAGCAAAATTACCCTCGAATGAACGAAAAATGGTTGTTGAACAAGCATAATAAGACTTTCTTAAACTGGTTTAAAGATCAAATTGCGGAGGATAATACTACTTCTGATACATTAAAATGGTTAGCACACGGGCCTAACTTTGATGTCATATGTTGGAGTGGATACGATATCAATAAGTTTTCCTTCTATACAAAGTCCCAGGATAACAAGAGTACCGTGCAAAACAGTGGGGTTATGGTTGTAGCCGAGTCTATGCACTTCTCTAGTTCAAAAGATACAAACCCTGTTATGGCATCCATATCTTACTTTGGAGTCATTGAAGAGATTTGGGAGGTCGATTACACTAAATTTAGAGTACCTGTTTTTAAATGTAAGTGGGTTGACAGTAACAGTGGTGTACAAACCGATGAGTTAGGATTTACATTGGTAGACCTTGGCAAGGTAGGTCATACAGAAGAGCCTTTTATCATGGCTTTCCAAGCAAGACAAGTGTTTTATATCCATGATCCTTCTAACAAAAGGTGGTCGGTGGTTCTCCAAGGAAAAAACATGCATAATGGTAGTGAGGAAAATCAAGATTCAACTCTCGATATTTCCGATACTCCTTCTTTTTCAACACGGATGCCTACTTTCAATGAGGAAAATGAAGCGGACGATGTATATGCCATTCGTGATGATCATCCTGAAGGGATATGGGAGAACATTACTACTTGACCATGGTGTAAGTTATGTTTAAAGTTATATTTATTAGTTAAGTTATGTTTATCTTGATAAATATAAGTTAAGTTTTTTTTGTTATTTAATTTGATATTTATATGTTAAGTTATAGTGTAAGTTATGTTTAAAGTGATATTTGTTATTTATCCATCTTTACTGACATAGTTTATTATTTTTTGTATAAACAGGCATACATGGCAGATCCCTCGGGCATCCCTCCTACACGCAGCGGGTCGGATACCCCATTGACAGGTAAAAAAGGTAGACGCGCCACACGATTAAAAAAATTGGCCATCAACCGTAGTGGTAATCAAAGGATGAGGGTTGAGTTTGATGGAGATTGCTTACCTATAGGGCCAATGGAAGATTAGTTTAAGAGTTTTGTGGCCGTCCTTGCCAAAAGCAAGGCTAGTATACTTATTGAGGATTGGGACCATATACCGACGAACGTGAAGGATCAGATATGGGATAGTATCATGGTATTTTACTTTTACCCTCTTTGGTTGTATATATTTTATTTCACCATATTATTTTCATATACACTAATTTCTCCATTCTGTTTTGTAAATATAGCTCACCTTTGAAGTGCCGGATACCGAGCGTATGAAGAAAAAATGGATTTCGTATGCGGGTGAGCGTTGGAGAGCATTTAAAACACAACTAAGCGGGAAATACATACATGGGCGTGCAGACAAATCTCCACTTGAGATGTACCCATTCCTTGATCAAGAGACATGGGATAGATTTGTTCAGATCCGATTGGATCCCGCCTTTCAGGTTAACTTGAGTTATATTGTTTAACTTTACCAACCAAATTGATTTTATTAATATACTGAATTCAGTTGATGTTATTTATATTAGGAGAAAAGGAAAAAGGCGCAGGAGATCCAGAGTAAGAATCTCTACCCCCATCGTTTGTCTCGTGGGGGATATAAAAAGCTGAGGAGGAAGATGATTGAAGAGAAGAAGAAACAACTTTTGGAACAAGCATCCCAAGCTGATCCTACGGCTGATCCACCTCCAGAAGTTGTTGATCCACCTCCACCCCCACGCCACCATACATGGAAGAGAGCCCGACAAGGACCATCGGGACAACATACATCCGAGGAGGCACGTCTTGTTGCCGAAAAGATTGTAAGTATGCTTATCCATCATCTTACACAAATTAATGTGACAATTGTATGTTGTAGGATTCCTTGGACGAACAAAGCACACAAGGAACCTTTGTGTCTACTGGACGCAAAGATGTCTTGGCTGTTGCGATTGGTAAAGAGGACCACCCAGGCCGTGTCCTTGGTGTTGGATGGGGTGTTGGCATTACCCAATACCATGGACCATCTTCACATCATCGGAAGAGGGATGATATTGAGTCCATCAAGGCGCAGCTTCGAGAAGAAATAAAACGAGATCTTCTCTCAGAGTTGGCATCTATGGGTTTTTCCCAGCAAAACACAAGTGCCCAACCGTCTGTACCTGTGAGCACTATGGGTTCATGTGATCATTCACATCAGCCTGATAAGGAGGACGATCAATGTGAGTTGTATGTTGATGATCATCATGATCGCCGGGTAGTGGCATTTGGGAGGGTACACAACTTGGGAAATACCTTACACCACCAGACATTAGAGGATGATCATGTGAGGGTGGTGGTTGAAGATGTTCTAGATGTTGATGCTCTAGTCCCTGTGCCCACTGAGGAGGTTATTACAGTTGGCCAGGCCCCCGGTAATTTCATCCCTTAGCCGAGAAGACTTGTGAGGTTTTTTGTTTCAGCCAAGGTATTCATGTAATTGTTCACTTACATATGTTTTTCTATATTTACAATTGAAATAACTTAATTGTGTTTACTTGTGTTTACTAATGCTTTACCTCTATTGTTTAGGATGATGGAAAAGATCATCGACCCAAAAGGCCTAGGTCGGATCCGAGAAAACTTGTGGCGTCTGGTTCATCGAAGGTATTCATATAATCATTCAATAAGTTAAGTTTTTTTTAATTTACAATTGAAATAACCTAACCGTGTTTACTAATGTTCTATATTTGCTGTTTAGGGTATTGACAAGGATGTTGAACTTGATGCTCTGGAACGTCTCGCATTAGCTGCCGTGAAACTTGGGAAGGAGTCCGCTTTTATAAATTTGGAACACGATGGCAAGCCCGACACTTTCTATATCCCCCAGAGGGACATTATGGAGATATGCATTGATAGTGAAATGCTTTGCATGACAGTTGTCTCATTATGGTGCACGTAAGTTATGTTATTTCAACTAATTAATTTGTAAGTTAACTAATTAAGTTTTTAACTATTATAACTAATATTTATTTCAATATCTTAGGTATCTGCATCGCCTGTGTATTGATAGGGGTAACCTCCATCTTTATGGATTCCTTGACCCTCAACTAATTCAGGGTGAGACACTTAGGTCAGATGAGATTACTGCGTACATGCGACGTGTGCTTGATGAAGGCAAAAAACAGTTCTACCTAGCACCTTACCTCCATCTGTAAGTACAAGTTTTACTAGTGATTTATAATTATCTGTGACTTGTCTCTAACTGTTTCCAAATGCAGTAAACATTGGCAATTATTGATCATCTGTCGTGGTATGAGTGTTGTGGTCTTCTTTTGTTCGTTGGGAAGGAAGCCGACGAAAGAAATCAAGCTTATTGTTGAAACGTAAGCTTTTAATTAATTTAATTTGTACTACATTTGCTTTATTAATTACTCTGAAATATATAACATACTTTAAATTCATATTTTCTTAATTATGATAGAGCTATGAATGCAAGTCGTGTTTTGGATGGTGGTAGGCCTAGGCCTATTAGGTGGATTTACCCTAATGTAAGTAGTTTATTAATTAGTACCCGAGATTCAATTGCAGTGTAAAATAGTTACTATTATGTTTTTACTCATTATATATTCAAATTGTGTATTCATTTGTAGTGTCATAGGCAATGTGGCGGCTAGGAGTGCGGATATTATGTCATGAAGTGGATGTTCAACATTGTCTCCGCAAGTATTACAGATCGATGGAAGGAGGTAATTAACTAATAACATTTGTACATAGTTATAGATTAATTATGTATAGTTATAGTTGATTAGTTATAATTAATGTGCAGATTTTCGACAATCCGGAAGCATTCTCTGAAGAGGACATTAAGGACATCAAGGAGCGTTGGGCAAACTTCTTTCTTGAGATGACTTCTGAACATTAATTTATGGATGACATTTTATTTCTTTAATTAGTTTAATTTGTTATATTTCTTTTTGTTTCTTGGTTATGTATTTAATTAATTAGTTTGAATTTATTACATTATATAATTAGTTGAGTTTGTTGAATCAAAAGCTGACTTTTGCATAATCAATAAAGTATAGTTTGGCTTACTTAGTATATAGTGATTTGGATTCTGTTATTGTTGGGATTCTATTTTGGCTGGGATTGTTCTGGTTGTACATATATGAAACAGGGTTAAGGATTGTCACTAGTTTAAAACAGAGTATTTAAAAAAAAAATTGGACTATCAACATCAGTTACAATAGAGAACCGATGTTGAACTATCAATTTCAATCGGTTCTGAGTTACAACCGATGTGAAAATATACTTTCAACTTCGGTTACACGACCAAACCGATGTTGAATTATAACTTTCAACATCGGTTCTATATTATAACCGATGTGAAAAGATCTTTTTCAATAATTATTAATCTGTTGAATGAGCACTTTCAAAATCGGTTTGGTTTATAACCGATGTTGAAAGTTAACTTTCAACATCGATTAAAAATCGATGTTAAAAGGTCTTACATTCTACATCATCTGTTTCTACATCGGTTCCATAACCGATTTAGAATGATATTTTTAACCGATTTTAAACATGTTTATTGCACTGGTGCTTCTTTTGCGAATATCTAATTTGCGCGCGTCACATCTAATTTGAAAAATTTGGGAGAAAACTATGAGTACTTGTAAAAAATGGAACGACCTTCACATATTTATCAGAAAATGGATCCGCGTATTAATAAATTATTCTGTCTTGAACTCATTGTTCTTTTTCCCTTTTTTCCTTCTAGATGTCCGAAACATATTAGCATCAAAAGGTTTTAACGAGTGCTTTATTTTTTTAATTGCTCACTTGCAAATATGATATTTGCGAGTACTTGCTTCACTCGCAAATATCATATTTGCGAGTGACTAATTAAACAAAATAATACATTCGCAAATATGATATTTGCGAGTGAAGCACGTACTCGCAAATATCATATTTGCGAGTGAGCTAAATTAAAAAAAAAAACTTTTTGCGGGATATTTTGGGAATTATACTGTTCACGGGGATGCCCTTAGCAAACCCCTCCCATTAATTCCTATTTTTTTTTTATTTTCAACTACTGGACCTTAGTTGGCCCATCTTCAAATTCAGCATCATTATTTTTTATGACCCATTTTCAAATTTAGCATCATTTGTTTTTAAGAAAGACATAAAGCAAAATAAAATGAAATAAAAATAACAAAATAAGGAGGACAAAATTGGGTGTTCACAATGAATATAGTATTTCTCTTTTCTTTTTTCTATCGGTAGTTCTTATATAAGAATTGGTTGCTTATAGAAACAATTATTCTTACATGTGGGTTTCAATGGTGCAACCCAATAAAATTTTAAAATCTGTTAAAAAATAATTAATACATTTTAGTTTTTTTTTTATATGCACAAGAATTAAGAAACATATAACTAGGACTTAAATGTAGATTTTTTTATTGACTAAATTTCCCTTATTCAAGCTATTTCATATACTTTGATTTCTCAAGCTATTACATGTTAACTTTGCATGGATGACATCGTCGAGCAAAGGCGTTTTCCATGGATCAAGGAAGGACAATTTTTGATGTGGCAAAAAAACACATCAACGGTTGAGATTGATTACTCATAACCGTTGAGCACAGACAAGGGCTTTTGAGGGAAGCTGACCCTGAAACATGTTTAGAGATGTAGATGGATCGAGATTTTTGAAATTTGAAGTTCGCATTTAGGTAATCAATTATGAAAGTTCTTTCCTTTGAGTCTTGTGTTGATAAAGAAACAGTAGAGGATAGCGAGCAAAAGGATCTGGCAGAGTTAAATGAGAAGTGATTCAAAAGAGAATATAAAAGAACATGAATTTAAGGCGAGTTTTATGGTGCATCTCTAAAGGTGGGGTGCACTCGTGCCACCCTAGGTATTAACCATTGATTTCAAGGAAAAACAAAATCAATGGTAATTAGATGTTTATCTTTAAATTGTTCAATCGAATATATTGAAAAGGAAGTTCATAAAGTGGACCGTACGTGACACATTATAAGAGAAGAGTAACTATTGTGGGTCCCACCACCCAACAGTAAAAATTAAAACAAATATAATCATACATACCTTGAACTTGATCTGTGTGTTTCCACTTTCCAATAATTAATGCTTATCTCTTCTCTTCCATTTATTAAAAAAGGAATAAAGAACAAAGAAAAAAAAAGAAAACAATGAGAAATTAGAAAGCAACTATGCTTCTCAAACATGCTTCACAGTCAACCTCAATGTCTACTTCAAATGTCCTCACAACATTAAAAAATGTTCTCATAAGAACATCATTCTAGAACATCATTAGCATCGTCCAGGTTCAAGAATGGACCCTAGCATTGGTGACCGGAGTCCTGGAAGGTAGATCGGTTGGCGGGGGTTTCGGCTCGGCATGGGCGGCGGAGGCTTCAGGCTTCCAAAACTCGGGTTTTGAGACTATGGCTCGGAGAAGAAGGTTTTTAGAGTTTTGAGAACTTTAGGTGGATCTCATGGTTGTGGAAGCTAACCAACAGAATCCCATTTTTTCCATTTCTATCTCTGGTTTTGTTTTTTATTTTTCTCTTAGGTTTTGATTTTTAGCTTTGGAGAAAGTCAATTATTAGATTTGAGGGGTGGGAGAGAGAAGTCAGATCGTTGAAGGAGTATGTGATGTAGGTTGGGTTGTGATAAAGAACTTTTAAGGAGGAAAATGTAGATAAGAAATTAATGATATAAAAATAAATACTAAAAGAACATGAATTTTTAAAAATACCTGTTGAAACCTGTTAGCAGGTATTTTTTGGGATGCACCGATGCCTCCCAAATTCAAGAGGTGCACCATAAAACTGGCCGTAATTTAAGGGTTCACATTAACTTCCTCAACTAGAATGTTCACATAAAATAGATCAAGTACTACTTGTTTCAGATTGAATACACTTCTACCACAAAATGTTGCATCCAAGTTCACTCCATATTTTTTTTTCCATGGCATCCTTCCAGTCAAGTGATGGGAATCTTTCGGAATACCCTCAAGCGCTTAAGCGAGGACGTTTTCTAACAATATTTTATTTTAGATATATACAAATTAATTTTTAATAAATATTTAATGAGTTTAATTTTGATACACTATCAGTATAAAATATTTTTATATTGTCATTCAATTACAAATCATCCTAGATGTAACTTTTAAGATATTTATTATAAGAGTCAAACATTTTTAATGATATGATACTTCATAAATATATGACATATGCTAACAATGCATAACAATTAAATTCATATTTAATATTATGCAAAAAAAAAAAATCCATATTTAATATAATTCAAAAAACTTTAAGCAAATCAAAAAGTTAATTTACAAATCTAAATGGAAAGTTGTTACCAAGAACTTCTCCAATTTAGCATTGGCAGGCTTAAAGGCGCCCTATCCACTTTTGTCAATAATGCATTCGATGCACTAATTAGACCACGGCTAATATTCATATAGCCGGGAGATCAAGGGTGTGTTTGGAAGAACTTATGGAGAGCTTATGAGAATAGTTTATGAAATTAAATTTATACAAATAGTTTATGAAAATAATTTATGATCTTTCCATAAGTTGTTTTTAGCTTATTTTCATCAGGTTGTCAGAGAAGCTTATGAAAATAAGCTATTTTTAGCTTATTTAAAAAAGAGCTTATTGCATAAGCGCTTAAATAAGCTGTATACCCAAACACACCCCAAGTAAATAAGCACCAATTAGACCCATGTTTTCCTAAGACAAGAAAAGGCGTAATAGCTCTAGCATGTACCGAATTAAAAGAAATGTTTTGGGTAATGTTCAAGACGATATATAACAGGCACCTACGTTAAGCCCTATATAATGCAAAGTAGTGGTAAGTTTATAATTATCATTACTCAAAGCAAGCTTCCGTCTAATGTGGGCATGAAAATCACGAATATGGATAGTAAAAGACTTGGCAGAGTTTGAGGATCAAAAGAAATAGACAAAAACACAATACAAACAAGGTAAACCAACTGAGATGTAATCGAAGAGTGCTCCAGAAAAATCTAGAGTACTCTTTAATGGCGGAGTGCTCCTTTGACTCCCTTATTAATCATCAAAAGTTGTAAGCGTTTGCATCGAAGGCCTATTTATAGGCCCATTAAAATCAAACATCATAAAAAACTACTAATATTCTAAGTTGGAGTAAGATAATCCAAAATATAATTAAATTTCTAAATTGATAACAAAGTAATCCTAAATTAAAAACATTATTTTTAAAAGTGAAATCCATAAAGATAATAATAAGTAGCCCAATGCACATCAATCATTACTTTTTCAATTACTTTTCATTATGGTAATTTAACACATAAAAATTATTTTTATTTTACAATTGAAATTAAGCTAATTATTTTAAAATCATTTTTCAATTAATATATCCAAATATAAAATTAATTTATTATAATCAATTATAATAAATTATTATACATATAATTAAGTATAAAAAAATTATTTTTCTCAACTAATCCAAATATTTTCTAAAAACATGTGGTCACAAAAAACAAAGTTAAATCGAATGTGCAATCAAAATCATTCAACATTTCATGTACAAAAAAAAAAATCATTCAACATTTTGATCGGACATGGTGGAATGATAGAGAATCCCTTCATTTGCAGTTTTTGCAGAAAGTTAAGTGAGATTTCATAGACGGAGGTTGTTTCAAATCCAAGGTGAAGTGTGCCTTCATTTTTTATCTTGTACGTTACTATGTTTTTACTTCTGATTCTGAAGATAGATATATGTGCCACAAAAAATTAGGGCCAGTATGGTTATGAATCTACGAAGTTTAGATTAATAACAGTGATTTCCTTTGTCAAAAAAAATAAAACAGTGATCTCTTCCAATGTTTTTGACTACATACTAAATTTTTACATATTTTAAAAATTACAATATTTAAATTTTTAATATATTAATTATATCACTTTTTAATAACTTTTTAAATTTTAAATTCCTTAAATTAAAATACTGATCTGTTTGCCAATCTGTTTACTGGATGCCACGGAAACTGGGGATTGTTTTGCTTACTGGTTTCAAGCACTGGTTTTTTGTTGGAAGTATAAAGCTTATGTTAACTCTAGATATATTGGCTACTGTAAGCACAACTAGGTTCCCTTTCCTATCTTTTTTGTTTTTTTCTCTTTGGTTACTTTCCTATCTTTTTTCTATATGGAATAGAAATATTTCTTTTACTCTCATCAATATACTCTTTGTTCATAAAAAAATTAAAATACTGATTAGTAAGATCTTTCTTTAAAAAACTCTTCAATTACCATCTCAATTAGGTTCTTTTAGATTAAAAACTCCTTGTTTTGAATTATTGAGTTTACAATACCATAGTTATAACATAAAATATCAATTAAAGTGAGAGAGACAATGATATCTCACAAAAATGACACCATATTAACTTACTAGGATTTTTTTTTTAGCGCTGCTATGGTACCCTTGAAACGTGTCATCTCAATTAATTGAGTCATGTCAATGTCATATGAGATTAAATTCTTACCATCTGATTACTCCATATAGAAAAGAGTATGATATCCAAGGAGTACCATAGAATCTTCCTTCTTTTTTTTACTTCAAAAGCACTTAAAAATCTCTCTGTGATCTCTCTCATTTTCTTTTCTCAAAAGGGAAAGTATGAGACTTATATAGAGAGAAATTCGTGAATAGATACGTACACAACGTCCCATATATTATCTTTACACACTTTATTTAATAGTTAGCATGTGTAAAAATACATTCTTGAAAGATTAACACATTCTTTATATATGTAAGCCCACAACCTTTCAAATATTTAACATTGAATGAAGTGCTTATGGTAAACATTGCCTGTGAAAAATAACTTTTGTTGAAGAAATAATGTGTTGGAATAACATTTGTAAAATCCGATATGATCTAGTCCTTAGTCATATGTAAACTAGAAATTTCACTTCAAATCACATATACTAATCCCAAACTTGTGGATCACAACCTGAAACTTATTGATGGTGAAAACGACGATATGTGTATAACAATAGATTAATGAATTGTACAGGAGAACAAATTTCAGAATACATACACGCGCATTGTTTAAGTGTTCTTAATGTAATTATTGCAAGTGGATATCTTCAAACAAGAAGAGAGAGGCAAAAGGAGGGGGAAAAAAGAAAGGATAAAACAAGAGAAAGAACAGCACACAAAAGTGACCCAAATAATAATATGTTCTTTTTAGGAAGAGTTCTGGTTTGTCTTTAGTTTTGGCATCGCATGGCACAACACAGTTATATAATACAAAAAGTATATTAAAAATGTGCATCATTTAAGAACATGGGAATGGAGGCAACAGGAAAATCAGATTTGTTGCAGTAAACTTATTTGGGATCTTGTTAATTTTAAATAGCTAATCCATGAAAACGAATTCGACAAGAGTGGGCCGGCTAGCACACCTGTTCTAACCTATTCGCTACCCTGTGTTTTAATTAGTTATTAATAGTCAAAATAATCATTACTACAAAACAAATTAAAGCAATTTAAAAAGCAATCAACAAGCCACCAAATTAGCCTTTTAGTAATACTTATTGATCATCACTCAAGAGATTAGTCTTTTAGTAATACTTATTGATCTAATCAAAGAAAAAGATTAAGAATGTTATATGCAATTGGTTTTCTACACTTTCTTTTTATTTACAAAAAGCATATATATGTATAAAAGAAGTGCTTAAATTCAAGTACCTAATCCCCTTGAGTCAGCTCAGATGATTAAGCTGTGAGATATGAATTATGAGTTTACGGATTCAAACATCCTGCAATACGCTCCAACCCTTTCTATTTCTCTTCTTCCTCTCTCCTATGTAAGGCCTCCTAAGAGCCAAACTTACTACAGACACTCACATTAACATTTAGTATGTGTAAAAACAATCTCTAGAGCTAGACATGAATTTTCATTACATCCAATAGTGATTGGTGATTTTTGTATCAAACATATGTCAATTGAACACAATCAATCAAAATATTCAGATAACTTCAAAATAATTTTAACAAGAGCTTTGTTATTTTTGTTATTTTAATAATTATTGAGTATTGAGTATTGCATTATGTCTGATGGGGGCATTGCCCCAATACAAGTTTTATTCTCCTACAATATCTATATACAAGTTAATTTGAGTGCCCATGAAGGTTATTATCCAAGACTTTTGCCACTCACGTCCCCAAAAATTTACCAAGTATGCCACTAGTTTAACCATCAAAGATCTTAATTATGGTTTCTGTTAACGCCAGGCATTTTACTCTATCCAGGGTATGCTAAAAAACTTAAGGTTTGTAGTTTGAAAATGAATGAAGTTTTGGCTCCATATGCTATACCTGGATGCAGTCCTTCCAGGCCAAGCCCCTCTCTGCTATAAATATATGGTTTCAAGTTTCAACTATTAAAACCTCACCTCCACTCTGCCTCTCTGCCCTAGCTAGCTATATACCATTCCCCATAATAGCTTCAATTCCATAACTCAATATTAGTCAACACCAAACCCTAGTTTTTTTTTTCCCAATACCAACCTCTTAATCAAAAGCACAAATCCCTCCAATTCTCCACCACCACCACCTTCTCTTTTCTCTCTACTTCAGAACTCATCCCATGCACGTAACGCATAGCATGAAAGCTGAGTTAAAGGGTACGCCTATTTCCTTTCAAAACCCTACTACTCTCTTTAACACACCCCACGGTCCTCTTTCAGGAGCACTCAAAGGGTGTCTTGGAAGCCTTGATGGAGCTTGTATTGAGAAGCTCTTACTCCATTGTGCAAGTGCTTTAGAGAGCAACGATGTAACCTTAGCTCAACAAGTTATGTGGGTGCTCAACAACGTTGCTTCACCCCTTGGTGACACTAACCAAAGGCTCACCTCGTGGTTCCTAAGGGCATTAATCTCTAGAGCTTCAAGAATTTGCCCTACGGCCATGAATTTCAAGGGAGGGAACACCATTCAAAGGAGGTTGATGACCCTTACCGAGCTAGCTGGGTATGTTGACCTTATTCCTTGGCATAGGTTTGGATTTTGTGCATCAAATAATGAAATTTTCAAAGCAGTTGAGGGGTTCCGAAGGGTACATGTCCTAGATTTTAGCATCACTCATTGCATGCAGTGGCCTACTTTTATAGATGCATTAGCTAAAAGGCCTGAAGGACCTCCTTCACTTAGAATCACTGTGCCTTCTTGTAGGCCACCAGTCCCTCCCTTGGTCAATATATCAACACAAGAAGTTGGCCTACGTTTAGGGAACTTTGCTAAGTTCAGGGATGTCCCTTTTGAATTCAATGTTTTAGGAAATACACCTCAATTAACATCTGAATTAAGCAATGATCAACCAACTACCTTTCATTTTGAGTCACTTTTAGGTCTCTTGAATCCTAGTGTGCTAAACCTTAGTGAAGATGAAGCTTTGGTCATAAATTGCCAAAATTGGCTACGGTACTTGTCTGATGAAAAAAAGGGAAGCCCCCAAAACCTTTCTCTTAGGGATGCTTTTCTGAATATAATTAAGGGTCTTAACCCCAGGATTGTGCTCTTGGTGGATGAAGACTGTGACCTTAGTGCATCAAGTCTCACATCAAGAATCGCCACATGTTTCAACCATCTATGGATACCGTTTGATGCATTGGAGACTTTTTTGCCTAAAGGTAGTTGCCAGAGGACAGAAATTGAATCCGACATAGGCCAGAAAATTGAGAACATCATAAGCTTTGAAGGGCATCAAAGGATAGAGAGATTGGAGTCTGGGATGCAAATGTCACAAAGAATGAAAAATGCTGGTTACTTGAGTGTACCATTTTGTGATGAAACTGTGAGGGAAGTTAAGGCTTTGCTTGATGAGCATGCTGGTGGATGGGGTATGAAAAGGGAAGAAGGTATGTTAGTTCTCACATGGAAAGGAAACAGCTGTGTGTTTGCGACAGGTTGGGTCCCCACTCCTGATCAGTGAAATAAGGAATCATATATATATATATATATGGTATGGATGCAAGTGTGTCTTAAACACACTTCATTATAAGAAGCAAGAGTTTAGGCCTATTCCATAAGATTAAAATTGGTTAAGCTTGCTTCAGTGGTCCTGCAGGGAGAGACAGAGGAATTTCATCACTTTGTGAAAAGGCTGCAACCTGCAACTGTGATATGCAAAATACAACAAGAGAAATTAAACGGCTGCATTCTGAGAGAATTAATTCGTATTGCAACTTGTGATGAAGCTCTCAATACATTGGATCACAAGAAAGGCAAAAAAGGAGAATTGTATACATTGTCCTTGTATACGAGACAAAGTTTGTCTCTTAGCAATGTTTTCCTTTTTATGCAGCTTTATTTTGTTTCTGCTCAGAGCTTTGGGTATAAGTGGTTGTATGAAAATCTCTCTCTAATAAATTATAATTACCTAGTTCTAAATTCAAATAATAAACTTTTTCAGATTAGCAACCTTTTCAGATTATTAAAACATGTGTATTTGCATATAAGGTAAGAATTACGTAAACGTACCTTAGTATCATAGATTCTTAGGTTTATATGACTGATATTCGAAGACTATTTCCTCAATGGGAAGTTTTCAAATACCACTGAATTAAGCACATTTTAACTTTTAACGTGGTCCTAACATGTCTTGGTGTGTATAGGAGAGTATGTACAAAAGGACCACCGAAACTTTAATTTTATGAGTAGTCATCTTCAATATAAAAAGGTAACAGGCTAAGGCCAAAAAACTATATTTCTGAGTAGAAGGTGATAATGATAACTCATAAATTGTATCATGTAGGAAAATTTTGTTTTGTGTTTCTTCGAAACAATCAAATTTAGTGTTGGAAAGAAAAAACTGACAACATGGTCCCGAAGACAAAAAGAAATCCGACCTGCCGGATTCGAACCAGCGACCTAAGGATGTCTGGATGTAACCTACTACAGTCCTCCGCTCTACCAACTGAGCTAAGGTCGGATACATGGCACATAAGGACTTTTTAAGTTATAAATACTATATAGAATCTCAACTGTTATGCTTACATTATTGACTACTAGGGGTGTTCAACAACCGATCCAAACCAATTCAAACCGCAAAAACCGAAAACCGAATAAACCGAAAAAATCGAAAACCGTAAAAACCGTTTTTTTTCATTGGATTGGATCGGATTTCGGATCCCCTAGTGAAAACCGATCCAATCCAATCCAAACCGACCTACTATATACATACACTATTATTTTTTAAATTATAGTACTACTTATACTTAAACATTATTTTTCATATTTTTATGAACGAACACTCTCATTCTCTTTAATATTTTTGTTGGAATTGTCAAATACTAGATGTATTGGAATGTGTATAGTTATCCATGTACCAAAGAATCAATAGTTATTCATGTACTAGAAGATTTCATGCATGTACTTAGGAACTAGAACTACATTAATTCTAGTATATATAGGTTTAATGTTGGTTTTCGACTTAATATAACTATGTAATGATATATCGATAAAAACCGAATTATCCAATCCAATCCAAACCGCATTTGATTGGATTGGATTGGATCGGATTTTTTTAAGAAAGCAAACCGATCCAATCCAAACCGCAAGTTATTTTCATCTTTGGATTGGATGATTTTTTGGCTCAAAACCGATCCAATCCAATCCGCGAACACCCCCGTTGACTACAATACCCAAGGGTCAGAAAATAAACAAGATATTCAAAGAAACTCTGAAGATCCCTTGCAACAGATGAGTGAGCTTCTCTTCCTCTTCCTCTTCCTCTTCCTCTTCCTCTTTTAGGTATGAAAATTTCCTCCACCCGCAACTAATGATTAGATATTTGCTCAAAACGTTGCTGAGCGCTACGTAGTTCCGCGCTGGTTGGGCTCATTAAATGGGCTTGTGGGAGTGGCAGCGCTCAGCTGCGCATCCAGAATGACTTCAAACTCTGCTCCTTGAGCGTTGTCGCTTTGTGCAAGTCTTCCATAATGGGCTTTCAACTTCAATTAGCCCTTCATCCATCTCTCTTCACCATGTATCCTTTTGCAAAAATAAACACCCAAAGCACTCTGGATAACTAAAAGAAACACAGAATAACTAATTGAAAAACAATATGGAAATTGAGCCAAAGCAACCATAAATTGTCGAGAAGAGCAAAACCAATTAATTAAGCATGGAAATGTAATGGAAAACGGCATCTTATCATACCACACGGGAAAGAATTGAAACACCCAAAGCTTGTAATAATGGGGGCCGTTTCCGGAGGAACTTCGCTTCTTGAGAGTGCCAAAAGGCCTTGGCTTCGGGTCTTGAAGGCCACTTATGGAAGAGCTTTGGGAAAATGTCTGGAATATGCACTCTAAAGCTCTCACTGGTGCCATTTACACCATCTTCTGACCTATATTAGAGCTCCTCAAGAATCTCATTTCTATAGTTTTCATCCTTCCTATTTTCAGGGGCAACATCTAAATTTCAGCAGAATAGGAGTAGAGTAAAAGGTGTTGCAATTTTAACATGTTAAGGGAAAAATGGATACAGCTCCCTAAACTTTAGTTTATTTGTAAATAGATACTTTTAATTATTTTTTCTTTCCAATTAGTCCTTAAATTTCTACTATTATTGAAATTGATCCTTCAACTATTTTTGCATGCCAATTAGTCTTTGAATTTCTACTATTAGTAAAATCAATCCTTATATTATATTAGCTTCTAATATAGATATAAAAATAATTTAATAATTTATTATCACTTTATATATTTGAAATTTATGTGTATTTAGTACTTTCCTAAAATAATTGAGCTGGTTGAAGCAAGAAAATGTTTGATAAACCAACAAAATTCATGTTAATATATTTAACTAAGTACAAGTGTAGACTATTTGAGACAAAAAAATTGCTAAAGGGTCAATTTCGCTAATAGTAAAGTTTAAGGACTAATTGGGAAGAAAAAAAGTTAAAGGTGCCTATTTGTAAATAGGCTAAAGTTTACAAGGGCTATATGCACTTTTCCCTATTATTAGATAGATGAGTTTTCATATTTATTAGACTTGGCAAAATTTGATTGGCATGGTAGTTTTATAAGGACAAAGACACTACAGGATAAAACTCTTTTAAAGTATGATTGATTATAAAATGATTAAGTAATGGTGAATATACTCACGGATGGACCTAGGCATATGACAATGGGGGCACTTGCCCCCACTAACTTAAAAAAAATATAATTATTTAATGTTGAATAATGTTAATTTTGCCCTACTAAAAGATAAATGTTGCTTTCATTGTCTTGCAACCCTACTCTACATAATACTTTTTCATTTTTTTTGTGAACAATCAAGTGTGCAATCAAATAAGATGAATAATAGAATGATTGTTTGGTCACATGCATAGAAAAAAATATTTTTTATAGTGTTGAAAATGAAAAAATATATAACAATTTCAAAATATGATAATGATGTCATTATTTTATCGCTTATGCATTTATATATTATTTATAAAAATATTTATAGTATATGATTTTGCCTCCACTAGTCAAAATTTTTGGATCCGTCCCTGAATACACCCTTGATTAACTAAAGTGGATTTGAATCTCAAAGTGCTTTAACTAATCGATGGTAGATATGCTCTTATTTATTCATTTTACATGTAAGCTCGGATTAGAGAAGCCTAATCCCGAGATTGAACATTTTTGTCCAGGAATATATATCCTTGCTATCTTATACTAATTAACCATATGTATTATGATGCTAATTTTATTCTTTTATTCCAGTTTATGCGATACATATGGATTTAAGGTTCATAGGATTATATATCCAACAGGAACTAAAAGCCAAATGGCAACTGAAGAATCATTTTGCCACGTTAACAGGAATGGGATCTACTAGCAATGACTTGATTCTGCTCGTTGTTCTATTGTCTGGTCGTCTATGCCCATCTCCATATTGGTATGTGCATTGGGCAATCCGAGCCATGTTCATAGCTACACCTATGAAGGGTTTGGGGAATGTAGAGTCCATAACTCTGCATTTATTCATCTTTTGCCATGCTTTGTCGATCAATGTTCTCAAGTACTGACGAACATTTTCTTCAGAAAAACCGGTTTCATGCAAATAGCATGTGATTGAATTTATGGTTTCACCCCTCTCCATCTCGTCCTGTATTGCAAGGAACATTGCTAGCTATTAGTCATTAATGGAGTTGTGGCAACATCATAAACTATTAAGGGAACGTATATGAATAGTTTTATACATCCCACACATCTCCTCACACAACCTTTTAGCTTGGAAATGGATACTGAAAAAATGCACAAAACCATTAATTTTGTGTTGAAATTTAACTTCTATAAAAAAAAAAAGGCATTAATAGGATCAAACTAGATCAATTGGCACAGAGACCACGATGCAATAATCAATTAACCCACACGGTTAAGCCGTAGAAAATATATGAATAATTTTATATAGCTAACAAAGCATAATAGCATACCGCTGATGTAGCTAAATCGTTGCTAAGCCTGAAAATGGTGGATGAAGAGTGCAAGAGGTCATGGTAATTAGTTAAGGAATGAAGCGCTTCCTCTGTGATATCTTGGCCGAGTAAGAAGTAGGAATGAATAAGAAAAACCACGCCTGAGGAGGAGATCCATGCATTATCTAGGTACTCGTTGAATGTTGGCACGACTTTGTTGTAAGACCATTTTGCTTCTTGAAGGAATGTCTTGCACATATCAGACCACTGAGAAGCAATAATAACTGACAACTTAATGCGTGTTTGATTTATAGTTAAGAAATTGCAAACGTACATTTGATACAAAATATCTATAGAGTTTCTTTGGATTTGTAACGATAAATCAAACATAACTTTAGCAAGTGAAATATTATCTACTTGTAGTTTTATCTTTCAAACATAATTATTGTACGAGTTAATTTTGAAGTTTATGAAACTTAGTATCATGAGTTAGTCTTTCTTAAAAATTAAAATAAGATATAAAAGAGTTAAGCTGAGATATATTTTATAAATTTAGAAACTAACTCATATAATAATTAAATTTAGTAATTTATTTGCAAGTGAAAAATAGTTCAAGTGAAACACTATGTATTACATTGGTAGTATGATATATACTTACAGCTTTTGTGAGGTAGGGAAGGCTCTTTACGCCCTGTTCTTTGAAGATGTCAACAGCAATCTCATTGACAGTGTTATAGAGTGCTAGGAAGCACGATGCCATGTAGTCAGGAAGAGTGTTTATAGCATTCACATCCCATCTGATACACGTTTTAAAAATAATTTATATATATCAACTTAGAATAGAAACATAATCACTATTGTGGAAAGTGGAAAATAAGCTTTTTATTGATTGATCAGTTCGGAGACAATACCTCTCAACAACATCCGTCAAGAGCTCCAATTCATCAATAGTACCGTAGACATCATATACATCATCCAGGACGGTGACAAGAGCCGCAACTTTAGTGAGAACTTTGCGGCAGCTAGTGAATTGAGGTTCATGGACTATTCCTAGTGACCAAAAGAAAGATTCCGTTAATCTGTCACGGGCAAAGCTCACCTTGTTTCCTAGGCCAATGTCATTCCACCACCTATATAATTAAAAATGTATTACAATAGATTAAAATTTATTATTCATTATTCAAAATTATTTTTGGTTAGATATATATAATATTATATTATTTTCTTTCTTTAATGTCCTTTCCAATGAGGATTCGGATTCTCTCCAACGATGCAAGGAAGTTTTTTAACTAATACCGCATGCGGTAGAGGTTGCGCATATGGGATGCAAAAACAAAAATTCGGCTACAGCACGCAGGAAAGGATCCAGTTCGTTTCATTGAAGGGAAGATTTGCTAGTTGTAAATAAAGTAATTAAATATTATTTGCCCACAAAAGGATCAAAAGAATTAGATTGAAAAATTAAGGTATCAGATTCGGAAATATATTTAAAAAATGATATTTGACATACTAAGGAGAAGAGAGACCGTAGAAAATGACTCACTTGCAAGAGTGATGATTCTAATTTAATATATAGAAATTGATTAACAAGTTTAAGGAATTACCACTTTTTGGTTCAGGTGATGATTGTTTGCACATCAGTTCTTGGAAATGATTTTTGTATACTATAATTTTATATATTTTTTGTTACACTTATTCTTTTGTATAAAAAAGAGAGAGTGTGTATTAGATAATATTTTTCTCTGGTTTAATTATCTAAAAAGGAAATGGTATAAAAATGAATTTAATTATTTCTTCGTACGTACCTTGGCATTTCTCGTAGCTCTTGTTGATGTAATGACTGAACCGTGTTGAAATCCAACTTGGCAAGCTCCAATAGTAAACGATTGTGGGTTTCTTTTTTACCGTATGTGTCAATATACCTCCTTGCTTCTAGTCTGTTCAGGCTTTGGTGATAGGGAAGCCCCTCCAACACATGCTTAACTTGTTCCGCCATTTTGGTCTCTAATTTTCCTTCTTTCATTAAGTTCATGAGATGTGTTCTTGAAAATGCCTTTGCCTCCCACAGACTTTCTCCCTCAAAGGTAAGATGCGATGCCTCATATAGACTTAACATTCCTTCCACATCGTCGCTAATTTCAGTCTTGAAGTTTCCTTCCTTATCTTTGAAACTCTCAAACACGTCTGCACCTCACACAACAATCTTAATGTAAGTGAAATCACTTAATCTTACAGCTAAAAGCATGGTGTTTGTGACTTTTTAAGGTAAATGTCTTTTTCATTTTCTTTTATTGGGGAAGAAGGGTGATTGTCCATCACAAGGGGCAAAGGAGCAAGGGCTTTCGGTGGCACTTATAGAGACAACCTACCCCAAAAGGATTAATGTTATGAGTTCCACATTAAAGAGCTTCATCTAACAAGCGAGGTTTATAAGTTTAGAGGTTCTCCCACCTAACGGACTAGTCTTTTGGGATGGGCTCTCCCTTTGGGCTTATGATCATTACAATTAATTTCCAATAAGAATCAGAACAAGGGAAATAGGCTGTAGGAACGCAAGGGAATTTGCGTTAAAAGTGAATATTAAGGATAAGTGTGCTGGCAGGTTTGTGGCTACGGATGTATATGGGTCGGTTTGTGTCAGGTTTGACTAAATCTGGTACCTGAACTAATCAAAATCTTACAGGTCTATTTGGATCGGGTTCACGTATTTTTTTATTAAACCCAAACCAAACCAACCCGATAAATAATGGATTGGTTTAGGTCAGGCCTATCGAGTCAAACATCATTACAAATTTCAAAAAATTGTTTAAAAATTCGTAAAAAATCGGTAACATTTTCTACAATTCCAGCACTTTAATTATAGAGCGAGATAACTCTAGAAATATAAATAATACAACAAATGGAAAGACTAACAACATCTTCAATAAAAATAAAATGAAGTGTAAAAACAATATGAGTAAAAATAATACAACAACTATTTTTTTAAAATAATAATAAATATGGATGGTCTGACCGGGTCTAAGGTTGTCGGGTTTGTAACCAATAAACCTGTTACCTGAGCCAAACGAGTTCGGGTTTGCTCGATTTGGTTTCCGTTAAACCCGAACCCGAACAACCCAAAAAATCGAACCAATTGAATCAGTTTGGGTTAGATTTTTGGGTTTATCATGTTGACTCGCACCCATGAACACCCTTATTTGTGGCGGGTTCGTGGGTTGACATCATCTTTTTGCTTTATTTACGGTTAGAAGGGCTTGTCCTCAAGGCTTTATAATGATAAAAATTTAACACGAGAGCCAATTATAAACCCCGCAATGCGCTCTACCATAAGTTTAACTCTATTTGTTTGAAGTGAATATTCAAACCCCTTTTGTCTTTTTTCGTTTAAATTCAATATTAAGGATGAGGTGTCGGTTGGAAGTTTTCAATGATGCATATATAATAAGGTGGGGGGGGGGGGAGTTATACTTTCAACATTCCAGATTTTAGAAATTAAATTATGTATAGAGAGATATATTCTCCTAAATGAAGACAGAGTGTCCTTTTTCTCTTTTTTATCTAGAAAGGTGTAATATCTTTGATATAGTAAAAACTTTGTATTATTGCCTTGTGTTTTCCCCTAACCATCTTGGAGGATTTTTCATGTTAAATTTTTGTGTTGATTTCTATTTTCTCAACTTTATTAAAATTGTGTGGCATTGTTTCCATAACACTAGTACTTAACAAACAAGTAGCAGGGTAAGGGAGGGTTAGGGTTGATTTCATTGTACTTATCATTTATTTTTATTTTTTATGAGTACTTGTAGGTTAGTTTGCAAACCAAAAAACCAAAATCTTCTTAAATAGTGAGTTACATAGATCGGGTTGTGTAGGGCTGCATTTAGGGACCGTTTGGATGAGATTTTAAAAAAAGATTTCTATGATGTAGATGTAAAAGTAGAAATATAAACTATTATTAGAAGCGGAAGGAATTTTGCGTTTGGACGAGTTTTTAAAAAAAAAAAACTTTTATGAGATATGTTGTATGGACATTATTATCCAACAAATTTCTTAAAGCATGGTTGGTCCTCACTCTCTTCTCTTTGACTATACTTTTTTTAGAAAATAGGAATTGTAGCTTCTTAAAAACAACACTAAAATTTACTTTTTTTTCACATCTTTTTTTAAAAAAAAAAACCGTACAAAGACTCATATATATTTTTTTAAAAACATTTATTTTAAAAATAAATGTTTTTTTTCTAAAAAATAGACTCATCCAAACATACTGTTAAACTAACTAACATTTTGTCTAGTCTTATCCTGCATAGGTTGTGGGTTTAGGCATATTGGTTCGTGGATCGCGACCTTTATACCCACCACTTCTCGGCATGTATGGTACATTAACTCTTAATTTAACGAAACATATTGTGATTTTAAGTTATTATTAAGTGATTTAAGAGTATGATACATACCCTTTTGAGGAAAACACTGTTGAATACGTACTGTGGAAGTTAAAAGGGATTCATTATTGGTAAAAATTAGACCTTGGGAGATGTCAAAGCCATGTTGTCTACGAATCCGGAAGAGGAGAGCAGTAGCATGCAGACTTTCTCCCGTTTCATATTCCAAGTTTTCTAATGAAACAATCATATGAAGGACTCTATTTATGTCCTCCTCGAACTTGTAAGACAGCCCCAACCGCTGGATGTCATCAATCAATTCAAGTAAGTTTAGTGCCTCCATGTCTATCCTGTTCATCATGTACCTCACCTTCTCCTCTAGCTTTCTTGCTCTCTCTTGTTGAGTTTCAACCTGCTATGCAAAACCATAAGAAACACATTCAACTAATAAATGTATAATATATATTTTTACCTCTGGATGGATTTTAAGGGTCTGAAGAAATTCATGTGTCAATTGAGTGGCTTGGTAATTAGCTGAACGTCTATTTTCTGTGAATTGAGTATCCCGTTTGCTGGTGGCACAAATGACCTGCAAAGATCCATTGAGAAATTTGGCATTGGCAGGAGTTGTTCTGTCTCCAAGGTGCACATGTGATCTAGCTAGTCGTTTTGTGATCGACAAACGTCCACAGGGCAGGCATAATGGATCACCTGCCATGGTATTACGTACTCTATACAATATGGGTTACTTTGCTATGCGTGTATATATAGTGCTAGAACCCAAGTTGTGATGACAGGGGAAGTTCAAGGAAACAGGCATGTTAGGTGGCAAGTCACTTACCATGAATAATAAGGTCTATTTGTTATAGATGAAAAAAAATTTTATATTAGATAATTTAAAGATTATTTTTTTAGAGATTTTTAAGTTAAATGAAAGTTAATTTGTATTTGTTTACGAATATAAAAATGATTTTGACAAGATTTTAATGAGAAGCTAAAAAAATAGTTCATTACAAGAAATTTGTCTTTTAAAGATAGACAAAATCTGTAGATATATGTAAAACTTATATTCACCTACGACTGGTCCAATCATCCATTATGAGCGACGAATAATAATGTGAAATGACTGTCACTATAGATTTTATCTACGATCTACATATATTTATCTACAATTCTATTTGACGGTTAATAGACTTTACCTATAATTCATCTACCTTTATCTATGATTTGACTGACATTAATACCTATATTTATAGTTTTAACGACTCTCATTAAATGTGTCTATAGGTATATGAAAAATTTATTGTAGTGACTTCGGATTTTTCCAAATTAATCCTTCTTTTTCCAAATTATCATTAATTTCAAAAGATGAAAAAAAAAAAAACTACTTTCACAAAATAAATGATTATTTTTTAAAAATTTTTTTTGACAAAAACCCCGAAACAAACGGACTCGAAAACAACGTACTAGTATCTATCATGGAGAACCTCTAATTTTCAGAGTGCAGTTTGAGATATTGGTCGAAGAAATATTGTGGTCCTCAGAAGTTCGTGAGTATGATATCCCAAATTCTAACAAAGAATTTAATTTCACAAACTATAATTTTGATTTCCTAATTTTTGGGGCCAGCGTGAATTATTAGTTTAGTTGAAAAAAAAATAGTAAATGACTCTTACCTCTTTTAACAGTTAACAGTGTGGAGTGCAATTTAACACACAAGGACAATTGGGTAGAATGCATGTATTATTAATTAAAGTAATTTGAAATTTCAACCCTCTAAATAATTCAAAAATAAATATATCCTTTTTTTTTTTTGAAACCAAAAATAAATATACCATTAATTTTAGAGGTAAATTCATTTAAAATCAGCTTTTCAGTTCTTTTATATACTTCAAGTTATACCGTTTTATACACTATTTTATTTGGGAAAAAAACACGTTACACGGTGGATACCTTTAATTTTTTTTTTTTTTTTTGGTATTCAGTATATTTAACTTTTACATCATAAAACTGTGATGAGAATTAAGGATAATATTTTTTTTAGCTCTCTGTAATTGGCTCAGTTGAGTTGCAGCTGGAGGTTAGGGATGGAAATAGGTAGGGTCTGGGTAGGGTATTATAGTATTCGTCCCCATATCTGCGTTTGAAAAAAATATCCATATCCGGACCCGTATCCGCGTGGATGGCAACTTAAGTACCCTTATTCGTACCCTCTGAGTACCTAAGTACCCATACCCGCACCCATTATCCTCACTTTAACTAAGAAAAAAGGAAAAAATAATACAAAGAACATCAGCAGCTGTTATTAGTGCTTAGGATTGTAGGTGATTAAGTCTAAAAAGGAAAAATAGTTAAGAAATCGTAGATTACATTAACTTTATTTTTAAAATTTGATATATAATTATAATTATATATATTAATATAAATAAATAAATATATAAATATATATATATATATGCGGGTGCGGGACGGGGTGGGTACTACAGTACCCATACCCGCACCCATACCCTCTCTTGTTTGCGGGTAATTATCCAGACCCGCACCCGTACCCACAAAGCGAGTATTTATCCTATCCATCATGGATATTTTTTGCGGGTATCTAGCGGGTAGGATCCAAATTACCATCCCTACCGGAGGTTGCATGTTTCAGCTGAGCTTTCTAGGGTTGTTAGCATTTCATAATTTAGTTTATATATACTCACTCCCTATCATTATATATGTCACATTTAGAAAAAAAATTATCCCAAAATATATGTTATTTTTTATTTTTAATGTAATATTAAATGTTTTCAATCAATTGTATCCTTAAATACTCCACTTTACATTGATGATAATAGTTAATATATCAATGATTAATAAGGTTAATTTGATAAAATTATCCTTCTCTTTCTTTTAATTATGTTTTTTCTTAAACTGTGTGATTGAGTCAAATATAATATATATATTGGGATGTAGGTATATATACTCCCTCCGGACCTATGTATAAGCAAAAAAATACCTAAATTTTTTAGACTAAAATATAAGCAAAAGTTAATCAAATTAACCTTATTTATTGCTTGTATTTCAAAAACATCCTTTTCTTAATTGTTTTTTTTATTTTTTCAAAAGTATTATACACTCTTAAGATATAACTTCCAAAAATATTATACACTTTTAAGAAAGGAAAATTTAGTAATGTTAACTTATTTTTTATACAAATTAAAATAATTAAACTAATATAACTAACTTAATATGTGTAAAGTTAATTTTTTTTTATTTATATATTATTGAAAGTAATATAAAATATTTTATGAACTACTTTCATTCTGGACAGAGATCCTCTTTTATAACTGGAGAGATTCAATAGGAAGGAGAGATAAATAATATTATTTTATTCTATATTTTTCTCTTTCTTCTATGCAGCCCTCGGATTACTGGGGAGGAGAGAAAGCCCTCCGTAGAAACCCCTCTGTTTTAGCTTTCCTCCCTCCAATCAAGCATAGGGTTGCTGTCAACGAGGACTAGGATACTCAGACATTCCGAGTTGCTGTACTTATTATGTCTAATAAATGGAAAAATCATACTCAATCCCATCTCTGTTACAGATAAAATTTAAATGGAATATATATATTAAAAAAATTGATTAATTTTATTTAATATTATTAAAAAAATTAGATATATTATCTAAAATAATTTTTATAAAAAATTTTAATTTTTATTAAATGCATCTCATATTAATTTATTGAAAAATAAAATTATTATTAAATAAAGAATATTTTAAAAATAATATTATTAAATAAAATAAAAATAATTAAAATTTATTTATACATTTCATCAAAATTTTAACACTTTTTTGTGGTTATAATAGCGGCCAATGAGCCGGTATATAGCTGCATGATTAACCACCACAACAAATGTAAATGTACACGTTCTTTAAACTATAAATTTGGAAAACAGCACGCGAAAAAAATGATTTGTCACTCCATAATGTTTTTTTTGTGATTCTGTGGATGAGAATAAATGAACATCACGTGCAAATTTAGTGTTGAAATGAGTGGAGGTCAATTCAAAGTTGCATCTTTTTCCTTCAAAGAATGATCCTTGAGAGAAAAAGTGGCATGAATCATGAATTTAAAATGAGTTTAGTTGGCATCGAATTTTAGTATAAATTTTTATATTTTTAATCAATCACTAATTATCATAACTTACTTACTTTCTTTACCTTTTTTTATTTTTAAACCTATTTTTGTTTTTAATTAATTATTTTTTGTTAACAATAATTAAATAATTAATTATGTTAATTAATAATATTATTTATTATGTTAATTTAAAGTAAAGAAGGGAGATTGGCAAAAGTTTCTTGCAACCATTTCAATTTTACAATTGATCTTTCATCTGATCCTCTGGACTTTTTATTTTTTTTGTCAAAAACTAAGAAGTATGAATTACAAGGCAACAAAGACAATGAGCCAATTTTTTTTTGCAACAAACGCTTCAGCAGATCAAAGCATTGCTGTCTCGGATAATCTTCTTTATCCTTTTTGTACCCAACCCCCGCTTCAAATCAAAAGTACAGTGATCGAGCTGTGGGAAGGGAGTGTTGGGGCATTGATTACATACAATAGATTGGGCCAATCTTGGTCTCTTCAAGGATACAACCCAAGTACCTAACCCCCTTTTCATATCATAAGTACAATGATAGAGCTGGGCCGTCAGGGTTGTTGTGCCATATATTAGCATATTCAATTTAGTGAAGTATGTCCAATTTTTTAAGCTCCATAAAATCCGGTTACCTTAACTGTAGGCTTGAAAAGACCGAAATAAAATAATGCTTGCTTATCAAACCTAGAGTGGAAAATATGCACATGTCTATTTTTAGAGTAATGTTTTTTAAACATCAAAATATGGACAATAATATGATGTCCTTTGTTTTTTTATGTACTTTTAAAACGCGTGTATATAAAGAAGATAAAAAAGTAAGTGAGAGATGAAAATAGAGAGATACAATATCACATACGGTGTCTAAAATCTAATGTTCAAATAATACCACTGCTATTTTTAACCGTAGCAAATTAGCCATAGGTAGTACTAGTACACCACAAAAGAAAATGAAAAACCGTAGCCATAGTTATCATTTATCACTTTACCGATGAGCACTTAAGCATTTATTCAATTATTGCAAGGAAGAGTGTGCTATGGATTTATGTGTCTGAATATTAACATGTTTTACTATATCCTCTTCAAATATTTGTTTAATAATCCTTCTAAAGTTCTAATACTTAATAAAAAATATTAAATAAAAAATTAAATATATTATTTATCTTCAAAACATAAAAAAAATTCAATGTTTTCTGTATTCAATCAGTAAGAGATTTTAGAATTATCTTTTTAATATTTAAGAACCATATTGATCTAAGGTGTGAAGAGGGTGGTACTTGGTCATTTCGGTAATGCGACTTTCTAGCGATTAGGTCGGTTATGGCAACAAAAGTTGTTATTAGAATACCTATAAAAACACTCCAACACTCAAGTCAATATATGTACGAGGTGGATCCGAGAATATTAAATAGATTAGTATATGAGCATTAGGATGGTATATAAAGGAGTGTCGTTGATCGATTACGATGGAGGTCGGGGAATCCACAAAGAGGGAATCTCGATCGTTATGGTTATGAATGTTCTAGGACGGGAACTCGAGCTTCGATCTATTGCTTAGTTGTCCATATGTTGGCCTTGCTTTCTGCCAAAGTGAGCCTATGCCCTTTAAGTGGTGTTAGGTCAAGCCTTGGTCGAATTCGACTCAATAGTCCGATCAATAACACATAAATATATAAGTAATTACAAATATTAGATAAAAGTATATATTTCAAAGGAGAATGTCAATGACACTAGTTAAAGATTAAAAAAAAAAATTGTATAGAAAAATAATACACTGATATATTGAAAAGTTTTACATTTATTTTCGTAATACAAAATTTCATTTTTCTAATTCCTTAACCCTTAACGTTTTTTGTCCCAGCAGAAGCTCAGAGAAGACCTTACAAGGGGAGAGGGAGAGGGAAATAGCAAATAAGAAATGGCGCAACGCATTGCGGGGGGGTTTGAATTGCACACCCACAATCATCATGTTCTGTAGCTACCAATTGAGCTGAATCAAGGGGATTATCCAGTGTCATTAAAACACTCGTTAACAAGATCATATTTTAAATAAGAAATTGCTAACGAGTGCCCTTAGACATTGATTAAAAAATTAAGAAAAGAAAATTTTCATTAAAAATTTATATATTCAATATTTTAAAAAATATTATATTTAGTTTTCAAATAAATAAAGGTTGCTATGGAATTCTTTAATTAGTGTCCATAGCACAGTATGATGTATCTAGAAAGAAGCCAAAGCACGAGAGCTTTAGAAAGAAGACAAGGGACAACCGCCAAAAATATTGGGTGGCCACTTGCTTGCCACTTCCAGTATTCCATTTGTGTCCGTGATTGGGAGTGTGGATTCAGTGGACCGGATCGGGTGGGGAGAAGTTTACAGAGCAAGCAGGGCACCAAGTTCCACGACATGAAGACTGCACAGCAGAGGAGATCCAAGCGAGCGTAAGAGTCACGTGCTAGACGCTTCCCTTGCCTTCTTCTCCCTATTATTATATTTTCTCTAATTCAAATTAAGAATTTTGTTATTTTAAGGATACGTATTAAGAAATTAAAATGACTATTTATTATTTATTTTAATAATATTAAATTTTTAAAATATTATATACTGGTACATTTTATTTATTTATTTTGATGCTCTGGTACATTTTATTTAATATTTAATAATTTCGATTTCTTAATATTTCTACATTTTTTAAACTCTTAAAATAAGTGTTGTTTTTAGAAAGTAAATTATTTTATTTATTAATGTATGTTGATTCAAGTGAAAGATGTTTGAGTTCCTTAAGTATGCGGTCTTGGATTTGATACCTGAATTTATGTATATAGAAAAAACATTGTTTAAAGAGATTCCTGCTTAGGCATCTGCCTGTGTCTTCGGAGATTAATCTCTTATATATTAGTGGGAGGATCAAAAAAATAGTTTATTTTATTTGTGATTTTCAAAAATAAAAAGATATTAAATCTTATTTCAATTTTATTATTTTTGGTGTCAGGTGATTAAAATGGGTAATTGAGAGAAAAATAATTTAATCAATAAAATTAATAATATTTAATATTTTTTAATGGGTCTTGCTAACGAGTACACTAAGGACATTGTTTAAGGAATCAACAAAAGGAAAGTTTGTCTTAGGAAACAAAGTGAAACACTTTTCAATATATTAAATATATCATTTTTCTATACAAAATTTCCTTTATTAATTCCTTAAACAATGTTCTAAAGACACTCATTAGCATTCTTTTTTTTTTTTTAATTTATATGTAGAAATCTTACTACAGATTTTATAAAGCCGAAAGAAATATTAAATTGGAGAATGTTAACGAGTGTCCGAAGGAAGCAAAAAAGAAAAAAATTTCATTAAAAATCGATGTATTTAATATTTAAAGAAGTGGTATACTTAATTTTTTAATACAAAGTTATTATTTTTTGTTTCCTTAAAGAATACTCTAAGAACAATTGTTAGCATAACCATATTAATTTGGTTAAAGTAATAATTTGGTCTCTATATATGATACAGATTCTTCATTTAGTCACTATACGTAAAAAAAATTGGAAATGAGTCCCTACATGTATAAACGTTAGCAAATTTGGTCCATACATGTGTCAACGTTGGCAAATTTGTCCCTGTCGTCAGCAAATTAGTCCTTATAAGTGACACAAATTTTTGATTTGGTCCCTAAACCTGGAAAAAAAATTAAATTGGTTCTTGTATGTGCAATCGATAATAATTTTGTCCCTATCATCTGTCAAGGAGCTCAGACCCAACTAAAAATTCTTTTTGTATTGATTATTTTTCATATATTTTATGAATCTATTTCTTCTATTGAAAGTCAACTTGGATAATTTCAGAATATAAAACTATTTACGGACCAAATTATACAACTTTTACTCTTAATAAAAGAAATAAATCGATATAATATATAAAAAATATTCAATACGAAAAGAATCTATAGTTGGGTCCGAGCTCCTGAATAGACGAGAGGGACAAAATTATTATCGATTGCACATATAAGGACGGATTTAATTTTTTTCCAGATTTAGGGACCAAATCAAAAATTTGTGTCACGTATAAGGATCAATTTGCGTCAGCAGAGACGAATTTGTTAATATTTGCATATATAGGGACCAAATTTGCTAACATTTACACATGGAGGAATTCATTTCCAAATTTTTTATGTATAGAGATTAAATGAAGTATTTATGTCACGTATGGAGACCAAATTATTACTTTAACCTATTAATTTTAATGGAATAGGCTTTCCTTTTAAAGCATTAAAGCAGGGTTCATCTCATCACCAGATTCGCATCACCATCCACTGTTGTTTTTCGAAATACCTATGTCACGTGCCTTTGCCGCCCCCATATTAGCAATGACAATGGATAGGGTATAGATAGAGTAATATAGTATTCATTCTTGTACCCGTGCTTTAAAAAAAATATTCTTATCCAGATTCATACTTGTATGGATAACAACATTAATATTCGTACCCTTACCTGTTAAGTACCTAAGTATCCATAGACGCACTCATTACTTACACTTTAATATAAAAAAATTGTGGATGCTTGAAAATGTGATAAGAATTTGTACCTTAAAAGAGGAGAACATAAATATGTAACACAAATTAGATCATTCTAATATGCTTTCACATTACAGATAGCATTATTAAAGTAAGTAAATACATATCAATAGCATTATTAAATCCAGTAGCATCAAGTTTAAATTGAAAGCAATTAAGGCATACTGAAATGTCTACACATATATGTTTATTTTACTTAAATTTGATATGCTTATTAAATTTCATGATTTTGTGTGGCCGAAGCTAATCCTTTACATGCGTAACTAGAAAGCAAAAAATAAAACGGGAAAAACAAATCTCTAACCAGAAAGCTCAGATGTTAGTGTATTTAAATTGTATTGCTTCTATATATTTGTCTGCCATTAAATTATTGGTTTATTTTATCAGCTAATTTCATCTCCATCCTTGCACATACTTTGAAGTTTGACCCTCGAATTTGTAATATATATATATTTTTTTTGCATTTTTCTCCATTTTCCATTAAACAGGTTTTCCTTTTTCTAATCAATAATTATTGTTCTCTCTTAAATTTGTATTTATCATTATAAACCTAATTAAATATCATATCATATTCTCATATCCATCTTCTGTTTTGAAATTTGAATATATTCATTCTTTATCACAATATTATTATCTTTTAATTACATTGAATATCCATGATCATTAACCAATCTCTTCAAAATTACGTGACTTAAGAAATATAGAGACTGAGATAAAAAATGAGAGTTCGTTAATGAGGGGTGTTGAGAGTCCCTTCTCCACTGCACGCTGGTGGGTTTTCATTGTGTGAAAGCAACGTGCCACCTAGTTTACGTCCGACATACCCAAAAATTGATTTTCCTATGTTTACAAACTATTGCACCTCTAACAATTACACGAATGAGTTGGATCGGACTGATGATGACACACAGGTTATGGTTATTGGGTGATAAATATAAGCTATACACAATTATGGTTATTGTACATAGAATTTATCCGTGAAGAAACAAAAAAAAATACTTATGAATTAAAATTAGAATATCTATAGCACTTCCCTTCTCCATTGCACGCCGGTGGTTTTTCATTGTGTGAAAGCAACGTGCCACCTAGATTACCTTCGACCTGCCCAACAATTGATTCTTCTATGTTTACAAACTATAACACCTCTAACAATTCCGCATATGAGTTGCATCAGACTGATGATGAAACACAGGTTATGGTTATTGGGTGATAAATATAGGCTATACATGGTTATAATTATTGTACATAGAATTTATCAGCGAAGAAACAAAAAAGTACGTATGAATTAAAATTAGAATATATACAACACCTCCCTTCTCCACTGCATGCTAATGGTTTTTCATTGTGTGAAAGCAACTTGCCACCTAGATTACCTCCGACCGGCCCAAAAATTGATTCTCCTATGTTTACAAAGTATAGCACCTCTAACAATTCCACAGATGAGTTGGGTTGGACTGATGATGACACACGGGTTATGGCTATTTGATGATAAATATAGGCTATACACGATTATGGTGATTGTACGTATAATTTGTCCGTGAAGAAACAAAAAAAAGTAGGCATGAATCAAATTAGAAATATTTATAGCACCTCCCTTCTTCACTGCATGCTGGTGGTTTTTCATTGTATGAAAGTAACGTGCCACCTAGATTACCTCCGACCTGCCCAAAAATTAATTCTCCTATTTTTACAGTTTATAGCACCTCTAACAATTCCACGGATGAGTTGGATCAATATGATGATGACACACGGGTTATGGTTATTGGGTGATAAATATAGGCTATACACGGTTATGGTTATTGTATATAGAATTTGTCCACGAAAAAACAAAAAAGTACGTATAAATCAAAATTAGAATATCTGTGTTGGTTAAATCTAAATTTATATAAATTTAGAAACTGCTTTCCCATTCCATCTATTCTAATTAGAATACTAGTGACTTTTTTGGATAAAAATAAAATCAATGACTAAGAATGAGTGTAAGTAAAAAATGACTTATACTGATATAAATCAATCTTTTGGGGAGGTAGACTTGAGCAGCAAGCTAACTTTTCCAAAAATGAAAGGCATGTTGGAATATCTATACCCGCATCTATATCCATTAATCGAATAATTACCTACCCATTATGGATAATTTTTGTGTACACCCTATGAATCACTTATCCATTGTCATTCCCTCCACCACATTACGCACATAGGAAACTTACCCAATAAAAGTAAACTCTCCATAATAGCATTATAACACTATAATAATATTTTTCGTTTGATAGGATTTGATTTGGTCTAAGACATTTATAATTTCATATCATTAGAATTGAATATTAATATACATTATATTATTAGAAGCGGCCAGCAGTATATATAATAATGGAATTTTTATTGTTAATTTAAAAAATTTAATAATCAAGTTTTTATATTTAATTTTTAAAAACTATAAATTTTTACTTGATTTTTCTTGAAAAAAATATTACTCTTTTTAATTTTTTTAATTAATTTTTTTCTGTTCTTATATATCATATGTAAAATTAGAACTAAATTATGAAATATAAATACGAATTAAAGTTTTTTTATGAGTATAATTTTGGTGTATCATCAAGTGATGTTTGATAGCAGTCATATATTAAGATTATCTGAAAGATTATCTAAAAAGTAAAGTGAAAATAAAAGTTTTCAATGTTTTATATAAGAGATGAAAATTCATTTTCATGTACAAAAGATACTTAGGAATAAAACTTTTGAACGAAACCAGAAAATTTCACTATCATCTCTAATGTTGGGAAAAAAAATATGCCAGAAGGAATGGAAATGTTTTGGGATATCAAATTACTTAAGTATCCCTGATTACTTCTTACTCTTCTTACTTGCAAACACAGTAACAACATCTGGGCATTGATAATTAAATTAACAAAATATTTTATTAAAAAAGAGTTCAAAAGTATTAAATTACATTTACATTGATAAGTCTAGTGTATTTTAGTAATTAATAAAACGCTTTTAATAGATTCAAATACACATTCACACACGTCAAAAAAGTTTTTAAAATTATTGTGTTTTAACACTTACAAAATTGAAACCATTTAATCCTATTTGGTAAGTATGAAAACTATTGTTATGCTATTAAGCTATTGTTTGAAACTAATTTATATATGTAGTTAAATATTTGTTGAAGTAGGTATTAACTCTACATCAAATACATTCAATCAATATGAGACTGATAAGAAATCCATGTATAAAAAACAATATGGTTATTTATTACTCGTTATGTGATCAAATTAATTTGATAATTATTTTCAATTAAGCAATTTTTTTATGTGATTCTTATTCTCGTATATTTCAAAAGTATATAATATTTCACATAAACCAAATATATGGATGAAATTCGTTGAGAATACAACATATTATTTTCGGGAAAATGAAGTGACAACCAAACATATTTTCTTAACTTTTCATGTGTCTCATTCATGAAAAACTCATTCCTATGAGCATATTTAATAGGAGTTCCATAAGGATTCTTTAAGAATAAAATATTATTATAATATGACATATATGATTTTGGGTTCCTTAAATTTAAAATGAGTTCCTTATTTAAGAAACCTAAAAAGAGAGTTTCATAGTATTTAAATTTTTTTTTTTGTATTTGATAATGTAGAGGTGAAAGAGAAAATATGAGATGTTGAAGGGAGAGAGAAGTTAATGAACTCAATAAAAATCCTTATTGGAGTGAAAATTGAGTGAGTGTCATAAATTTGAATTGACATACATGAACCTACTTAAAAACTTAAAATGGATTCCTTAAAATTTTATTATTAAAGATACTTTAAAAATATACTTTACTTAAAAATAAAACATTTGAGGAACAAAATGTCACGTTTGATAGTTTATTTTGATACTGAGAGGACCTGACAGTCAATAACACATGTTTTATACCCCACTATGCAAGCATCCTGAATCACACGGTGTTGACATTTTAAATTATCTATTTATTGTATTTTTTCTTAATAATTATATTTATAATTTTTTGTTTTATAAAATTATAATAGAGAAACGCCTTATGTAAGACACTTTATTAAATGTTAAATATTAAGATTGTGTAGCCTTTATTAAGAATACAATAACCTTGAAAAAGTATATTTATATCTACCAACTTTTAAAATGAAGTGCCTGTTAAATAATATAACGAAAAGTGCTAAGTCAGAATTTATGCAATTTCTAGTAGCATCCACATGTGAGGGCCGTCCCTCACATTTTGAATGTCATGTGCGAATTATGTAATTGATGTCTATTTTTTATAAGTTATATTATATATATATATATTGATTATCAAATGCATATATCAAAATAAAAGAGATACAAAAAATTAGTCATTAACTATTTTAATATAACCTCAAGTGAAATAAAATATCATTGAAGAAAAGTTAAAAATTACATCATCATTGAAAAGCTCAAACCAAACCAAAACTACAATAGAATTATTGCAAAAGTAGAGTTATACATGTATCTATTAATCCGAACATGTAGCAATCCGAGTAGCATCCCACACCAGCAACATCATCCACCGATAGCACATGAATCATAAGGGCTAAAGAAAGAAAGTGATGCCCTACTAATCTTTAAATATCATCCTCCTGACATTTTTTGCTGTAAAATCATTAATAATCTATTCATAATCAAAATTCTTTAAACAATCATTTTCAATAGAAATCAAGGTAGGGTTATTTAATCTACTTTGCGACATTATAGATCGCAAATAAGCTTTTAACAATTTCAATTTTAAAAAACTTCTCTCAGCAGATGCAACAGTAACGATAATAGTTACTATTATTCTATAAGTTATGCATGTATTAAAAAAATAATTAAATATCTGTTAATTATATAATTTTTTATTTTTAATATATATATATATATATATATATATACTAAGTAAAAAAAAAGATTTAGTGCCCCTTAAAAATTGGGACCCTGTGTGGTCGCACATTTCGTACACCCTCAGGGCCACCCCTGCTACATGTGATTATGGTTTATAATAATATACCAAGATAGTTTATAACGTTCTGTTTAGATTTTCATTTGTGATTGAGGTTTGTCAAAAAAGTAAAAAAAAATTTCTTTCATATTAGAAAAAAAGTTTCATTCATGTTAAATAATATTTTTATTATATTTGTGTCATTATAAATTTGAGTTTAGTTGTATCAATAAAAATCGAAACATGCACTTTGTGATTGCGGTGTCATCGTCGGTATATAATGCACTCTAATGTCATTCTCACTGCAACCGTGGCTAAATGGATAATAATGATTTGTGCAACATTATCTTTAATAAATCTTATTATATGCATTGTTTCGCACGTAACTTTTTAGAGGAAACATCTAAATTAGTGTTTGACAAAAAAAAAATAGTGATATTTTAATTTTTAAGAAATAAAAATAATAATTTAATCCTCAAGAATATAAAATAATATACGGGTCAAATTAGTTAATTTTAGAATAATTTTTAGGGATATTTTATTTCCTGTCAGGATTATTTGACCTACAATTTAAATTTTTGATAATCAAATTGATATTTTTTATTTTTCAGGGATCAAAATATCATTATATTTTTTGTCTAGGATAAGTTTGGACCTTAACTCAACTTTTTATTATCATATAATTTTCAATTAGTTTTTTTTTGTGCTCATTTTCAATTAGTTAATAGATTATAATGTCTGCTTTATTTTGAGCTAAAAAGTAGTAATGTAACTTAAACAAAAAAGAATAATAAATATTCACCACAAAGAAAAGAGTAGTAATATAGCTGGCAACTAACTGCCTGCCAAAGAAATTTGTATACTGTAGCTGGCAACTTCTACCAGGGAAGGAGGACGATGGGTGTGAAGTTGATCATGGCATTCACTCCCCACAGCCCCATCGATCACTTACATCCTTCGTAGCATTACATCACAGTCATAATGATAATTTAATCTCTATTTACACCCTCCACACTTTCTGAACAGCAATCTGCAACAAGAAACCATTAATAGAATAAAAGATTTTTCAACATCATAGAGGGAGATACTATACGATATCCTTTTATTTTTGAATATATTTTTAAGATATATATATATATATATATATATTTAAAAAAATAAAAAATAAATAAAAATAAATATATATAATATTATATATGATATTTATATTTTAATATTTAAATAACACAATTATAATGCAATTGAACGTGGGTTAGACACTTTACCGCTCCAAACTCTGAGGCGTCAATCCAACTCAGACCTCACAAACAAAATTACAAAAAGTGAATTCTCTAATATTAAGGATAATTTTATTTTATCTAGATGATTTAATTAGATAGTAAAAATTATTTAACTTGATTTATTAACATGACTTATTTAATTGGGATGATGTATTCTGATTGAGCAGTATAACTTTAATCCAAAATTAGTGATGCTACCGAAAAAGACATCTTACAAAAATAAAGTTAAAAACTGAAAATTATCAAAAAAAATGTTTCAAGTTATTTTTTAAATTTAGTTATTATTCAGTAATTCAAAAAATAAGAAAAGTTACAAGAAGTATGAAAAAATTTATTTGCAAAATCTTACGCTTTATTAAATCTTTTAATTGGTACATTATCCTAACGTCTTCTTTTTTTATTTACTGTTTTCTTTTTCTGATGCGGTTTTTTGAACTATTAATTTTGCTAAACCAATCTTCAAATCGATCTCAACGGTTAAGTGTACAGGGGTAGCACGCGCAGAAAATATCTTATCTTCTTATGGACTTGTGCTTTTTTACAGATTTCACTGTAAGAAACTTTTCAAGATATTTTTACTTGTACAGTTGTATAGTGATATTTAGTCCGTTGGATAAAATTTGACGTTAGTGAATAAGTTAATTGATAGTAAATAATTTATAGTAGATAATAAATGAGGTAATTGATAGTTGATAGCGGATAAATTAGCTTATTTTCTGTGAAGTGTTTGGTAAAACTAACGGTTGAACTAACTGAAAAATATAAAAGGATATCTTCATTAATGATTTTACATAAAAAAAGAGAGAAGAGAATAAAGGTAGAATTAAATAAAGATAATAAGGATAAAAGTGAAAAAAAAATGAAATGTTATAAGCTATAAACTCAAACGCTACTTCAAGACTTCAAGTAGCGTATGAAAAAAACGTTATAAACTCGTGAAAAAACGCTATAAACTCGTGATAAATGCATTTATCAAATAGAACTACTTTTTTATCCATTATAAACTCATTAAATTGTCTTGTCAAACAAGCTTATTAAACTTTCTGGGTTTGCGCGACCCCGTCTTTGTCTACATTTTCATATAAAGGGGTCAAGCTACGAACCGTACAATTATTGTATAATACGGCCAAGGCAAGGCCAAGATAGTGTGATTCGAGAGTTTTTTTGTGCTGAACATGATTGGCCATCATTCAAATGTCTACAAAAAATGAGGTCAAGTCGATGTGCAGATATAAGAAATAAATTTAAAATTATGCATAATTAAATTAATAGAAATTTAAATTAATTTTATGATTTATTTCAAAATAAATAATACTAATATAAATATATTATCATGTCATATAAAATTTATATTTAAATTGTGTATAATTAATTATAAAAGAAAAATATGATTTTTATAATACATGTTACCAAGCTTTGTTAGGACATCTCTGGCCGTCAATGGAATCTAACTTGAAAATATGTTGAGTTTATTATTCAAATTTCAAACTTATCCCAATTAACTTTTTCTCAAAAGTTCTAAATATTTCTAATATCAGCTCCTTGCAAATTTTATTTTAAAACAAAAATAAATATAAACATAACCGGGGAGATTCTTGGAGGGAAGGATACAATAGGAAACAAAAAGTTCAAAATATGTGTCTTTTAAAATAATGGATAAAAATTAAAAATTTATTAAATAATTTTAATTTAAAGATATTGTTATTTGCTTATAAAAAATACCATTATATTTTCCTAAATTATTTTTAAATAGGATTTAAGTGATATGCATTATTAGTATACAAAATTTTTATATTGTCAACAAACTATAAATTGCTACATAGTTAATAATATTTAAATATTATTATAATCATCTTAAAATTTACATATAACATGATTTGTATTTGGTCAATCATGTAAATTTTTTTACACTAATAATATAATAAACTTGAACTTTTTAAAATATTATATGTTCTCTTATTCAAATTGGTGTATATATGAAGAAATAAAAATAAAGATAAAAAATAATTAAAATTTTTAAAATTTGTTAGTGATAAACAAATTAAAATAAAATATTTTGTTAGAGTAATATTTATTTCAAAAACGAAGGACTATTATATTCTAATGAGTCTCAAGCTCAATGAAAGTTTCTAAATTTTGGTGAATTTTTTATTTTTTTTCAAAAAGTCGTAACAAAATACTAGTAGTTGCATTTACTCATTGCCTCATCCATCAAGTTTGCCGCTATTGAATAAGCAAATACTAGATGTTGAAATATTTATATCTATTTGTTGGGATGAAGATGGGTAGAGAGGGGACACAAGATTTTCATTATAAATTGATGCAAAATTAGGCATTGGCTTCAATACTCACTTGTGAAGTGGGAGTTTGCATCCTCCCTAAATTTCTACCGTAGATATATTAATATTATAAATGGATGGATCAGATACTTTTTCTGGAACCTAGAGAACCGATATTTCTTTCATTCTCTCTCCTTTCATTTTCCCCCTATCTTTCTTTCCTCCACCGCCTCTACCTTCTCTCTGCTCCGCCCCTCCTCTGCCATTCTCTCCCTCCAAGAAACTAACACAAACAATCCAGAATCGCAAGAGAGAATGGAATACGTTCCAATATCTAACCACTGCACTTTCCCACTTTTTATCATCTCATAAATAAATAAATATTCTTAAGAAAACTTCTTTGAGGCTCAAATTAGATCTTAGCATAGATGATTCTGAGACAGTGCCACCACTGTTTGTGTGCACTGGCTGTTGTGATTCACTTGTACCCCCAAGAATTGAATTTGCATTTGCTATGGATTGTGCTGATGCTTTTCTCATTTCTCCAGAGCCAACCCATTTACTGGAGTATGGATGTGGCTACTGAATGCTTGATATCTCCATATCCAACCCAACACTTCTTCTATTGGGTGAAGATTACCGTTGCAACTCTGTTGGTTGCTTGAAACACTTGTTTCTGTTCTCATTTCATTTTTCTTGTTGCTGTATATTTTGATACGTTCATTTGTTTCTTGGAGATCTGAATTTTTTTCCGGTGATTTTAGGGATTTAAAAAAAAAATGCCAAACTTACACCCAATTAATCAAACTTGTTTGGGAACAAAACCTTGAGTCATGGACAAAACATTAACCCTTACTGGGAATGGAAATAGATAAGTATTAGGCATATGAGAAGGTTTGTTAATAATGTGTTGAGGATACTTTGATTGCGTCGGGAGAAGATGAACAATACATTACCATAATAAAATAAGTTAATAAATAAATAATTAGTCTAACGATAAAAGAAAAGAGAAATCGGATGTAACCGGTCAAAAGAGAGTGAGTATCGATACTCAACTGCAAGATTGGAGTACGGAAGAATGCGCCGAAAAAGTACAGTTGGTAAAAACCCGACCTCGATCTGTCAGCCGAGCTAGGCCATTCCCAATAACTTCTCTTTCAATTCTCATTTAAAGTAATCTCTCCGTCCCATTATATATGTCACATTTATAAAAGAAAAATAGTCCAAAAATATATGTCATTTTCTATTTTCAATGTAATATTAAATGCTTTCTATCAATTGTCCCCTTAAATACTTCATTTTGCATTTATGATAATAATTAATATATCAATGATTAATAAAGTTAATTTGCTAAAATTATCACTCTCTTTCTTTCATTTATTGTTTTTTCTTAAACTGTACTCCCTCCAGACCTATATATAAGCAAAAAAAACTAACTTCACACATATTAAGAAAGTTAGTTATATTAGTTTAATTGTCTTGATTTATGTAAAAAATAAGTTATAGTTACTAAACTACCTTTTCTTGGGAGTGTATAATGCTCTTGGAAGTTGTGTCTTGTGAGTGTATAATGCTATTGAAAAACTAAAAAAAATAATTAATCAAAGGGTATTTTAGAAAAACTGACATTAAATAGGGTTAATTTGCTTGACTTTTGCTTATATTTGAATCCAAAAAATTGAAGTACTTTTTTGCTTATATATAGATTCAAAGAGAGTATGATTTAACCAAATATGACATATATATTGGAGCGCACTGAGTAGAAAATTACAAATGCCCAAAGATTTTGGTAGCCCATTTTGCAAAACATTCGCGCAAACGGACAAACATCTTTTATTAACCATAATTATACGGTATTCACACCGGATCTATATATAAGTAAAAAAGTATCTAAATTTTTTAGACTCAAATATAAGCAAAAGTCAACTAAATCAACTTTATTTAATGTTAGTGTTTCAAAAATACCTCTTGGTTAATTATTTTTTTATTTTTTTAAGCGCATCATAGACTCCCAAGGAACAACTTTCAAAAACATTTTACATTTCTAAAAAAAGGTAATTTAGTAATTATATCTTATTTTTTTTACACAAATCAAGATAATTAAACTGATATAACTAACTTTCTTAATACGTATGAAGTTAATTTTTTTGTTGAAATATAAGTCCGGAAGGAGTACTTTAATTATAAAACTATTCTAAAATGAGCTTATATGTAAAATAAGCAAATAATGATGTATCTATCTTTAAATAATAATTGGCTAAATTTTTAATGTATTTTAGATAAAATCAATCATAAATACATTTTTACATATTCACTCAAAATCTTACTAGTACTTTATAAAAGCTTTTTTGCTACTTTTAAAAGGAAAATGAGGAATCAAAATATGAAATTTATCATTAAAAAATAATGCATTTAATATTTAAATGATTGTTTTATTTAAATTTTAATAAATATTTATTTTTATTTAAATTTTTAATTAATACCTTTAAGATACTGATTAACAACATCTTTTTTTATAAAAAGTGTATATGTATTTTTTGGTGAATTGAAAGTGCTTATGTGTTATCACTATAATGTATATTCCCAATAATCACATTGCCCAGATCTCAAGGCATAAAAAAATAGCAGCATATTGGTCCCTTTGTGTAATCGTGCTTTGCCTTGTCCAGCTGGAAATGCCTTCAGCGGAAGCAAAAACGAGACACAAAGCAGAGAGGAGATTTTTTATCTGCCAAGAAGTAACTGAACCAAATAAATACTTATACATACAAGTCTATTTAAACTCATTTTAAAATAATCTTATTTATAATATTAAATATGTGACATATCAACAATAATATTAAAAATATAATCAAAGTTAGGGATACTAATAATTTACAAAGTTAATATGTAAGAGTTTTTCTAGCATTTGTAAACATGTATATGTTGAAGAATCAATAATAGTAATACTCTCTTGAAAAATGTTACATTCAATATATTGAAAAGTTAAAAATGTGATTTCCCATAAAAGTTTTCTATATATTGATTTAATAATATATACACTATAAGTTTGCACATGATAAAAAAATCCAATATGTAATACTCTTGTTTTTGGTTACATAATACTTCCTCCGGACCTATATATAAAAGTACCTAAGTTTTTTGGACTCAAATATAAACAAAAGTCAATTAAATCAAGCTTATTTAATGCTAGTGTTTCAAAAATACCATTTGATTAAATATTTTTTTTATTTTTTCAAGACCATTATATACTTTCAAGCAACTACATGCAACAGAACTAGCAAGCACTGAGCAGTGGACCTTGGGGATGAGGATGACTCAGTGAAGGAAGGGGATTGAGTGGTCGACATAATCGAACAAAAGGGCGGAGACTCGGTTAACCGATCCTTTGCACGAAGTTGTCGCCTGAGCAACCCTGCTCCTTAAGGTCCGGAAAACCATGTTGTCATCCTCTTCGTCATCACCAAGGCATCGTTCGATATGGAATTGAGGTAACCGACGATGGAGGAGGTGGAGATAGGTTTTTTGACGTGGATGAAAATGTGATTGGCACGGGGGAGTCATCGACGAATCAAGGGTCAAAGGAGTTAGAAAGTAAAGACTTTTTCTTGTTGAGAAACTTATTTTTCTTGCCATGATGATGAACAAGAACTAGTGCAAAGTGAAAACGTGCATTTGGTAAAGTGCAACATAACACGAAGAATTCGTTTGCAAAAAGGTCAGACGAATGGTTGATGAATGATGGGATTGTTTTTGTGGTTATCTGGTTAATCTTTTCCTTAATTAATCTTGCTTTTATCACTTTTTGTCTATTTTTTATGGTTGGGTTCGGGTGACTAGCAGTGGTGGTGGGGACCTGGTCGTGAGTCGGAGCGACAACAAGATGGTGGAGGCACGCAATAGAGCTGGGCTGCGACTGGTGTTCGGAGGATAGTGGGAGGATGCAACTGGGAAGTAGGGAAAGAGAGAGAGTTATATTTTTTGTTTCTTGTTATATCCATTATACTTTGTGGAGTACCTAAACTCTCCCATTCTTAACCTCTACGTCGGAGGATTTACCACTAAACTAGGTTTGACCGCAGTATGTTAAGAAATTGAATCTATGTTTTCATATACTTGACACTAGTAGTTCATAATCAACCCGAATTAATATCAAGACTTTCTATTAATGGAGTTTTCTTTATTCAATAACCTCAAATTCATTACTTTACTTAAATACTAAATAACAAATGAGTTAAAATTTTGAACTAATAATAAATGAAGGCACGAGTCACGAGTCCCGACACACACAGCAAAGGGAGCAACTGAATGAAGGAGTGGCCTCTTTTCCCTACGCGCGCGAGGATGGATCGACGATCACACATATTTTAAAAGGATACGGATCCAACGGTTGCGAGAAAAAGCAGGAGATTTTTAAAGTCATAGAGCCAATGACAACTGTACAAAAAGACCACCAGCTGTATACTTCCACGTGGCGAAACTTCATTGGTCGTGATCTAGCATCATTCTTTTGGTACAGTGGTGCCCACTACCTTTAAACAGCTTTGGCCAGCTATCACTGGCCACAGTAACGGCTACATTTTTTATGTTTTATTCATTCCTTGGAATTTGAAATCCGATGTGGCACGTGACGTGGCAACCACCTCATGAACGTGGAACTCACGTGAATAATGGGGCTATAAATAAAACGTAGCAACAAGCCTCTCTTGTGAGCCCTCACACAAAGAAAGCATTTCAAAGTAGAAGCTTCACTTCACTTCACTCACTCACTCACTCAATACATAAAATTCGTTCCTTTTTTCATTTTCTCTAATCTCTCTCTGCATTTTCCAATGGCTAAGCTCTTGGGGTTGTTTGTGGGTCTTGTATTGGTGGGTTTGGCTGCCTCTGCCAAATTTGATGAACTCTTCCAGCCAAGCTGGGCTTTTGACCATTTCAGCCATGAAGGGGAACTCCTCAAACTCAAACTTGATAACTATTCCGGTAATTAACTATTTCAGTACTCATTTTGAACTTGCTTCTTTTGCCTTTTGTTCTCATTATAAGTAATAGCTTATATTATAATGTTATTTTTGGGGTGTGTCCATCTTTGCAAAAATTGTTTCTTTTGTGTTATTTACGGGTATTATTAATATCTTATATAATATAATGTTATTTGGGGTGTGTCCACCGTTGCAAAATATGTTTCTTTTTGTGTTATTTACGGGTAAGAATGTGGGCTTTTTTGAACATTGTAGGTGCTGGTTTTGGATCCAAAAGCAAGTATATGTTTGGGAAAGTGACCATCCAGCTTAAGCTTGTGGAGGGTGACTCTGCCGGAACTGTTACTGCTTTCTATGTAAGTGAAAATTTTAACAATCTTTTTTTTTATTTTTTATTTGCTCATGATGCATATTTGCTATGTTCATAATCACACGGAGATTACTAATCACTAATTACTCATCTATGCACATAATAATGTCTCTGGGGCCCCTATTCAATTGCTTTTACATATGATTTACTAGCTTAATGCATTGTACGTTTCTCAAGTGCAGACAAGACAACTCAAACTTTGATCAATGAATAGACTACTACCAGAGCATTAGATTCCATTATTTGACTAGTACCAGAGCCATTTAGTGTCAGCTACCCACTTTTCTTCCTAACCCGTGAAGGCGTGAATTAAAATAGATACACACCCAATTGGTTCTTGAATTTATTATATTTGTACTTATGCTCAATCCACAAACCAACCAATATATTTTCTTTCTTGATTAAAATGGAAGGCCCTTTATTTTGACATTGATGAGTGACTCTATAGTAATAGTAATAGTAATAGTAATAGTAATAAATAATAATTGATGGTATCTTGAATGACTCTGACGTTGGTAATTACTCCATATTATGTGATGTAGATGTCATCGGACGGTCCAAACCACAACGAATTTGATTTTGAGTTTTTGGGCAACACCACTGGGGAACCTTACTCGGTCCAGACCAACGTTTATGTGAATGGAGTGGGCAACAGGGAGCAGAGACTCAACCTTTGGTTCGACCCCACCAACGACTTCCATTCCTACTCTATCTTCTGGAACCAGCGCCAAGTTGTGTAAGGACCTATATATTACCCGTGTGTTAAAATGTATGCATAATAAACGTAAATAGAGTACTCCTTTGCATACTTACTAGCTAGTATATGAGTAATTAAAATTAGTGAATGTGGACCATGTTCCCAGCCTTACACAAGGAGAAAAAAATAAAATAAAGAAGAGAATATTTTTCCATGGGCCTGAAAAAGCTGTAAAGAAAACACAAAATTGCATGCTTTTTATTATCAGTGGTGGTGGTTGAGCCATCATAGGCTTGGTATCACGCAAAAAACAAATTGGTTAATGGTTAATGGGTCCGTTGCAGAATACTGAGGTACAAACACTGAGTCAGGTCTATTTCTCTGGCAATTGTTTTTGGACTTATATATTAATCACCAATCACCAATATATATCATATACATCCAATTTTTTTAATGTGGTACCTGTAAGATTCATTTTTAATATAGAAGTTTGAAATTCTAATATTCCATGTATGTCACAAATGTTCAGATTCCTAGTGGATGAGACACCAATAAGGGTACACACAAATCTGGAACACAAAGGTATTCCATTCCCAAAAGACCAGGCCATGGGTGTATACAGCTCTATATGGAATGCTGACGATTGGGCTACTCAAGGTGGTCGTGTGAAGACAGATTGGAGCCATGCACCTTTCATTGCCACTTTCAAGGACTTTGAAATCAATGCTTGCGAGTGCCCCGTGCCAGTGGCAACAACAGTAGATAATGCTAAGAGGTGCAGCAGCAGTGAGGATAAGAAGTATTGGTGGGACGAGCCCACATTGTCTGAACTCAGCTTGCACCAGAGCCACCAGCTTATGTGGGTTAGGGCTAACCATATGGAATATGACTATTGCTATGACACTGCTAGGTTCCCAGTCAAACCTGCTGAGTGTGTCCGTCACCGTCACTAGTGAGTGAAGGAACTACTTTCGGAAAGTAATTAATGAAATGGAAGAATTATTATTATTATTATTATTATTAACATGTCCTTCATGTTTCACGTTGTAATATATATTTGCCATGGCATAATGTGAATTCTTTAATTTCGTTCTTTCTTGTGCAATCCATGAATCCAATTTTATTCTTCTGGTCCTTTTTTTTTTTTTTTTTTTTTTAAATTTGGTTTCGAGGAAGTGAAATATGGATAGAATAATTTACACTAGTGAGATTTGTAACATTTGTTTAAGAGTGTGTCACGCATTGGGGTACCACAAAGGTCACGGGTTGCACATTGGGGACCAAAAAATATTAATATATTGTTTGATTAGAGGAGGAGAAATGTAGAATAGAGGTGGAGTTGTATGGAAGATAACAAATAATTGAGATGATGAAGTCATGCATTGTGGGCCCGAAGATTTAAATTTCGAGGACCTAGCTCTACGGGGTAATATTCTTTCCCAAACCCGTAAGTATGATTCTTTGGTAGGGACGATTATTGATATCAATTCTGGCAAATATGGAACACAAAAATACAAAACTAGGGGAAGTTCCTGGTGAACACAATGATGTGTTTTGAAGTTGCAACGGAAGAAAAGTGGCGAATATATATCATATAGTTTAATTTATAGGCCCAATCAGAGAGGAATTTAAAAATTAATATTTGTTCCAAAATCATCTACTATTTTCCTTTTCCACTTTCCCGTTTGAATAGGGACAAAGATTGACGATGGTCCTTGGTAGGTGCGTTCAGAATTAGCTTGGGTTGTCCCACTTGAGAACAAACATGTGAAACCTATATATGCTGGTAATCCATTGCTATTAGTGTGGTTGACACCAATTGCAATAATAATACTAGTAATTATGATTATTCATTAAGAAGGGGCCTCCGGTGTGGGCCAAGCAAAACACCTTTACGTAGGAGACGTGAAAGGTTATGATGAGTTTATCCAATTTAAATGGTTGATTATATATGGGCCATCTTAAAACAGGTATGGCATAGAAAACAGCAGAGGAGCGGATTCGTAACTGGTGTTGCGTATAGAGCTTGTATTCTGATCAGTCCGATTCGTATTAATTTGCACATACACGGATCGGACTTGAATAGTCCGTAAAATAAATAGATTTATATTTAACAAGTCCACGTCCAATCCATATAGTCCGCGGGTTAAATGGATTGGTCAATGGACTCAAAAAAATAGATGAACAAATTTTGTAGGCCGGTTCTAAATTTTATTTATTTGTTTATTTTCTTTAGTTAAAACCTTTTTTTTATGTTACAAAGACTAAAATTGATAAATGTAAAATCTGAATATGACTTGCTTTAATAGCCTATACCATTTTCATGCAATTTTATCTAAAATTTTCCCAAAGCAAGTAATATTTGGCTTAAGTACATCAAACATGAATACATCAAACACAATCCAAAACAATAATATCTTAAACACAATCTATACTGAAGACTAATCAAACATAATTCATAACACTACCAAATACATAAAAAATAATCTAACAATACTCCAACACAAACAAGTACATCAAACATCAACAATAATATTTGACTCTCTCATAAAGATAGCTGGCTCCTCTTTTGGCTCAATCACCTCATCTATATCTTCATGTTTTCCTATAAGTCATAATTCATAACATAAGTAAGATTGCAGTTAAAAAGCAAAACATAATCCAAAGCAAAGCATTCTATTTTTTATACATAATCCAAAGTAATTATTTTTTATGTGTAAGTCCGCGGACCAAGTTCATTTAGTCCACGGATTAAACGGACCGAACTTAAATAACCCGTATTTAAATGGACCTAAAATTTATCTAGTCCAGACCCGCACAAATTACGATTTAAATGGACTGTCCGCGAATCCAAATCCAAATACCCAGCTCTGGTTGGGTAACATTCGTTGTGTATTCCTAGTTGCGCGACGACCCCAATTCTTTAACGCTGATAATTGATAAACTTCAATTTCAATAATGTGATAACGTTTTATATTTTTGGTACACCTAATTTTTAGCTTTTTATTTTAGTTATATATCCATGTATAGTTCTTAAAATCTGTTTATAATCTAATCAATATTTTCTGCCTAATGTTTTATCTTTCATATCATTCTGGTGGCCGAGAAGCTTATCTCGCTTTATTTCGAAACTTCATCTAATAGACTGCTTGCTTTTCTTGCTCAAATTTTTATCCAGCTTATTTATCTTCTATCAAAATTATAAATATTATAATTATAATTATATTATTATATCTATATATAAGAAGAGAGCCTTATCCTTATCCTGACAATATTTTTTCTCAGCCAAAACTGTCTTTAAAATAGATTCTTCATCTACATAATTTTCTATTTTCAGCACAGTACAGTATGTGTCCTCTAATACTATCATGCTAGAGTTTTTAAACTTTTTTTAACTTCAAGTTTTTTATTTGTTTTTATCTCTTTTTGTAAGTTTAATGTTATTTACCATGAAAGACTCAAAATACTCTTGCTATAACTTTAATGTGACCTATCTATATATGAAAATAGATAATAGTTCCTCTTTCTTGGGCAAAAGTGTCTTTTCATCATTTATCTTTTCTCTATTTTTCATGTCTACTACGTTGATTTCATCTAACAATATTGATATAAAATAGGATTTATTTAACTCCTTATAATTTTAAATTTTCAATGCAACACAGGATTTTCATGTATTTCCTTCTATTGCCAACGCGGATAACAGATTTTTACTGTCCATTGATTTTCTTATTATTGTGTCAGCTATAATTTAGTAAAATTATGTTTTTGTTGCTATGCTTTTTTTGTTGTTGTCTCAGTTTACTTTCTAGATCCCGTCTGAACTTGGCAGCTTGCCAAACTTAACTCATAAATCATGTTTCCTTTTATGTTTTGTTTCATTAGTGTAAGATGAGTTTTTTTACATGTTTAAAATTTATTTATTTAAGTTGCTTTAATTATACCTTTTTATTGTACACACTTTAATTATACCAAGTAATATATACATGAGTCATATCAAATTAAAGCAATGTTGATTAATTTTTATTACTCTACGTGTGTGTTTGGATAAACTACGAAAATTTAATTATTTTAATAATCGATTATATAAATAATTGATTATTGTTATAATCAATTATAATAGAATCGATTTTATGTTTGGATGTGTTTTCAAAAAAAAGATTATAAAATAATCTATTTTGTTCGGGTTGTGTAAAAAAATCACTTATATATAGTAAATTACTAAAAAGGGTATAAAGTTATTTGTATAATTTAATAATATTAGTTTGGTAGAAATAGGAAAAATGTTATTGGTTTCAAAATAATCTAACAACTTTTTAAATAAGTTTCAAACTTCTAGCTTCTCTAAAAACAGTTTTTTCCTCATAAAAACAGCTATTTTAAAATTTAATCAGTTTGCCCAAACATACCATCTTCTACTGAAAAATAGTTTTTACCATGAAAAACAGTTGTTTACCCAAACACCCTCTTAGACAGTGCGACATATTTATACACCATTTACCCAAGATCTCTAAATCAAAGAAGAATAAATTAGGCATGGAAAAAGAACCCGAACCTGTGGGTACCCGTCCTAATCCGTCCGGACTTTGATAGGGAAATCCACTATTTTCGGGTTCGGGTTTTCGAAGCTTTTCAAAGACGGAATGGGGGAGGGGATGCTGATACACACACTGAATGAGTCCCGTTGTTTGGAAATTACTAAAATATCCTTAATTATAAGTTAGGGTTTGAAATCTGAATTAGAAAAACAACGAGCACTACAAGAGCTGCCAATCTCCAACTCTCCAAGATGCCAACTTTCCCTAATCCCTACCACTCCAAAAGAGTAGCGCGCCGCCTCCACCGCCTCTGTCCTCCACCACCGCCTGCGCCACTCTTGGACACCACCACCGCGACGCGAGGTCGTCCCTGTGAAGAACACCACCAAATCCATAAACGTGAGGCAGTTCCTCTCTCCCTCTCTTCTCGTTGTTCCACCGCCTCCATCCGTCCATCGCTTTGCCTCTCCTTCCCTCTGCGGCCACCGTTCTCTAAGGTAAGGAAGAAGAAAGAAGAAGCAACAGCAACGAACACTCACTTATCCTCCTCCTCTGCGGCCTCGACCCGATCATTCCTCCCCACATTCTCATGCCCTTCCTCTCATTCTTAGCCATTGCCGTTGTGGTATCTCTCTCTGCTTCCTCTATTTTTTCTTTCTTTCTTCTTCCTTTATTTATTCTTTCTTTGATTTATGACTTAGTGGTTCTTTTTTCTTCCTCCCCTCATTCAACATCGTATATTTATTTTGGAAAGCATAGATTTATTTTGTATCAATTTATGGTCCCCATGGAAATGCACTCTTTTGAAAGCACATTGTCATGTATTGAGAAAGCATTTTATGAAGAAGAGTTCTTGCCATTGAAGCCTCAAACATGCTGTTATATTGCATTAGTTTGTATACGTATGGGATGCACATAAGGTGTCTGAAGAAATGTTTGAACCTGTTGTTTGAATGGGCTAGAAGATTAAAATTTGCATTGCCATGTTATAAGAGAATTTATATTGTTAATGGAATTTTTGTTCCCGATGAAGGTGGCGTGCATGATTTTGCTGCGTTTAGTGGAATTTGTTCCTGGAATTTGTAGTGTCAATGGAATTTGTATCTTGGGTATTTTATAGCTTATTCTCTATTTTAATAAAAAATTTAGCTGATAAAAAAATGTTTGATAGCCAACCCCCGACAGGAGTGGGGTGAAGGCGATTTTTCCATCCCGAACAGGGATTTGGGACGGGGACGGGATTCGGGTAGGGAGTTGTAGTTATGGCATCATCCTAGCACCCAAAGCTTATAGCATCGCCCGCTTGGTGGAATATGAACCATCCTTTCCCTATTTTGCTCTTAATTTTTAATTGCTGTTTTTATTTTTATTTTCTTCATAGGGATAGCCTTTTTGCTTTCCCGTTTGTCTTTCACAAATGTAAACATTATGAATATCATAATATTCCGTGTTTGCAAAAAAAGAAAAAAAATACAGTTTCCTTTAAAATATATTATACCTATTCCATTTATGGTTTAGGGTGTTCTTCTACCTCCACTGGATTGGCATCTTATTGAAGAAGGGAGCTGTGAGATTCACAGTAGAAATAAAATCTATGCATTTTGGATCTATTATTGGCATATGAGTTTTTATATATGTGGGCTTTTTCTATACAGTAGATCCAACACTATCTTCCAGCTCAACAACCATGAGATGCCCTTTCGCTTGCAACGTAGTGGGATGGATCCAACACAAACTGATCCAGATAAATTTGGATTCGGCTACTCACCTATGGAAAATGGTTTATACTTTCAAGTTTCAATATATACTAAGGCATTATTAATAATAATAGAAGAATAACGTTAAATGTCACAAATCACACGTGATTAGTATTTACAGAAGTGTATTGATAAATAATTAAAAAAAAATGTGTCACTAGCATTTTTCATAAAAGGATTAGGATAGTGAGGTGAGCTCATTAGAAGAAGTCGAACCTCCACTTCAACTTACTTACCACTTCAATCACACATTATTTGATTCATTCAACTTAATTGGATAATATATTACTTATGATTATTATAATAAACACAAGGTAAAATATTATTAATTTCAATTATATTATTATTTAATTAGTATAAATTAGTGACTAAATTATAAAAGAGTTTAATTATGGGATTTAATTAGTATGCACAGACCGCGTAAAAATATTTTACACTGTCAACCAATCAGAAATCGTCACATATGCTAAAATGTTTGACTCTTATCCTAACTACCTTAAAAGTAACTTATATCATGATTTCTAATTGGTTGATAGTGTAAAAATCTTTACACTGACAGTGCATGACAATTAAACTCTTAATTATGATACATTGATAAAATAAAGTTTTTTTACACCGTCAATCAATTACAAACCATCTTATATGTGACTTCTAAGGTAGTTACGATAAAAGTCAAATATTTTTAGTGATATGATGATTTATGATTAATTGACAATATAAAAATAAAAAATCCATACTTTTTTTTAGTTTTCCAAGGTATCTTCTGCGCGCTAGTGTACCCTAGTTGATTACTCGAGGCTGAGGTGGCAAAAGGATTCATTTGTCCACCATCCATCCAAAGCTAAATTCATCCAATCCATCCATTACAAAAGGAAATTATTAATGGACTGGATCCAAATCATCCATTTATTTTAAGGATGGTTAGTGATTTATCTACTATTCTTCTAAATCCATTGGATAAAAAAAATTAGTGGATTTTTTTAATCTACTCCAAAATCATTTTTTTTTTCAAATCGTTTTTTCCCAAACACAAAATTAGTGGATTGGCCGCTAATCGCCGATCGGCCATCGACCGCCTGACAAAAGCCAATCGATAATCTACTCGATTGATCGTCCACCCGTCTACCGCTCGATCGCTCGATCCTAAAAATTATTGTGGATAAAAATAGTCATAAAAATTATTTAATTTTTAAAATAATTTTCATAGATAGATTGGATATCCGGATATTCATCCGTAAAAAAATTATTAATAGATGGATTAGATGGATTTTATTTAATGGATCATAATGGATTAATGGATTATTTTTAATCCATCAATTATAATTGGAATAAAAATTTATCTAATTCATCCATTTGTCACTCCTACCGGAGACTAATGTCTTTTGAAGCGTAGAGACTAGAAATCACCGAAATGAGTTTCAACCCTCCAACAAAGTTTTTTTTATATACTTGACATGAATCGAACCTATGTGATTGTTAAAGATCTCAACTATGTATCAATTGTGGTAGGTCTCATTGATTATTTGGAGCAGTTTTAACTACAAAGACAATGGTGGAATATAATTATAAGAGCAATGCTAACAACGCATTCTTTATCACACTTTTTTTAATATATCCTTTATTATTGAGTGAATTTTATGTGCGACCCCCTAAATAGATAGAGAACCTATGTAATTTAGTGGGTCAATATAATTTAGTGAGTCCTATATGAAATCAACCTAATAATAAAGAGTGTATTGAAGAAACTCTTTTCAAGAGTATCTTGTTAGCCTTTGCTGTATTTCTTTTAAGTTAATTTGTGACTATGGATTATTATGTTTTAATTTAGAGAAGTTAAAGTTAAAAAAAATATTCAACGTTTTCAGTTTACAGTTTAAACAGTGACACAAAATTTCAACTGATGATCAATTAATTAATTTAATAAAACATGAGAAATAAACTATCCCTTGGAATTTTGAGGAGCCGGCTGGTGAACCCTAACTTGTTTGTCGGTGTCGTGGAAGAGCTCATCTCTGTTTCCTTCACCATCGTTCCCAAAAATGCACTTCACAAACACAGATTAAGCACCGCTACTCAGGTCAGCTCTTTATCTACTTCCTCTATAATCTGCGTTTCCTTATCTTCTCTCTCTTTTTATTTTTAGGTAACACAGCTTCTTTTGTGTTTTTATTATTCTAAATTATAATAGGTGCTCAATTTCAAAGGATGGTTTTTTGTGTTTTGTTTTGCTTCATTTTTTTATCTGTGAAATATTCTTATAATTATATTTTTGTCTCTTATTCTCAGTTGTAAATGAATAAAATGATTATCACACAGGATTGAAGCTATAACCCAATTGCAAACTGCTCAAATCCCTAATCTCTGCTATAACCCAGTTGCTACAATTTGGTTTAAAATTGTTTAGTGTTTATCCAGGTGAATTTAGAGTGTTGTAGGAGAAAATGATTAACATATCATGGAAGCTGCTGTGAAATGTTGGTGTTAGCATTCAATTGAAATGGGGTTTTTCAGTTTTGTGTCTTACTCCCATCGTAGCTAGATTAGCTAATTGGGTCCTTTTGAAATGATTACAGATATAAATATGTGTTGCATTGTTTCTATGGCAGGTGTTTGCTTAAGTGTTAATATAACATTTCACATTTTTCCTTGTTCATAACGGAGTGCAACTTGTATTGCAAGCACATGTTAGCCAAAGAGCGGAGTAAAGGAGATGGATCTAAGTCCCTGCCCAAAATACTGGCAAAGTGGAAAGAATATAATGCCCAGCTTGATTCTTGCAATGATGCAGATAAGCCAATTCGAAAGGTTCCTGCTAAGGGATCGAAGAAGGGGTGTATGAAAGGTAAAGGAGGACCCGAGAACTCGCGTTGTAACTACAGGGGTGTTAGGCAAAGGACTTGGGGAAAGTGGGTTGCTGAAATCCGGGAGCCAAACAGAGGGAATAGGCTCTGGTTAGGTACTTTTGCCACTGCCATTGGTGCTGCTCTCGCATATGATGAAGCGGCAAGGGCAATGTATGATTCTTGTGCCCGCCTCAACTTTCCTAATATTTCAGTTTCCAGTTTCTCTGAGGAATCTTCAAAAGATTCTCTAGGTGCAAATCAATCTGGTTCCTCAGTGGCAGTATTAGCAAACACCGAGTCCATGGTATCACCAATTAACTCTGGGGTAGGCACAGAAGAGGATATTGACATGGAACCCATTTCCTTATCCTTAAGTGTAAAACATGATAATGGAGAAGGTGAATCAGGGTCCAGTTCCTCTCCTTCATCCTCATGATGTACATTTTGCATTATCTGATTTGGATATGGCTAGAACTTTTAGCCTTGATGATCCTGATTTAGCTGTTGTAAAACTAAAATGGAAGTTGGTTAAAAAGTGTTCATTTCTTCCTGGTTTTGGGCCTTTTGGGTTAATGCTTACTGCATATCCAGGTTTTAACGTAAATTTGTAAGCACCCATCATCATATTACTTCCTAATTTTAGGAAATTATCATTTTATTCTCTGAAATTTTAAGCAGCAGTCATATTTTTCCCTGAATCTAGGAACCTATTTAACTGATAGATCATAATATGTGCTTACAAACTCGGTTACTGAAATAGTGGGTTTTGCCTAACTATAAGATGTGAAATATATTTTACCTTGGGTGATGGAAGATGACTCCATTTTTGTATTCGTTTGATGTCTCTATTCAACAGTGCATAATGTGGTGTGATTTGTCCTGCCAAATTTATATTAGACCACTGAATTTGCCAATGTGGTTTATTGAATTTTAAATACTTTCATTTCTTATGTAAAATTCTATTTCTATTACACTGGATTTGCCACGGATGTTTGGGTTGTAACTTGTAACAGGATTATACGGAATGGTAGCTCGTGGAATAGCATATAATGAATCTCCATTAGTTGGGATATTTTGGATTCACGTTATTTCTCCTCAATCAGGCATATTGAATATTGAATATAGAAAAAGATGAATATCCAATATATAGGTTAGAATTCCTGTAGTCTAGTTTATCAAATTTGGATGTGAAAAGTGTCAATTTGGATGAATATAAAAATTACGAAATATGAGATTTTAGAAAGTGAGTATCATTCTAAATTATCTGTCCCCTTTCAACATTGTCTGCTGGAGACTCAGCCTTCTGCCTCTACCAGCTGAATGCATACATAGTTAACTATGTAACAGCTCCATGCATACATCAATTGGTTCAGTTACTTAGTTAGTTACTACTGTTAGTTGATCAGTTAATTAGTTGAGTTAGCAATTATAGCCTACAGCAGGGTTTAGCTTAGCATATATACACAGCTGAATGCAGTGGCGGATCTTGATGAGAGCGGGCGGGAGCAATGGCTCCCCCCAAAAATAATTACCAATTTTTTTTCAAAGTGGACCTGTGGAGTTGTTTCTCCCCCAAAAAATAATTACCATTTTTTTTTCAAAGTGGACCTGTAGAGTTTGCTGCTCATTGTCGTGCTCTTATGTTCCAGCGTTGCAAGTGAGACCCTTGTTTCTTCCGGAATGCTTACTTCCACTCCTCACAGAGTCACAATTAATGAGACTTACCTAACCTTAGCTTTGTTCAAGAAGGTAGGGCTGCAACATAAAGAGGAAGAGGAAGAGAAATCAAGGTTCACTGTGCCTCTTCTTCTTGGGATTGAACAACAGGATAAGGAAACAACACCCAACATCTCCATCTTTGGTTTTCGTGGCTTGATCTGGGGATTCTCCTTAGATTTTTTCTTATTATATGTAAAACCTAACACTACACTTTCAAAGTAAATAAATAAAAGAGTAAATGTCCAAATTGGTCCTCGACAAAAAAAACACAGTGACATTTTGGTCCATGAGAAAGGAAAAATATCAATTTCGTTCTCAAGAATGTAAAATGCAGGTCAAAATAGTTTTGACAGGGATTAAAATGTCCCTAAAAATGACTAATTGACCTACATTTTACATTCTTGAGGATCAAATTCATATTTTTATTCCTCATGGACCAAATTGACACCGTGTTTTTTTTGTCAATAAGCAATTTGGATCTTTACTCTAAATAAAAATAGGGTCTTGCTAACCAGTGTCCTTAGGACGTTGGTTAAGAAATCAACAAATAGAAGTTTTGCATACATAACTTTCAAACTTTTAAAGTATTGAATACGCCACATCCCAAAATTAATGATGTGACAATTTAGTTGATAATGTATAAAATCTTTATAGTGATAGTACATATTAATTAAATCCAAATATAAATTTATTGACGAGTTTCAATTGAATTTTTTTTTGAGGTACATGCTGTTTTTAAAAATTTGACATGTTTGAGACTTAGTTCCGAATTAATTTAATCATTGATGACCTTAAGTTTTTTAAAAAAAATGAAAGGCGACACTTTTAATGCAAGTACATTTTTTCTTTTATTTATTTTCTTGTAACTTTGTGTTAATATGTTATTTTGAAACTTTGATAAAATTATATGTGATTCATATGAATTTTAATTATATTATTTTAGTTAGTATTTAGTGGCTCCCCCGAAAATTTTAATCAAGATCCGTCACTGGCTGAATGTATAAATAGGGACTTAACAATTGTAAACATTTCATAACAATCAATCCATTTTCCCTCTCTCTCGGTTAGTTTTTACCTTATGATGGTATAAGAGAGGGCAAGCTCTTCTCAGCGATCGCTTCGCGTCTGAGTTTTCACTTCTTGATAAAGATCGAAGTTCCTTCTTCTTTGTTCCTTAAACTCTTGATTCTTGATCTAGTTATACTATTTTTAGGGCCTAACAGAAAGGTCATCTTATCTCTGATCTATGTTTCGTCAATTTCTTGGTTTGCTATTCATCCATAGTAAACAAATGACTCCAAGTTTATCGAAAAAATATGTAGTGCTAGTTTGTTTCCAAGAATAAATTGGTAATTTCCTTTAGATCTTGTAAAGAATTTTGTTTTACTGGTATTAAGTAAAATTAGCTTCTTAATTTGATAATGATTGTGGAAAAATGAGTTGCTTGCTGTCAAATTGGTTGGATATGCCCTCTCCTTTTTGTGTAAACGTGATGGAAACTGCTTTTAAATGATCAGCATTGTATTATATGCCCATCCAGTCGCTTGAATAGAGTTTGTTTAGAAGAACCAATTTCCATAGGAACAAATACCAAGTCATAGACTGGCTGACATACATGGTCTAACACAGTTTGTATATAGCTGAATTCACATGTTGTCAGGGATTCGATTTCTATCGTGTGAATGAAAAAAACTTTGTTGAGAAAAATAAAACCAACTTCTCTAATCTCACTTCAAAAGGGAATAATCTCTGATTATCGACTGAGGAAATCCTTGTGCACACCAAAAAAAGTCAGACTCCCTGATAGTTTCACAAGCCGCCTTAGCCAGCTTCACAAATGTTTTAGAACTCGGCTTTAAAGAAAAAAAGATTAAAGATTAATATATATTATTCAGGAAGAAGATATTATATATATATTATATTATTTTTATATATATATACACAGTGGGATGAAAATAAAATCAACGGTTGAGATTGAGTGTAAACAAAAAATGACTTACATTGTTTTTAACGGATCTCTCATCTCTCTTTCTCTCTCTCTCTCTCTCTCTCTCTCTCTCTCTCTCTATATATATATATATATATATATATATATATATATGTATCAATTTGAAGAAAATTTTTCTTAAATTTTTTTTCATTTAATATAATGTATTAAAAAATTATGTTGAAAAATCATCAAAAAATAAGTTTAAATGCTTAAAATTAAATAGTTTCATTCTATAAAAAAAAAGAGGAATGTTATTTGTACACCCAAAATGGGACACCTATAGTAGACATCCCATTTTGAACGAGTACAACTTAAACATATTTTAAATTTGCAATTGAAGTGGAAAAAAAAAATTACACTCAAAATGGAATGTTTACCATAGATATCCCCATTTTGGATGTATAAATAACATTCCTCAAAAAAAAAAAAAAAAACCTTCAAACTAAATTAATATCCGCTCATCAATGAAGTTTTAGAAGATTTAAAATCCAGTGACTAATTTAAAATAGAACTGACATATATACTGTTGCTTTTAATGATAACTATGCTTTTCGTGTAAGACGTGTTTGTTATGAATCATATCATTTTGGCATCTAACAAACAATAGATTTATACTTCTTATTTATGCTCGCAGATTTATACTTTTAAATAACCATGCTTTATACATTGAAACTGCGAAATCATAATAAACATGGCTATCCTATTATTATGGCTTGAAAGTAACGAGTTTTACATAATGGTATGCTTTGCCACTTAAAAAGTGGGTTTTGAGGATTGCTATCGCGCAAAATTACAGCTTTTTGTAATGAGATTACCCTTGCCCAGGTCTTCGAAGAGTATGAGGTGGGGATATAGCCCAATGATTAATAAGTAGTTAATGCTACTTGGCATGATGATTAAAGATCCGCAAGCTAGAGTTCTCGAATAGTTAGTTATGCCCAAAAGTTAGAATCGATGATCTCAATCATGAAAGTGATAGGAGATCAAATCAATGCATTGATTGACCTGCTATCTGCTAATTTCCAGCTACATATATATATTGCCAACTGTTTTCTTCCATACATTCCAAACCCCATAAGGAAAATTAGGAAAAGGGATTGTATCCACAACTATTCCTCATCCGGAATTTGACATAGATGTAATGCCATTTCATTTGGATAATTAAATTCAATACGTCATTCCAATCTAACCTGGCAAACACTACAATTCATTTGTAAGCAGCTAGCATATATTTTGAAACAAAAATATGGGACACTTCAGGAAAAATAACATATTTGCTTTCAACATGAACATTTCATATATAATGACATGTATGACGTTTAACATGTTCAAAAATATCAAAATTTGAACCTTGGTTATGGATATATGTGTTGACATCATAATTCCTAAATTGAGAGTATAATGATCTACGTGTTTTAGTTGGCAAATGAATGAACTGAGATTTCGGTTCTGTGGGTCAACGGCTATTTATGCAACCATGTTTTAAGTTATATGGGTCAAGGATTAATTCGAACACATTTTAGATTAAATCAAGATTTCCTACGTTTATTCCCGCATAAATCCACTATTCTCCCTGTGTTTTCTATAGTTGTTAGTGTAGCTCCCATGGCAAAATTTTAAGGAATCTTTTTTAAGTTTTTAAATAGGTCAATATATGTCAAATCAAATTTATGATATTCACTCAATTTTCACTCCAATGGGGATTTCTATTATCAAGTTCCTTAACTTCTCTCTCCCTTCAACATCTTATATTCTCTCTCTCACTTTTACACTATCAAATACAAAAAAAATAATATTTAAATGCTATGAAACTCTATTTTTAGGTTCCTTAGATAAGAAACTCATTTTAAATTTAAGGAACCCAAAATAATATATGAGATATTATAATAATATTTTATTTTTAAGAAAACTCTATGAAATTCCTACGAAAAATGGGCTTAGTCCAAAAAAAAAAGTTTCCTCTTAGTTTTGGTCTGCTGTCGGTCATAGATGTTAAGTTACCAAAAAAAGTGCATCCCTGTCCCTAGTTATCATGGACCAAGTCTATAAGTTAAATTTGAATTGGAATTTATTATTTTTTTTATTTTGGTAAACAGGAAATTTTTATTTTAACACGCCCGTTTCAGATATGAGTGTATATGGATAATGCATATTGGTGCGTTTTATTTTGTGTTTTTGTTAATAATTAATAAAAGTCACATTATTATTATTCTATTTTTCATTTCACAAAAAAAAAGTGAGAGCAATAATGTCACGTTATTTTTATTCTATTTTCTATTTCCAAAGTTTTGTACAACAAATAGTAAAAGCAACATTTTTTATTTTCACTATTTACTGTACAAAATTTTGAAAACATGAAATAAAATGAAAACAAGATGAAAATTTTGAAATTATTAATAAAAACAAAACATGAAACAAACCAATGTGCCAATTTGTTATGTTTTCAGTTTCGTGTATCATTTCCTGTTTTCATTAATAATTTCAAAAATATCACTTTGTTTTTTGTACAAATCATTGAAAAACAAAATAAAAATAAGGTGATTTTTTGAACTTATTCATAAAAACAGGAAACTAGTAACAAAGTAAACTAGATCTAAGGTTTGCTGTATTTTGAGACGAAGTAAATATATTGTATAAAATTATAAGAATATCACGAAGAGGATGTTTGGGTAAGAATTAATCTTACCCAATGAGTTGTTTTTCATGATAAAAATTGTTTTTTAGTAAAAACTGCTATGTTCGGGTAAACTTATTAAGTTGCAAAAAAACTATTTTTAAAAAGCTAGAAGTTTAAAGCTTATTTAAAAAGTTGTTAGATTATTTTGAACATAATAACACTCTTCCTATTTCATCAATGCAAAACCAACTACCCAACAAATATTATTAAATTATTATACAAATAACTTCATATCATTTTTAGTAATTTATTATATATAAGTGATTTGTTTACACAATCCAAACAAAAATAAATTACCTTATAATTGCTTTTCTACAAAAACATCCAAATATAAAATAGATTTTATTATAATCAATTATAACATATAATTAATTATTAAAATAAATAAATTTTCGGAGCTGATCCAAATAGAGAGTTAAGTATCAAATTTTGTACATTCAATATTGAAGTTGTTTGAATTAAGATGCTGCCAGCAAGCTCTCCTCTTTATCATCCCTAAACCAAACCTCTCCTTCCATCCTTCATAGCCCATTTATTATTCATGGGACCCATATCATAGCATTCCCATATGAACCTCCACCAGAGTTTCCTACCATATGTTCACCCACAAAAGATCATGGCCCTTAATTTCCCTCTCTTTATAAAAACCCCTCCACCCCGTGTGCATTCCCATCAGAATCTAACCACAGAATCACTTGTAACACTCTTCTCTAAAACCCTGAATCTCTGCTTGTCCAGTAGCTAAGCTACCAAAAGTAGTTGAATCAGGCATACCACACTTAGTCAGAATGAGCAAGGTTGGCTTGGTTTTTCTTATTGTTCTTACTACTCAGATCATGGTACTTCAAGCCATGCCACATGAGTCTGAGGCTCCACTGCCAGGGCAGAAGAGTAACAGAAATGCAAATCAGCCAGTTGCTGGCTCTATAGAGTCATCAATATCACAAGAAGCAGCTGCTGAGGCTCCAGATATTAGAAGGCTGGGAAAGCATCATTCCACAGACAAGTCAATGGCAGGTGGGGGTGTGATCATAGGTGGCCTTGTTACTGCCATTTTTGTTGCTGTCTTTTCCTACATTCGGGTTACCAGGAAAAGGGAAACTGGTTACTGACCTGCCTCTAGTTCAATTATTTTGTCCTTTTGATTTTTTTTGGATTACTCTTGGGACTAGGAAGCAAATGTTGAATTACATTGAAAAAGGCATTGGTTCAAATTGTATCAACATATATCCGTGTGATATTATTGTTTACACTAATTATAATGTATTGTGAATAGGAGAATGAGATTAAAATTTCTGTATGAATGAAGTTTCCTTCTTCTTCTTCTTATTCTCTCTGTTTTTCTGTTTCCTTCACTTTCTTGCATATGAAATCGCAAAAGTGGCCAAGCAATCCAGATAACTTTTTTTTTTTTTTTTGTGTGAAATATTTGTTTAACATTCCTTGCGATTTTCTTATTAGGTAATCCATTAGGAACTTCTATAGAAGGAGGAACCAACAGAGTGTATACATTGACCTTAAGATTATGCGTTGATATGTATTATTGAATAGTGAAATCATTTTTTCTTTATTGTTGGTACATAATGGATAAAGAGCAAGTAGATTACCATAAAGCAAGAACATAATCGTATCTTTGCTCTTTACTTATAGGATTTATTTTTGCTATAATGATCGAAATAAAACAAAACTAACAAGAAGAAGAAGAAATGCGATTCTTTGCAAGACAGAAACTGCAACATTTATTTTCCCGTCTATGATGTTTTCTAACAAGAGTAATTTGGGCAGGAGCAGATATAACTCGACTCTTGTACATACTTTTCTTTTACACCTTAAAGCATCTTTAACCAGACTACCATAGTTGCTTAAGAAATAAGGGACGAATTCTTATTGGGTAATATTATTAGAGTACCACAGACACAACATCTAGTTTTAAGCATTGTTGTTTATATAAACACTTTAACTTTAAGAGTTGTACCATTAAAATGTAGAGTTATTTAAAGTAATAATATGACATGATGAAACTCATAAAAGAAGAGGTTAAACAATTCCAATGAATTATACCATTGAAAATACTCTTATTCGATTAAGAGTTGGGTTTCTATATGCGATTTTAAATATGATGAATCCTTTACATGTCAAGCACAAACTAAACAGGCGTAAAATTCCAAGAGGTTCCTGCAAAACACTCGAACGTCTAGTGCTCTAGCCTTTGGATTCATGTTTTTGTATAAAGGATTAAAGATATTTCTTTATTTCATTAAAAACTGAACTTTATCACACTGCTGAAGCTCGAGTCTTCAATACCATGTCCCAAAATTCAACAAAAAAGCAAATATATTAATCAATCAAAATTTATTGTATTTACTTTTATAAAATTATGATTGATGAATAAAAAATAAAAATAAATAATTGAGAATGTGAATAGTTTTCATCTTATAAAAAGCATCATCTGCAATATAAACTAGCTACTGTATGCTCAATCTTTTATATCTCACTTTTGATTGTGATGAATTGTTTAGGGTCTTCCCAAACAAGGAATTAAAAAAGAAAAGTCTATCTTGGAAAACTACATCTTAAAATTTTGGATTTGAGCTAAACTCAACATCAAAAGTTAGTTCATGAGATAAATTTTGCTCCCACTTATAATCATTATTAAGACCATATCACTATCCAATGTAAGACTCTCAACACACTCTCACGTTTAGGACTAGACATCTAAAGCGTGAAGTTTGCAGGACTGAAAATTTGCAGGTGGCCCAACGGATTTTGAATAGGTTTTGATACCATCTTAGAATTTTGGGTTTGGATCTAACTCAACCCCAAAAACTAACGCATAAGGTGAGGATTGTCCCCCACTTATAACTACTATTCAGACCATATCATTATCGAATATGAAAAACTCAACACTAAATATAAAACTTATCAATATATTAAATAAATCATTTTCAATACAAAATTATATTTATTTTTATTTCTTAATCAATATTCTAAACACGGTGATTAATATTTATTATTATTTTATTGTTCAAGTTGCGGTCGGTAAACATAACTAGTATATATCTACTTCCAGTTTTTAGTAAAGGTCGGTGTCTTGTGTGGGAGCCCCATATCTAATATATTCTATTTTGCATGGCAAACTACAATAGCTTTTCTTCTTTACTTTTTGGTTTCTTTTGGGACTAAACAACAGTATATACTAATGGTCGCTACTAGCCAGTGTGACTTGCAATAGAATAGCAGAAAAAGTGCTACCAGCTCTACCAGCTCCTTGTGAGTTGCGACTCACTAGTTGGACTGGACCTCAGTAATTGTTCACCGGCAAAACATTATTAAAGATTTAACTTTACTTTGACTCATAATGATTTAATTATGACTTTTAACTCATGGGGTTGTTTTTTACACCATAATTTCTTTTTCATACACAATAATTTTTTTTAAAAACATTTGAATATTCCTAAAATACTCCAACTATCTTAATTTTTTAAAAGACCTTTTTAAATGCTAGAATAAGACCATTTAAGATAATTTAACTCATTATTGTATCGCAGTTTCGGAAAATGCTAGGGAAGTCCAGTATCAGAAGATTCGTCCAAATCTCGTGGTTCAGTTATCTTAAATGGTCTTATTCTAACCCACTGTATCCCAGCCCAATAATAGTTTTACTCTAAAGGCCCAAAGTAATCAGCCCTGGCATCTCATTGAACTTAAATATATTTTTAATATTTTACTAGTTTTTAATTATTTTTTTTATTTTAAAAATGTTTTAAATAGGTTTTTAGAAACATAAGTTTTAGGGACTTAATTAAAAAATTATAATCAGTGGGAATTTAATTTAAAACTTATTTAATTATAGGGACTTATGTAAAATTTCTAAAAATATAAAAACTCAATTAAAAAGACCCATATAAAAATTTAATAAAACTATTGAGATTAACCAATATTTAGTGTATACCCATCTCACGTCTTTCTTCATATCTATATTTGGATGCCTATTCGTACTTATTCAGCGGAATTATTAGGTGATCTAGAAGTGAAACAAAAAAAAATAAAAAAAATTCAAAACAATTCTATATTTTGAACACCCAAATTTGATAATATTTCTGTTACAAACATTTTCTTCATAAGTTAAAATTGCTATAAGTATAAGTTTTTTTAAACTGATAATTTAAAACTTTTTTACACAGACATTCAATCAAAATATATCAAAAAATTTAACTTTTATTTTAAGTACCTTAAAAGTTATTCATACTATCATTGAGAATTTATAATGTAAATACTTTACTATCAGTTCATAGTAATTACACTCTTATTTCATTTACTTTCAAAAAAATATTTACAAACATATTTAACAAGCTCATGTAGAAGTGATGAAGAAAACCTAGAGCCGTCTCTTTCTGTCAACCTTCTCTTTACCATTCTCTTCCTTCTTTTTCATCCACCGGATGGGGGTAGTTTTGGGTCATTTTTTGACCTGGAATCACCCTCTACATCATTTTTCTCTCCGTTTATCTAAATAAGTGATTTTTTCACATAGATCTGATTTTTTTTTTGCGTTTTTCTGTGATTTTGTAGTCTTGGTATGACATTGTTTGATTTCGTGTCTTGTTGCGGTGTTCGTTTGGTTCAGATTGACAGATCTGTTTCGATCCATTACAGAATCAATCAAGACTTGGGCGTCAACGTTATAGATCTGGAGGCATGGGTATTCCGCCCACTTTGATTTTGTCACATTTGTAGACATTTTACCGTTTTATGCTATTAACCTGGATGCTGCGAGTTTGTTCGTAGATGCATCCTTTTTGGTTTTTAGCGATGTTAAATTTATATTGTTTTCGATATATTTTATGAATTTATTTTATATTTTTTTAGTAAAAAAAAACAAGCTCACGTCGATATATGGAGTCTAATATTTGCTATAAAAAACAAGTGTTAGAAAAATTCTCATACACTCGGTCAATTCAGAACGATCGTGGATCACTTTTCCCTCGGAAAGAAACAGCACTCGATCATTTCCATTCCAAAAGAAGCCTCTTCTTTTTCTTTTCTTCTGCATGACCCAATATTTTCCACCTCGCTTCAATGGCTTCCTGTTGTTCGTATGGGTTTGCAGTCTACTTTGTGGTGTCTGTAACACTTGGAGTTATAGCCATTTCCTCTGCAGTGCGTTCCACTTCCAAGAACTCGGTTCAAGAAATTGCACCCATAACTCACGACCTCTCAATGAACGCCTCCATTGCTCTCCGAAGAGCTGGTTTCACAGTCATGGCTGATATTCTCAACCGTTCACCACCATTCTTCCTTCCTCCTCAAAACTCAACAATCTTTGCCATCAAAGACTCCGCTATCAAAAACACTTCTCTCCCTCCCTGGCTCCTTAAAAACCTTCTCCTCTACCACACTTCTACTTCCAAAGCTTCCATGCAAGACCTCTTAAACAAGCCCCCATCGAGTTGCATACCAACCCTCTTTCGTAATAAGAATGCAGCGATCACAAAAGTTGACCCCAAGAAAAGATCGATAGAGATCAATCACGTTTTGATATCAAACCCTGATATATTTCTTGGAGACCAACTTGCCATTCATGGTGTTCTTGCACCGTTTTTTTCTTCCTTGCAGCCTCAAGGGGTTTTGGATTTTATTCCCTCAGCTACATGTCGTTCCAGTAATAACTCTTCAATATTATATGATGAATCCAAGAACGTGGTTGAATGGAACCCGGTTGTAAAGTTGCTTAGTTCAAAAGGGTATGTTTCGTTTTCTATTGCATTGCATTCTGTTCTTTATGGTATTCAGAAAGATTGGGTGAGTTTGGGTTCTGCTACAATCTTTGCTCCTCCTGATTTGGCATTAGTAGCATATCCTTCAACTTTGCTTGATAGAGCTGTGAGGCTTCATATTCTGCCTCGGAGGTTTACTTACAAGGAACTCACTTCTATGCCGGTTAGGACTTTATTGAACACGCTGATGCCTGATGATGATCTTGAAATTGATGGGGTTCTAGATTTCATGTCAGGGGTTGTCATTAGTGGTGTGGAGATTGTGGCACCTGACATGTTCACTTCAGAGAAATTCGTAATTCATGGGATTTCTAAAGCTTTCAAGATGGCCGAGCTTACTGCATTAAGAAATTGAAGGTCAATGGTTCGTGAAGATGTCCATACATTATATGATACAAACATGCAGGCAATATGTTTCATTTTTACTTTCTTTGGATGATGAGCACATAAATTTTAATTCATAATCTCTAGCTTCCTCTCTTACTTATACGGCTTAGCGTCCTGCCTCCTGCTTCTATTATAGCTTAAACAATTAACTTCTGCATGTCTTAATTTACTTTTCAATTGCAATTGGCTCATACCATTAAATTTGGGTAAAATAAATCTAGTGTTCAAATGTCATCCAATGGTAGTTGGTTGCACCGGAAGTGAACTGCGACCCAAATGACCTTCATCTATAATATAAGATATTCGAATTCTGAAGTCGTCCCTTTAAAGAGTTTTACCTAACCATCACCTCAACTTGAAGGTTTGTCTCAACTACTTACATGTGGGATACTCAGTCAAAGAAAAAAAATGTCATGGTATTCTACAAAATTAGTATAATATAATAATTTTCGATAATAAAATCTGTACTCTTTCTTGTCTTCCTCTTTTTATATCTGCTGCGCAGTATGTTAATCATTATGATTGATGATAGAAGAATGTTTTGACCTTAAAACTTATGCTAAAATTCTAATTTTTTTTTTTTGGAAAAAACAATAAAAAGGAATGAGATTTATATTTTGTCGTTACAAAAAGGTGAGATATGGACTTTTATTACTCGCTTATGGAATTGGGCCTTTTTGGTGCATATAATTTGTTTTCTTCCAATTTGTGCTGCAATCTAAAAGGCCTATTTCAGAGGGTTCTTACAGTTCGGAGCATACACATTACATTTGGTGTGCGTCCATTTCCACTGTGCTATTAAGACACATTTATACTTACATTTACAAAGTTTTTATTATTTGATTTGATTACAGTTTCACTTTATTTATACCGATTTATACTTTAATTATGTTACGTGTGAGAGATATGAGTGTAAAAATGATGTATAGTTAGCATTTTCTTCACCTGAATTAGGTATGAACCGTCAAATATTAATTGGCTAATAGCAACACAAAAAATTTGTGTTCACATCAGCCTCGATGAAGGTAGATGCAGCCAGCTGAGCTAACACAGATATTTAAGTAAGGCAAAATACCAGAAGGATCGGGTCTCCCTTTAAAAGAAGTACTTTCTTTTGGGTGTGTGGAAAAACGAAACTTATATTCATATTTATCAAGTTTATACGTTTCTTCTTAAATTCGGATGTAAATATACCGATGTATATATGTAGCACAACTATCAATTATCATCCTCCGCTATGACTGCCTCATTGGTTTTTCTCTGCTTGTTTTGAACGAAGACAAAAATGAGAAATGTAATTAAAGTGATTTGATATAAAGCATCCGCGTTCATAGTTCAGTTTGTAATGGTTTTTAAGTAAAAAAGCTAATCAGTCCAAATATCTTTTATACTGGTTTGTATTGGATTGGTTTAATTGTTTTTTAAATAATTTTGTAAGATAAAATCAATTTTTTCAATTAAAAATAAAAAACAAATAATTAAAAATAGATAAAAAAAATATAAAAATTGCTCATTTCACTTGTCTAAAATAATATTTGGTCATATAAAGGGAAAAAAGTGTACGTGAAAATTAGAGTTACTAAAATAAATATAAATTCAATAACAAATAAATATAATTATAATATTCATCGACTTGAATCAGTTTTAAAAAAAATAAATAATTGAAAACCAATTCAATCTAGAGTTTAATTGCTATACACTGATAGTGTAAAACATTTTTACACAGATATCCAATCATAAGTTACCACATCAGTAAAAAAAAATTGACTCACATCCTAACTACCTTAAAAGTCATCCATACCATGATTGGTGATTGGTTGTCTGTGTAAAAATATTTTACACAGTCAGCGCATAGTAATTAAACTCTTCAATCTATTAGTTTTCTAAAAAAATCAAAACAAAAATATCATATTTACTGAATTTCATTTTAAGTTATGGTATGTGGACACAGATTTGAAAGACACCCTATGTGGACATGATACTTGATTTTTGAACTTTGGAGAATGTATGATGAGAGCGAAAAAATAATAAACAAATATTGCATTGTATATTTATATTGTGTTGGACAACAAATCTGTATCCAAATATCATAACTCTTTCATTTTTGTGATTTGGTTCTCGGTTGGATTTTTTGTTTCAATTTGATTTGAACACCCTAATACAGGTATGATAAATTCAGCTAGATAAAATGGTTAATTCCATAATTTTTATAAGTTGTTAAATCATTAGATAAATATATAGTTAATAATTTTGTGGCAAACTATATAGAAATAAGTATTTAATTATGGTCATGCATCTAGGCATGACCCCTCCCAATGATATTTTTTTCATACACATGAATTTTGTGATTGAACTCAAAACCACATACTTATGAGACCCAAACTCCTTATGAGACCAATACACATCGGTAATTATGTTTAACAATTGGTTAATATTATGTGTTATATATTCTTCAACCCATTAAAAAAAAAATCTCTCAAAATGAATGATGTATTTTTGGAATTGACTTGATTTGTAAATCGAATATTTTTTTTGTAAATACATGCAAAAATCTTATCAAATTAATTCTTAAAATACATTATTCAAAAAAAAACTTTATTCAAATCTTATCAAATTAACTCTTATGAACATGTGGTTGGTCCAAGTGACAACGGGTTCGGACACCTTAAGCAAATAGTCAGGGGTTCGATCCCTGACTCCTGTGTATAGAAAAAATCTGGTTGGGAGATGTCAGCTCTTCAATGCCGTCCAATACTTTGTGAAATTAGTTACAGCAGTTGGGCGCATGATACCCCGAAAAACCTAAAAAAAATCTCTTTTTGGTAATACGGCTTGTTTATCATCACACTTAACCCTTGTTGATAAATTAGAAATTTAGAGTACATTTAAAAGAGTTTTAAATTTAATGGAATCAAAAGCATCATATTAATTAAAAATAAAGAGGACAAAAAATAAAAACAGAATATACTTAAGGTAAAACAAATATGTAATATGTCAAATAATATGATGGATTATTTTAAATTTAGTTTTATTCCGCATTTATGTAATTTTGTGGCCGAGTGTCTACCTAATAATGCTAGAACGGATGATCTTGGTATTTAGCTAGAAGATCCATTTGGATTTCTAAATTATTGAAATCAAATTTAATTAACAATACATGAGTTATATAGTATAATAAAAAAAAACTTGAAGAAATGGAGGTTATATGCAATTTGACATGTGAGTGCTATGTTATGTATGAAAAAAATGAATAATGGGTACATGGGTACATTAAATTCTAGGAAAGTTCCACCCACGATTGCATTGAACTTACCATAAATCCTGACAATTCTAAACAGGGCCATCCTTAAAATTTTGGATGTCCTGTACGAACTATAAAATTGGTGTCCTATTTTTTATAAATCATATATATATATATATATATATATATATATTGATTATCAAATGCATATAGCTTTCAAAATAAAAGAGGTGCAAAAAATTAGTTATTAATTATTTTAATATAACCTCAAGTCAAATAAAATATCATAGAAGAAAAATTAAAGATAACATCAACATTGAAAAACTCAAACCAAACCAAAACTATAATAGAATTATTGCAAAAGTAGAGTTATACATGTATCTATTAACCCGAACATGTAACAATAGCATCCCACACCAACAACATCATCCACCGATAGCACATGAATCTCAAGGGCTAAAGAAAGAAAGTGATGCCCTCCTAATCTTTGAATATCATCCTCCTTACATTTTTTGCTGCAAAATTATGAATAATCTGTTCATTATCAAAATTCTTTAAACAATTATTTTCAATAGAAATCAAGACAAGGCTATTTAATCTAATTTGTGACATTATAGATCGCAAATAAGATTTTAGCAATTTCAATTTTGAAAAACTCCTCTCAGCAGATGCAATAGTAATGGAAATAGTTAATATTATTCTATAAGCTATGTATGAATTAGAAAAACAATTAAATGTCTGTTAATTATATAATTTTTTATTTTATATATATATATATATACTAAATAAAAAAAAAATTTGATGTCCCCTAAAAAATGAGCCTTGTACGGTCGCACATCGCGCACACCCTTAGGTTCATGAACTAATCCTCAATTGTTTCTGTTGCCTCTTGGATCCGGTTAACGGAGGTACCTCTCATATTTTTCAAATTTGTTAATTGTCAAGGAATTTCTTTTTTTTAGCTAAAAAAAGTCTAGAGACCTAAAAAAAATAGAATTTGACTCCTCTAAAGTGAGTGGAGCTCTAAAGTGAGAAAATAAAAGGCTATCCATCCTTAGATTATTTAATGGGTTGAGATCTCAATGTAGTTAATCAAATCAATGGTAGATAGCCTTTTACTTCCCCATTTTAGAATTTCATTCACTTTAGAGGAGTTAAATCTAATAAAATAATGGAGGATTAAATAAAAGTTAAAATTTATTTGGAATTAAATCTAAATTCGCAATCGTCAATCAACTTTTTTCTGTAAGAAATTTTCCTTAGCTAAAACGGTTTCATATCTTTGAGTGTTCGATGCTTATAAATTATAATAATAGCCTCATTATGTGTGCAGAAAATTTAATTTAGGATTGCATGAAGGGAAACTACTTTGGATCCTTATCCCTCTGTGCTGTGTCCTTTACGTCTTTCCCCTTAATATGACCCCCTTATATAGTTATATATTCATATATTTCATATATTGTATGGATTTGCTCTCCTGAGAAGCCAATATAGTTTATCAATGAAAATTGAACTTTGCTTGATTGGCTTTGTGATGACACTATTATTTTTTAATACATGAGTTAACAAAACCATGGTTGCTAAAGGAGTTAAATTCTACTCATTGGCCGTGAGTTACGAAAAATAAAAAAAAATAAAGCTAAATTTAATCAATTGCCCAGTACAGTATTTTTATTATTGTTTCCTGTGTGCAGCCGGAAAAAAAAGATATCAGAAGCAAAACATCAAATTCTCTGTTCTTTAGGGTGTATGGGTTATAGCACATGTATAATTGTACTTCTCTTCTATGTTCTATCCAATTTCAATCATGAAAAAGAGAAGAAATATAATCAAGATCACAAGAAGGTTGATAATGGCAGAAGGATATGGCTTATATTTGAAGTGAAACAAGAATCATGTGTCATGCCCCTTCAAGTGTGTAATATGGCGTTGTTTCCTATCCCTCTGGACAAAAAGTGAAGTAGAAAAAAAAAAAAAAAACCGATGTACGTGGACATAGTGGTTCAAATGGAAGAAGCATCATTATCGTTGTTGAGTTGTAGGTAATTAAGAGCATCTTGAAGACAAAACCATGACTCTTCCATCAACCGTGGACTCAATCTGAACATCAAAACACAGAACTCCATCTCAGTGAGGGCACCATCACCATCAAGATCTCCTTCCTTCATCATGCTCACTAACTCATCATCCTTCAAATCCTGCAAACCCAATAGAGCAGAGTTCCTCCTCAAGCTATCCAACGTGATCACCCCTTTGTCCTTGTCCATCAGCAACTGAAACCCATTACACAGCTCTTTTATGAGACCTTCACCACCTAATTTGTTGCCAATCATGGGTAGCAAGTCCTCAAAATCAATGTATCCTTTGCCCATCCCCGCCATCCTTTAATGAACATGTAATAATAAATCAATATGAGTTTCTTTGGTGAGGATGGTTATTTGATCATATTGAACTCTATATATATATATAGATGAGAGGAGGTTCAAGGAAAGAGAGGAAAGAAACTTGATGAACCCTCTTCGGTTGACAGTTAAGGAACAGAGAATATTTAGCTGCTTTCAATCTCCACAACACACCGCAGTTGCTTCTCTGCTTCCTAGAAGTTTGTGAGGGGTATTTCTGTCAATTCAAGTGCTTTGTGTAATAGGCTTTGTCAAAGTTCTCCAAAACACTACTTAATACGCATGTTTTTTTTTCTAAATGGTATTTTCCTTGTATGCGTAAAAGATTAATTTTTTATTTTTGGTGGCTTGAAAGATTAAGTTTTTAAGATACAATTAAAATTTATTTGCTTAAACGAATAGTGTTTTTATTATGCGCATCGATGTTAAAATCAAATCCAAAATAAAATGATTAATTAAAGTATGGATTAAACTTTAAAGTAACATGTACTCTGAGTATATAAAGTTTTACATTGACATCCACTGATATAATAACGATTGAGTTTAATTGTTATGTATTATTAGTATAAATTATTTATATTGTCAATCAATCATAAATTATAATAAGAGTGACTATTAAGATAGTTAAAATAAGAATCAAACATTATTAATGATGTGACATTTTATTATTGATTGATACTGTAAACAATCTTTACCTACACTGAGAGTACATATCAATTAAATTAATAATGATTTGTCAAATATCATGGGATGTCACTGTAAAACTTTTTTACACTGACAGTATATATCAATTAAACTAAAAATATTGAATACCTTTCACTTAGGTTATGTTTGATAATGTCAAACCGTTAGCTTATAGTGAATAAGTACTAGAGGTGTTCGGTAAATGCCCATAACTCGTTAGCTTATAACGTTTTTTTCACTAGCTTATAAACGTATTTTCAGAGGTTACTTCAAGTAACGTTTTAGCTTATCACTTATATCTATTCAGAATAAAAAATTAATATAGAATATATTTTTGTCTATAAAAAAATGAAAATTATAAAATCATATTAACATTTCATTTTATTTTTTATTATCTCATTTTATTAATATAAAAAATAAAATAAAATAAAATTTTAATATTTTAATATTTGAGATGTTAAATAATTTCCAATAAATTAAAGTATTAAAAATGATAATTATTTCAAATATTTTCTCTTTGATTTTTTATTTCTTTCCCCTTCACCAAAAATAAATAAATCATATATATAAATTATATTTATATAAACATGTCCTTTTATATTTATCAGCTAGTTCAACTGCTAATTTTTTCAAACATTTCAAATCCAATCAGTTATTTTATCCGCTATCAGCTTGAATTTTCTTTTTGTTTCTTTCCCCTTCACCAAAAATAAATAAATCATATATATAAATTATATTTATATAAAAAAACATATAAACATGTCCTTTTACATTTATCATCTAGTTCAACCGCTAATTTTATCAAACACTTCAAATCCAATCGGTTAGCTTATCCGCTATCAGCTATTAGCTGCTAGTTCATCCGTTATCAGCTAATTTTTACCAAAGAGGGTCATACTTGCATATATGAAATTTATTCATATATTATAGCATCTCCAATGTGTAATATTTAAGCAACCCCATTTTGGGATGCTTATCTCTCATTAAGTGGGTTCCACTATGCCACATAATATTTAAGCAATCCATTTTACTTTTACTCTAATGATACCTATTTAAGCAACTGACATTTTTTATATTTACACCTAATTTTGTTTCAATTTAAAATAACAACTCATCCGTGAGATTTGGGCTAAAAATATTTTTTTATTCATAAGTTTCTCATCCTTGGGATTCCTTATATAAGCAACCGTGTCTTGTTTTAATCAGCCCACATTACTACATAGATAAATTCCAATGGAAAAAAATAAGCAATGATTCCATATTTATCACATAGATTTAAGATATTTCTTGGGCTTATTGGAGAGACATTATAAAGAAGTTAAAAATTTAATCACCATTTATTATTTATGTTTGTCTAATTTTTTTTTGTTGTGAATCTTTTTTGTTGTTGTGAATTTATGTTTGTCTATAATTGCTCTTATATAATTAATTGTTTTTATAATTTCTCTAAAACTTCCTTTTATTAATTAACGAATATATTATAGTTTCAACTTTCAACTACTTATTTAATAAAATATATGTTAACAAATTGAAAACGAGTGAGAAGCTCCAGAAAATTTAGCAACATTTACAAGTTTAAAATCTTTAAGTAAGTAGCTCTTTAATTCTTAAATTCCATCCCTTAGTGCTAAATATACGTCTAAACTATGTAATGGCATCAGGTTACCACTTTTTTTTGTCTTAGTTGACTTTCTGCTACTGAGAGCTTGGAGATTGTTGTCAAAGGGAGACCAAAAGATAGGGTCAAAATTTCTATCAAAAACAAAAAAAAATAGGTAGGGTCAAAATGTACAAATAAAGAAATATTATACTCCTTCCGTTCCATTATATATATCATATTTGGTTAAATCATACAGTTTAAGAAAAAATAATAAATGAAAGAAAAAAAATAGTAATCTCACCAAATTAATCTTATCAATTATTGATGTATTAACTATTATCATAAATGTAAAATGAAATATTTAAAAGTATAATTAATAAAAAATATTTAATATTATTATCTTAAAAATAAAAAAATAACATATATTTTAAAATAATTTTTTTTTTTTTTTGTTATAAATATAACATACATAAAATGGAATCGAGCGAGTATTACGTCTGACATCACAAGTCACAAGGAACCCGTCAACCCAAGGCCGAAGGATTTTGTCATGAAGTACTTGGTAGTTGGTTCGGTGGATTCTTTTTCAGTTTCTCCTCTTCCTCTATACTGGAAACACCGGTTAAGCTTCCCCGCAGTTACTTTTCGAATGAACATGATGCTATTCTCATATTTGAACGTATCTCTCTATCCCTCTTCTCCTGTTATATTATTATAGTTTGAATAGTTGTTCATTAACAGCAATCTGAGTCACACAAAGCATTAGGCATTAGCAATATGAATAAACTTCTTTAATTACAATGTGATCGCGGGTGTGCGCCGGTCATGTGTGTAGCTCCACCAGAGTACTTTTAACAAAAGTAGTTTACAAAATAGACATATAATCTAGTTTGATTTTGCCAAACCTTACCCAACTCAATTATATATTGATTTATGAGTTCTTTCCATAACTTCAACCCTATGTAAACTCCAAATAGGTATGTAGTACATTAAGAAGACTGTTAGCATTTTATTAGAGATATTAATGGGATTTTTTATGATACAAATTATACAATATGTATTTGTGTAAAATTGACACTACACTATAAAAGACCTTCAATAGCTATTATTTTTGGCATTTTATATCGGTTTTAAAGTTTACCGATCTATCTTAGCGCTATTAAAGGGGTAACTTAGGGCCTGTTTGGTTTGCATTTTCATTTCCTGTTTTCATTTCCTGTTTCTATTTTCTGAAAACTGTTTTTATTTTCAAATTTTGAAAAATTTGAAAACGTGTTTGTTTTGACGTCCTGTTTTCTGTTTTCATTTCCTATTTTCAAAAATTTAGGAATGAAAACATTGAAAACAACTATTTTTTATTTTCAGATTTGGATCCAATTCAGGAAATGTTTTCAGTGAAAACATTTTCACTAAACTCAACCAAACGCATTTTCAAGCTCATTTTCTATTTTCATTGAAAATGAAAACAGGAAATGATCAAACCAAACAGGCCCTTAGTGTTTCTGAAGCACTATTGCAGGGATACTTACGAAAGTAGTTCTTAAAGAAACACTATTAAATGCATCTTTTTAATAGCTTTTCCCCACTTTTTTTTTTTAAAAAATATCATAATTTCCTGTATTTAGTGTTCAGCCTTGCAGATTCAAAAAGAATATTCAAAACAAGAAAATGTCTCTACTCTAAAGGTCGTGGAAAATGAGAAATGAAGGATCTCTTGCTCTTGCTATGTGAGTTTTTCTCTCTACTTTATCTCTTGTTCGTGTTGTTTGTTGATTGTGGTTATATTTTGTCTTTATTTTTGAAGTTCATATACCCTCTCTAAGATAAAAACAGAGAAATTCAAGTTGTATTATTTGATATATCGATTCATTCGCCTCATCTTGACTTTTCTAGTTACTAGAGCTACAACAAAACACTCATTTTCAGGCAAGAAGATAATCAAGACAATGCTACATAATAAGATGAAAAATGATTTTCTTACAGATAATTTGGTGATTTACATTTTAAGAAACATAACTACAAGTTTTACTTTTGATTTTATTATTGATGATTTGCAAATTTTAGCATTATGTTTAATTAATTGCGCTATCACATTTCTAAATTTTATTACATTAATATAATATACAATAAACTATTTTTTTGGGTTTCGTGATGTCTTTTTATATTTTTGACAATTGACATGACATCTACAATAAAAAAGGTTAGTATGTATTTTATCTTTTGCGATACAATTATTTATCTTTGTGAAACAATGTTTGAATATATGATTCATTTTGTCTATATAAGTATGGATATGGTAAAAGATGTATATCATTATAATTATTTTTTATTGATTACTACCTGTCTTCTTTGCTCCTTCAATAATTTTATTATAGATCTGTCACTTTTTAGTATAAGAAAAAAAGTTAGCATCACTTTTTAATTGTACTTCACTTTTGTGAGAAATTATTCTTTTGTGACTAATTTTAAAAGAAAATAACTATGCCAAAAAAATAAAATACAATATCTAATACAACATCTATAAATAATTTTTTATTAATTTTCAATTGCTTAAACTTTTGTTACTTTTATTTTAAAGTAAAAATGATAAAATATTTGATTTTGATATAAAATCGCGCAAGGATGCAATTGGTCAATTATGATTTTTAGGGTGTGTTTGGAAAAGCTGGAAAAAAAAATTATGCTGATAATCGATTTATGAATAATCGATTATTATGATAATCGATTATAATCAGAATCTATTTTTGTTTGGATCTGTTTGCTGAAAAGCGATTTCAAGATAATCTTTTTTGTTTGGATGGTCTAAAAAAATCACTTTTTACATAGTAAATTACGAAAAAGGGTATGAAGTTATTTGTATAATTTAATAATATTTATTTGGAAGTTAGTTTTGTAGGGGTAAATAAGAAAGAGAGTTTTGAGAATGAGAAATAATCAAATCATAACAATCTTAAGCTAAAACAAATTAGATGACATAAAACAGCTTTTTTCCCCCAAAAAAAGCTTTTTTATAAATTTAAGCTAATTGCCAAACATGATAGATTATGTATGAAACAGCTTTTTAACCAAAAAACAGCTGAAATGAAAAAAATCAAATTTTTCTAAACAAGCACTTAATGCCTAAGAGGTGAGAAGTGCAAGAAACTTTAGAGGAGTCTTCAATTACCGCAATTTCTTTTCTGAAGATAAAGATTTTCTTTTCTTGAAAAAAAAAAAATGCAAACTCGTGATGTTGAAAGTTCAAACTTCAAAGCATATGGCTAGCAAGTAGAAAACGAGGCAGGAACGTGATACTTTAACGTGTCTTACAAACAAATATCCTACGGATATTATTTAAGAAATCATAAAATAAAAATATTTTATTAAAAAATATAATTTTAGAATGTTTAATATCTTTAATATATTATTTTTAATATAAAATTTTTATTTTTAATTCTTTAATCAATATCCTCAAAACATTAATTAATATTTACCGACTTTATTGTATGAGTTTCAGCTTCAAGATAAAAAGAGCATGATACAGAATTGGGAGGAAAGTAAACTACTAAAATTGGGAATGAAGCCCACAAGGCCACCCAGGAATGGAGTGGATGGTTCATGGTTGACCAAAAATCCAGTACTCCGCAGTCTGAACACTGTTTTCAACAGGTCAAACTGGAGGCTGAGAACATTTTTTATTTGTAAGCAAAGACCCAGTAAATGGGTTAGAAACAACTTAGTTGAGGCCTTTCAGAAAATTCATCTTACCATTATGACACTGTGATGGGTTGGAGTCTACGGAATTATGAATTTCACCAGTAGTTGCCTCCCCTTTGGCCCAGTCCAAGCTCACCCCAGTCAAAAGCAATGGGTAGGGACATTTATGACGTGTTTGGTTGAGAAAGGGAAATAAGAGAAAAAAAAAAAGAAAAAAAAAAAGAAAAAAAAAAAAGAGAATAAAAAATGGGATGATTATTTAGGATTTCTTTAGGGTCTGTTTGATTTGTTTCTAGTTTTATATTTTCATTTCCTATTTTTATAAATAATTATAAACAAATAATTACAAAATTGTCATATTGTTTTCATTCTGTTTTTTATTTTCAAAAAATTGTATAGAAAACATTGAAAATAATTTTTTGTTTGTTTTCACTGTTTCCTATACAAATCTTTGGAAACAAGACATAGAATGAAAACATTGTGAAAGTTTTGTAATTATTTGTGTTGTGATTATTTTTTAAATCAGAAAATGAAAACAGGAAACTAGAAACAAACCAAATAAGCCCTTAGTTTGTTTCTAGTTTCCTGTTTTCATTTTTTGATTTCAAAAATAATTATAACATAAGTAATTACAAAACTATCACATTGTTTTCATTTTGTTTCTTGTTTCCAATTTTTTTTACAGGAAACGGTGAAAACAAACAAAAAAATTATTTTCAATGTTTCTTATATAAAATTTTGAAAATAAGAAACAAAGTGAAAATAATTTGACAACTTTGTAATTGTTTATATTGTGATTATTTATAAAATTAATAAATGAAAACATGAAACTAGAAATAAACCAAAAGGACTCTTTGTTGTTTGGTAATAGAGAAAATAAAAGAAAAGGAAACTGAAATTTTATATCTTTTTATTTGATTATGTAAAAAAAAATATATTTATGAAATTAAATAAATACGGCTCATATAATAATTTAAAATATTAAAAAAACCCACCTTTTTGTCTTTTTACTCGCACTCTCTGCATCTCGGCACATAATTTTTTGTTCCAAATTAAAGAATGTTAATTAGTATCCTAAAGGCACGGGTTCCAACACCAAAAAAGGCATGAGTTAAGTGAAATAGACAGATGCAAACACTAGAAGGGGGGTTGAATGGTGTTTGACAAATTTATGCGGAATATAGAAACTTTTTCGCAAGCACAGACGGGTTATAATAGACGAGTAAACACAGACAGGTCAATCAGACTGATAACTAGTCTGAAGGTTTTCACAGAAAACACACAATCATGCAAGATAAAAAAAGGTTTGATAAACACAATTATAAACCACTTTAGTTAGATGATAGTCAAGACAAATAATCAAACTAAAGACTTAAGGGAAAGAGAGAGATCACTCAGCAGGTTTTATCCTGGTTCACTCCTTAACAATGAGGCTACGTCCAGTCCTTGGCAGCACCAAGTTTTCTCACTATAACTGATTTAGGTTACAGGACAGACAAGTATTATTTTCACACCTAGCCTCTTCAGGCTCCAGACGAGTATTGTTTTCACACCTAGCCAGACGAGTATTGTTTTCACACCTAGCCTCTCCAGGCTCCTGACAAGTATTATTTGCACACTTAGCCTCTTCAGGCTCAGACGGGTTTGTTTGAGAAAAGTTGTAAAAAGATTACACTTTGCAAGTCTTTCACAAGCACTCGGACGAGGGTATTAAATGTGAAGTTCTAAAAGACTGGGTAATAACTTCAAATGATTGAAGAATAAATAATGAAAGAATGAAGATATAAATGTACAGAGTAATTGCTCTTTGTTTGCTTTGATCGTTCTCTCTTCTTATGGATTCTTCAAAGTCTTCTTCATGAAATAGGCTTCAAAAATTTAAAGCCGTTGGACACAAAGTCTGAAGTCTTTGGCTTCTTGCAGATCTTCAATAAATGCAATAGAGTCGTTCTGATCAGCCATTAAAGCATAGGGAACTTTGCTTGTTCTCTTTCATCAAAGTGATGCAAACTTCTGATATACCTTTGGTCTCAGCAGGTCTGTATACGTGCTTTTTGTTTGCAGAGGGAAGACTTTCCCTTTTGGTGTAAGATGCAGTTGTGTTCAGGCAAAACACTTTGTTGAAGTTCTTTATCAGGGTCGAGACAGCTTTCATCCAATGTATTCTTTAACGTTAGTCTTTAGACGGATGAGTAGCTTCATTAGACGGGTTGACCCTTTAACAAAGAGATGACGTCACTTGCAAAGTCTTTCAGACGGGTGAGTCTTCCTTTGATCAGACGGTTGAAGACTTCATTAGACGATTGAACTTCTCTTAGTTCAGACGAGTGAACCTTAGCTAGTTCAGACGAGTGAACTTATCTTAGTTCAGACGAGTGAACTTAAGTTAGTTGAGACAGGCGAACCTATCTAAGTTCAGACGAGTGAACAGTTCAAATAGACGCTTAATGTTATAATCTGCACACTGAGTAGACGAGTTAAATACCACATACGGGTTCAATTAAATCATTGAATAACTGTTTTAATCTCATCAAAACTAAGGTAAATGCACATTAGACATTTGGAGACTCAACATTAAGGAATCAAGAAAATTAAATTTTTATGGGGAAATGAATATTTATTAGGAGAATGCTTAGGGCACTCGTTAATGAGACAAGAAAAGAAGTTTTTCATTGGAAATTGATGTATTTAATGTTTGAAGAGCTGATATACTTAGTTTTCTAATGCAAAGTTGCTTTTTTGGTTTCCTTGAAAAGTTCCTTTAGGGCACTTATTAGCATGAGTCTATTTATTATTCTAAGGAGTGATATATTTAGTTTTTCTATACAAGCTTACTTTTTTTAGATTCCCTCGTGAGTGTCCTTAGAGCGTTGGTTAGAAAAGCAATGTCAAATTGCCACTCGGGCTGCTTGATTGGTCAACATCTTCGGTATTGGTCGAACCGTCCAAATATTGTACTCCTTTCGTCCCATTATATATGTCACATTTACAAAAAAAAATTGTCCCAAAATATATGTCATTTTCTATTTTCAATGTAATATTAAATGTTTTCTATTAATTGTATCCTTAAACAATCCACTTTAAATTTATGACAATAGTTAATATATTAATGATTAATAAGGTTAATTTGATAAAATTATCACTTTCTTCCTTTCATTTATTATTTTTCTTAAACTGTATTATTTAGTCAAATATGACATATATATTGGAACGGAGGGAGTAATTGTTTAATATTTGCACATAGGAATCTCAATTTTTCGTATTTACGCATACTTAATTTTTATTAAATTTAAAATTTAAATTTTTATGCCATTATTTTTTGTGTTTTAATTTTGTTGTTGCTTTTGTGTTTTATTCGACACCCTAATTAGTGGAATTTTATTTTTTGGGTAGTAGTTTTCTCAAGCAGAAGTCTAAGGACGGCGGCTGTGCCCGTTGGCGTGGTTGTGGCCATACCATCAATCCAAAGTTCTCGGCAGAGCAATACCATCATCAATTTCACCCTCTTATGTTCAAATACTAGTATTTTAACCCGTGCACTCCACGGGAAAAAAGTTATTCCAATTTTTTTTTTTGAAAAGATATTATGTATCATATAATAATTATAAAACAATATCGATCATATAAATCATACATAAGTGTTAAAAAGATCAAAAAGAGTTAAAAACAAGTTTGTCTTTTGGTTTTTGTCTAAAGGCTTCTTCAACTGCTCCCCCTGAGCAGATGCGTCCTCTTTGATGGTTTTAAAAACTAAGAGAAAGAGATTTGAAAACGTAAGAACGAAATACCTTTTAAAATAAAAGAAAGTTTTCCCTTTTAAAGACCAAAGACAGTTATAATTTTAAATGAAAACAACAAAAAGATGGAGGTTTTTTTTTTTTTAAAAAAATTGATTGAAAATAAAAACAGCCATGTACACATGTTGCCTCAGATAAAGAAATGGCATTAAAGATAATAACCATTTAAAGGAAAATATTTCAAATAAAGAGTATGATTCAAAGAGTCAGACGGTTAAACATAGACGGTTATCATAAATACTCATCAGACAGGTTATTCAACAAGGCAATGCATATTCAAGTTGTCTCTTATAAACTTAAACCTATCCTCAGCTAATGGTTTTGTAAAGATATCGGCCCATTGATTTTCAGTTTTAACAAACTTAACATCAAATACACTTTTTTGAACATAATCTCTTATGAAGTGATGTTTGATTTCTATGTGCTTAGCCGTAGAATGTTGTATGGGATTCTTAGTTAAGCAAATAGCACTAGAATTATCACACCAGACAGGTATATTATGCTCAAATATAAAGTAATCTTCTAGTTGATATTTTACCCATAATAGTTGTGAGCAGCAACTTGCAGCAGAGACATATTCTGCTTCTGCAGTTGAGAGGGCGATAGTCATCTATCTTTTGCTTGACCAGGAGACTAAGTTTGCTTCAATGAAGTGACATCCTCCACTGGTGCTTTTCCTTTCAAGTCTATCTCCAGCAAAGTCAGCATCACAAAAACCAACTAATCTGTAATCTTGTGTTCTCAAATACATTAAACCAAGATTAGTGATTCCAAGCAAATATCTAAATATTATTTTAACAGCATTAAGATGAGATTCTTTAGGATCAGATTGGAATCTAGCACACATACAGACACTAAATTGAATATCAGGTCTGCTAGATGTTAAGTAAAGAAGAGATCCAATCATACCTCTGTAGACAGTGGTCTACCTTTTTACCTTCATCATCTTTGCTTAGATTAGCATTAGTTTGCATTGGAGTTTTCATGATCTTTGAGCTATCCATTTTGTATTTCTTTAGAATCTCCTTGATGTACTTTTGTTGATGGATGTAGATTCCATCACACGTCTGCTTGATTTGCAGTCCAAGGAAGAACTTCAATTCTCCCATCATGCTCATTTCAAATTCTGCTTGCATCAACTTAGAGAATTCTTTGCACAATTTTTCATTAGTAGCTCCAAAAATAATATCATCAACATATATTTGAACTACTATGAAGTTATCTTTTGAGCATTTCTTAAACAAAGTTGTATCAACTTTTCCTCTTATAAAACCATTATTCATAAGAAAAGAACTAAGTCTATCATACCATGCTCTAGGCGCTTGTTTTAAACCATATAAAGCCTTTTTAAGTTTGAAAACATAATCTGGTTTTTCATTATCTTCAAAACCAGGAGGTTGTTTAACATAAACTTCTTCTTCAATTATTCCATTTAAAAAAGCACTTTTTATATCCATTTGAAATAAAGTAATTTGATGTTGTGCAGCATATGACATGAGTATGCGAATAGCTTCTATTCTAGCTACAGGTGCAAAGGTCTCAGTATAGTCAATACCCTCTTGTTGGTTGTAGCCTTGAGCTACTAACCTTGCTTTGTTTCTGACAACTTTGCCATCTTCATCTAGCTTGTTTCTGAAAACCCATCTTGTTCCAATAACAGACTTGTCTGTTGGTTTGGAGACAAGTTTCCAGACATCATTCCTTTTGAACTGCTTATGTTCCTCTTGCATGGCAAGAATCCAGCTTTCATCTTCAAGAGCTTCCTCAATATGCCTTGGTTCAATTTCAGATAAAAAGGCCATATTGCTTGACTCTCTTAAGACAGATCTGGTTCTAACACCTTCAGAGGGACTTCCAATGATAAGATCTTCAGGATGATGAGCTTTGAACTTCCAGTCTCTTCTGAGATCATCATTTTGATGTTGATCTGACTGATGACTCGTCTGCTCCACTTGTCTGATAGATTCCTCAGCAGACTCAGTTTTTGATACGCCTGGCTGTTGACTCGTCTGCTGGGTAAGATCAAGTCCTGCAAGATCATCTCCTAGATTTGATAGTTCCCTATCAGTCTTTAGATTATCATTGAATTTTACATGAATAGATTCCTCAACAACAGAGGTCCTAGAGTTAAAAACTCTATATGCTTTAGACACTTCAGAATATCCAATGAAGATATCTTTGTCTACCTTGGAATCAAACTTTCCAAGTTGATCCTTGGTATTTAAGATGAAGCATTCACATCCAAATGTATTGAAATAAGATATGTTGGGTTTTCTACCTTTCCACAATTCATAAGGAGTCTTCTTTAGGATAGACCTTATAAGTATTCTATTTTGCACATAACATGCAGTGTTTACTGCTTCAGCCCAGAAGTACTTAGGGAGATTATTTTCATTGAGCATTGATCCAGCCATCTCTTGCAGAGATCTGTTCTTTCTCTCAACCACTCCATTTTGCTGTGGAGTTCTTGGTGCAGAAAAGTTGTGAGAGATTCCATTCTCTTCACAGAACAGTTTGAATTGCTCATTTTCAAATTCTCCCCATGATCACTTCTAAGGGTAGAAATACAGAAACCTTGCTCATTTTGTACTTTCTTACAGAATACAGAGAAGGCCTTAAAAGACTCATCCTTGTGGGTTAAGAAAAGTACCCAAGTAAATCTAGAATAGTCATCAACAATGACAAATCCATATTTCCTTCCAGCTAGACTGGCAACACTAACTGGTCCAAACAGATCCATGTGTAACAACTGAAGAGGTCTAGAGGTTGATACAATGTTTTTTGATTTGAAACTTGATTTTACTTGTTTACCTCTCTGACATGCATCACATAAAACATCTTTCTTGAAACTGATATCAGGCAATCCTCTCACAAGGTTATCCTTTTTCAATTTTGAAATAAGTTTCATACTAGCATGTCCTAGTTTCTTATGCCATAACCATCTTTCATCCTCTTTAGACATCAGACAGGTTACACTTTGATCTGAGAGTTCAGTTAGCTCAATCTTATAAAGATTTTGCTGTCTATTAGCTGAAAAGAGGGTCTTGCCACTCTTGTCTTTGACTATGCATTCATTCTTAGTGAAGGAGACATCAAATCCACTATCACATAATTGACTTATGCTAAGTAAATTGTGTCTTAGTCCTTCAACCATAAGTACATTTGAGATAGAGGGAAGAGGGGGTTTACCACCAATTGTACCAACACCAATTACTCTTTCTTTTTTATTGCCTCCAAAGGCAACAAATCCACCATTCTTAGACTGGAGGTCTTGGAACATAGACCTTTCTCCTGTCATATGTCGCGAGTAGCCACTGTCCAGGTACCAGCAGAGGCGCCTGCTTTGTCCTATTAAGGATGTCTGCAACCAAAATTATTTTATCTTTAGGTACCCATATTTTTCTGGGTCCTTTTCTGTTAGTTCTAGGAGTCTTTGAAGACTTCCTCTTTTTCTTGTGAAAACACTTAGACATAACATGTCCAGCTTTTCCACAGAAGTTACAGACGGGTCTAAGTCTAACTGGAATGGGTTTAACGTAGACAGTGGAAGATTTTGTTGATACTTTATGATCGGCTTGATGATCATATCCAATGCCTTCTTTGTTAAGAGAGTGTCTCTGACATCCTAGCAGTTTTGTCAGATTATCTCTGCCATTAACAAATCTAGCAAGATTAGAAGTGAGCTCCTTCACTTTCTGTTGAAGTGTGAACACTTCTTCAGAATGTGATGTTTCACTTGAGATCGAAGCTTCATCAGACTTTTCAGTCCTCAGCTGGCTATTCTCTTTGGCCAGCATCTCACACTCTTGAGATTTTTGTTTATGCTCACTGAGGAGTTTAACATAATCTCTCTTGAGGGATTTGAAGGCCTTAGATAAGCCTTTGGATTCCTCTACCAGCTCATCATAAGCATCATGCAATTCTTCAAGTTCAGAATGTACCTCAGTTTCAGGTTCTGAATCTGTATTGGCCATCAGACAGAGATTGGCTTCCTCTTCTGTCTCTTCTCCTTCATGTGTGACAGATAAGGAGTCTCACATTTCTTTAGCAAAATCACAAGCACGAACCTTTTCAAACTCTTCTGGACTGAGAGCACAGATTATAGCATATCTGGCTTTATGGTTTAGATCTCATCTTGTCTTTTCTGCAGGTGTCCACTGAGCCTTAGGCTTGTCTGAGCCATCATTATTTTGAGGAGCGTAAGGACCATCAGTAATGATATCCCATATATCAGAATTTGTTGACAAGATGAACCAGTGAAACATTTCTTTCCAGTAGTTGTAGTTTACACCATCGAAGAAAGGGGGTCTGGTTATAGAGGCTCCTTTAGGTTGGGGGTTCCCACTTGAGCTTGCTCCAGAATACATTGTCTATTCTTCAGGATCTTTTCTCTACACTGTTAGGTGCTCAACCCAGAGGCTGAGCTCTGATACCAACTGAAATAGACAGATGCAAACACTAGAAGGGGGGTTGAATGGTGTTTGACAAATTTATGCGGAATATAGAAACTTTTTCGCAAGCACAGACGGGTTATAATAAACAAGTAAACACAGACAGGTCAATCAGACTGATAACTCGTCTGAAGGTTTTCACAGAAAACACACAATCATGCAAGATAAAAAAAAGTTTGATAAACACAATTATAAACCCCTTTAGTTAGATGATAGTCAAGACAAATAATCAAACTAAAGAGTTAAGAGAAAGAGAGAGATCACTCAGCAGGTTTTATCCTGGTTCACCCCTTAACAATGAGGCTACGTCCAGTCCTTGGCAGCACCAAATTTTCTCACTATAACTGATTTAGGTTACAGGACAGACAAGTATTATTTTCACATCTAGCTTCTTCAGGCTCTAGACGAGTATTGTTTTCACACCTAGCCTCTCCAGGCTCCAGACGAGTATTGTTTTCACACCTAGCCTCTCCAGGCTCCAGACAAGTATTATTTGCACACTTAGCCTCTTCAGGCTCAGACGGGTTTGTTTGAGAGAAGTTGTAAAAAGATTACACTTTGCAAGTCTTTCACAAGCACTCAGACGAGTGTATTAAATGTAAAGTTCTAAAAGACTGCGTAATAACTTCAAATGATTGAAGAATAAATAATGAAAGAATGAAGATATAAATGCACAGAGTAATTGCTCTGAAGTCTTTGGCTTCTTGCAGATCTTCAATAAATGCAATAGAGTCGTTCTGATCAGCCATTAAAGCATAGGGAACTTCGCTTGTTCTCTTTCATCAGAGTGATGCAGACTTCTGATATACCTTTGGTCTCAGCAGGTCTGTATACGTGCTTTTTGTTTGCAGAGGGAAGACTTTCCCTTTTGGTGTAAGATGCAGTTGTGTTCAGGCAAAGCACTTTGTTGAAGTTCTTTATCAGGGTCGAGACAGCTTTCATCCAATGTATTCTTTAACGTTAGTCTTTAGACGGATGAGTAGCTTCATTAGACGGGTTGACCCTTTAACAAAGAAATGACGTCACTTGCAAAGTCTTTTAGACGGGTGAGTCTTCCTTTGATCAGACGGTTGAAGACTTTATTAGACGATTGAACTTCTCTTAGTTCAGACGAGTGAACCTTAGCTAGTTCAGACGAGTGAACTTATCTTAATTCAAACGAGTGAACTTAAGTTAGTTCAGACGGGTGAACTTATCTAAGTTCAGACAAGTGAACAGTTCATATAGACGCTTAATGTTATAATTTGCACATTAAGTAGACGAGTTAAATACCACAGACGGGTTCAATTAAATCATTGAATAACTGTTTTAATCTCATCAAAACTAAGGTAAATGCATATCAGACATTTGGAGACTCAACATTAAGGAATCAAGAAAATTAAATTTTTATGGGGAAATGAATATTTATTAGGAAAATGCTTAGGGCACTCGTTAATGAAACAAGAAAAAAAGTTTTTCATTGAAAATTGATGTATTTAATGTTTGAAGAACTGATATACTTAGTTTTCTAATGCAAAGTTGCTTTTTTTGTTTCCTTGAAAAGTGCCTTTAGGGCACTTATTAGAATGAGTCTATTTATTATTCTAAGGAGTGATATATTTAGTTTTTCTATACAAGCTTACTTTTTTTAGATTCGCTCGTGAGTGTCCTTAGAGCGTTGGTTAGAAAAGCAATGTCAAATTGCCACTCGGGCTGCTTGATTGGTCAACATCTTCGGTATTGGTCGAACCGTCCAAATATTGTACTCCCTTCGTCCCATTATATATGTCACATTTACAAAAAAAATTGTCCCAAAATATCATTTTCTATTTTCAATGTAATATTAAATGTTTTCTATTAATTGTACCCTTAAACAATCTACTTTACATTTATGACAATAGTTAATACATCAATGATTAATAAGGTTAATTTGATATAATTGTCACTCTCTTCCTTTCATTTATTATTTTTCTTAAACTGTGTTATTTAGTCAAATATGACATATATATTGGAACGGAAGGAGTAATTGTTTAATATTTGCACATAGGAATCTCAATTTTTCGTATTTACACATACTTAATTTTTATTAAATTTAAAATTTAAATTTTTATGCCATTATTTTTTGTGTTTTAATTTTGTTGTTGCTTTTGTGTTTTATTCGACACCCTAATTAGTGGAATTTTATTTTTTGGGTAGCAGCTCTCCCAAGCAGAAGTCTAAGGACGGCGGCTGTGCCCGTTGGCGTGGTTGTGGCCATACCATCAATCCAAAGTTCTCGGCAGAGCAATACCATCATCAATTTCACCCTCTTATGTTCAAATACTAGTATTTTAACCCGTGCACTCCACGGGAAAAAAGTTATTCCAATTTTTTTTTTTGAAAAGATATTATGTATCATATAATAATTATAAAACAATATCGATCATATAAATAAGATTTGAGCATTTTGGTAAATGGCTAACAAAAATAGAAATATGTTTTATAGATATTACAACAATTTCAAGTTATGTCAAATATCTTATGCTCACTGAGATTGCAAACATGCTTCTGATAATATTATCTTATACCTATAAATCTGCAAACAGATTAAATTTTAATATTAGTAAAGCTTATTAATATTGAAAGAATAAAGAAATATGAAGTAAATCTTTGTTAGTTTCATCTAGCCAGTTGTTCAAAATAGCTGTAAAACAGGTGTAATTTCCTCTTTATAGCAAAATACGTCCAAATTGCTCTGTGTGCAGGAAAAGTATGTCTACATTCCTCTTCATAAGAAAATAGGTATGGAGGATGTTCAAAATACCTGTATTAAATCAATGATAAGCAACTTTGTCAAAGTTGTATATAAAAGAAAAATTCAAGAAAGGAATGATGAGATAAAAAAAATGTGAACCTGATGTGGTAAACCTGCTACAGGTCCTGAAAAACCTCTAGATATGGCAATGTATAGCTGACCGTGTGTAAAAACGGGTCTTGGTAAATACAGCCCTACCTTAGAAAGTGATTGTCCTTGACTTTTGTTAATTGTCATTCCAAAACATAGACATAGGAGAAATTGTCTTCTTCAAAATTTAAATGGGAATCCAAGATCAGAAGGTACCAAATCCATCCTTGGAATAAGTATCCTATCCCCACAATTTTTTCCACTGATAACTTCTGCTGTTATAACATTTCTTCCTAAATCATTCACTTGCAGCCTTGTTCCATTGCATAAACCACTGGATTGATCAATATTTCTTAGAAGCATTACATGTACCATATTTCTTTTCTCACTATTTCTTCTTAGCACCAACTATTTCTTCTCTCGCTACTTTGATATTGTGAACACCCAATTTTGTCCGGGTCAATTTTCTTTTTCCTTTTAATACTAAAAAAACCGCAAAAAAAAATTTAATTAGATCTTAGCTCAATTCTTAGAAGTTAGGCTCATCATGTTTTAATAAATAAAAAAATATAAATAAAATAAAATAAAATAAAATAATAAAATAATAAAAATAAAATAAAAATGTGATGAAGATTAGGATGTTTTAGTAGATAGGGAAAGATAGTGATAGTTATCACATATCCATCATTTCAAACTCTCAGAACAGATTTTGCTTCATATAATTATCATAATCTATTTGAGATATATGATGATTTCTTTTTTATAGCTCATCTAATTTGATAACGAGAGTTTGTTACTTTTTTCCCCCTATATATTGGATTCTATTCTATCATCAGAAGGGGGACCGAATTTTCTAATCATCATCCATCTTTGCTTCTGACCATTTCCCTTTGGTTCTTCCCACACTTACAACACAGCCATCACTCACCTTATACTTCCATTGACCTTCATCTCCCCAAATCCAAATCAGCGTCTAATATCCTCTCACCCAAGCCTCCATCATAAGAGCATTTACGTTCTAACACCAAGGTCCCCCATTGTTGCATAGCGTCTCCATCTTCCTCTCTGTTTATCCACACAGGCCCAACATTGCTATCTCCAAAAGCCAAGAGTACTTTGGTTACTGCTGCCATACCAGTCATCCCACGTTCCAATAGCACCACCAGGCAACATCGTTCATCACTCCCTATCTCCATCGTGGTAGCCCCATTCCGAACCCGCCGCGCCTACTCCACCCCAGCTCATCCATCCAGAGCACCACCGTGCGTGCGCCACGCTTTGCCGCCCATCACGAACTAGTCTAGTCGCGTCTCCCATGTCACCGTGTAGCTCAAAGGTCCCGAGCTTCATTCCTCTGTTTCACAATCAGGTTTCATAGCTGAGGGGCAAACCATTTCATTTATTTATTTTTGGTTAGTTTTTGTTTTTTTTAGTTTTGGGTTAATTGAAAAGGGTTTGGTTGTTTATTTTTTGGGCTCAAGGTGTAGTGGTTAGGGTCCAATTGGTTAGTCATTTTTATGGTTTAAACCAAAATAAAATCAGAAAAGAACAAAAATAAAATAAATAAACAAAAAAAGAAAAAAATAAATAAGATGTTTTCAATTCTCGCAACAATTTATGACGTTGATGTATGATTTTTCATCGTCAAGTATCGTATAATCTTGTAAGGGTTTATCGTATAGCTTTGCTATCTTGAATCCTGTGCAAAAGTAAATTTTGAAATAAAATCCTTTTTTTTCTAAAATTATCTCCAAAATAAAATCTTTTCAAAAATAAAAAAAAATCTTTTTCAAAAGAAAATAAAAAATATCCAACCAATCAAGCATTTTCTACAAGAACTACGTGGCTTTGAGTTTCCTATCGCACCAGGGAATACTTAGGAGCGAAATTAATCATTTCGTCAAGCTAAAATTAAATTTTCTTATTTTTGTGTTTGTTTATCCTCTCTTTATTTTGTTTTTTTGGGTAAAATAAATATTTTCAAAGTTATTAAATTTGCACAATTAACTTGAGGTACCGTTCTTAAAACGGGCGATGTAGGGTGCTAACACCTTCCCTACTCGTAACCGACTCCCGAGCCTAAATCTCATTTTTATTTTAAAAAAAAGACTAGTTTCCTTAAGTTTATAATTTTTCCAATTTTTTCCAAAAATAAATTGGTGGCGACTCTTCTTTCTTTTCTTCGCGGCTCCCGGACGAGATGGTCGCGACAGATATTGTACTTCAATAGAGTCCATTAAAATAAATTACATAACTTTTTCAATATATGCTAATTTGCAAAAGTCTATCTATTTTTTTTGTACCTAAAAAATGTCTATCTATTTTTAATAAAATGTTTAATTTAAACTTATTAGAAGATTTATATTTTATATGTTACATAAAAATATTTTAAATATTTATGCCTCAAAAGTTGATAATCATAGTCTCCTATATTTAATACATAACACCCCAACACAATACATCATGAAGAGTACTACTTTCCCTTGTAAGGAAAAAGTTGGTGATCCAAATACATTCACCAGAACACAATAATTGATCACATCATATTCATGAGTCTCATGAAAAATACATAAACGAATTTGACAGTAGACGGACTGTGACAAGGCTAATGAAAAAGTAAGAAGATTAAAAGCTGATAGATGATATTTTCACCCAATTACATCCATTTTTATCTCCATACCAAACTGACCCTGAGTAAAAAACAGCTAAGCAGAAGGAAAATGAATATAGTGATTAGTAAGTCTCACAGACATGCATCGCTCAGGAAATAAGAAAAAAACATACTTTGGAAAAGAAACAAAATAATGAATAACACCACATTGATAAGCTTATCCAATATGGTTTTTCCATATTGTGCAACCACTGCCTAGCATTCTTGTTCGATGACACCAGCCACTCCAATTCCAATCACATGATTGATTTTGAGAATTTGCCTAAAAATATAACAAATGAAAGTTGAATCAATTTCTTCTCATTGCATTTGGTGGCTAATATATATCCAACAATTAATACAGTAACCAGAAGCTTCAATGAATGCATTGCTTACGGAAATAAGTTAAAAATAACTTATAGGAAGATCATAAACTATTTGCATAAGTTTATTATCATAAGCTATTCTCATAAACTTAAATAAGATCTCTATAAGTTATTCCAAACGTATATATAGTATATATTGTACTTATCTCAACATTTAAGTTATAGTGAATTTGTTTTTTTAAACAATTTATAATTTAGCACTAACCATTTCTTCTCTCATTAACTTGGTATTGTACTTTTATGAACATTTAATACTATATATATGTTTTCAAAGCAACAATTGTATTTTAAGTTGATTAATCATTTCTTACTATAATTTATTTAAACAATGTTAACAATTTATTTAAACACTTAACAATGATCTTGCTAACCATATGAATTTTTTTCTTCTCCCTTCAAAATCTATTTTATTTATTTGTCCTTTTTTCTCGTGTAAATTAATTTCTTTTAGAAAATATATTTATATATGATACTGTTTTTAACGTTTGATATTTCTTTCAATACCTTGATATTCTACTTCTCTCAACTTTCAACTTTATAATGAATTTGTTTTTTTTTTTTCAAAGCAAAATTATAAATTAGCACTAATCATTTCTTCTCCAACTACCTTGGTATGACAGTCATTTGATATTATAGCTTATGCTTCCCGGAAGGTACTACTATATATATGAGCCACAAATGGTTCCATGCTTAGAAATAACTTTCTTAGGCTAAGTTGAGCAATGCGATCAAATGCATATTTGAGAAATGAGAATCATGTTCCAGGCTAAATATAATTGAACAAAATTTATATAGATTTTATATGCTATCACAGTAATATTTACTTTTGATTGATTATCGTGAAGGCAAGGAATACACAGAAAAATATATCTGCATAGCTGGTTTATAAAAGTTAAACCAATTTTGATTGTAAAACAGGGATAAAATTTTAATACTTCATTACTTTCATGACATTCTTTCCCTTGACATTTGGCCAACTTGATTTTGTTTTCCTATATAAGTGGAAGAAATGGAAGTCCCACTGGAAGTTCATAAACAATGTTCAACAGCCAACATTTAGCTTTCAATATTTGATGGACCTATATATTTTGAAATCATACACTTCTTCTCAAGTCTACACCCCTAAAGATCTTCGTTAAATATATGTTCAATCATAAACATCTCTACTAATAGTTGCTTGAAGGCTCTTTTGAAATTCATGTTTGACAACTGATTGCTCTTGAAGTTGAGACCAACTACTGCATTCTTACAATTTTAAACCCTAATGTATGGGTCAAACTTAACATTGTTGTAAGTCTCCATCAAAGCAAGTGTCCCATGAATTATTTATGATCCTAGAAACTGTCCCAAGAAATGCCCCATGAATTATTTAGGAAAGCACCACGGTTGTAAGTCTCCAGGAAAGCAACTGTCCCAAGAAAAAAAAGAAATAGTTAAGAGTCATTTGACTTTAGATGTGCTCATATGATTAACATTGCGGCATGACTAAGGCTGCAGACCCATTTGATATTGGAGGCGGGCACGTGAACCCCAAAAAAGCAATGGATCCATGGCTAATATATAATATAACCACTGAGGATTATGGACCTGTTTGGATTGACTTATAAACAGCTTATTTGGACTTATCTACTGGCATAAATGCTTGTCAAAGTGTTTGGGAGAGCTTATGAAAACAGCTTATGACATGTCCATAAGCTATTTTCAGCTTATTTTGATAAGCTCTCCAGGATAACTTATGAAAATAGCTTATAACTTATATGAAAACAGTTTGACTATATTTTCTCTTTAATTATAAAAAAAGCTTATACATAAGCGCTTATATGATAAGCGCTTAATTAAGCTATTTATCCAAACAGGCCTATATCTATTTCCTATGTTCCATTGGTTACAATAGTGCATCCATCAGCGAAGTGACCAATACCACCACAGATTGTAAGAAAGAAAAACACCAAGGACTGAACCTTAATCTTCCTTCCATAACAGTGACAAAAATAAAAAAAACATAACTTCTTTCTACAAAGCTCTACTGGAGGCTCCATATGGCATAAAAGTGAGTGTTGAACCTCGAATTGAGTTTCACTGCAATCTCCAGAGTCCTTTCATTCAATGGCTTGGACAAAACTGGAAAGTCTTCCTGCTTTGGTTATATGTTTAATTGCTAGTCACTTGTCTGGAAGGTATTGTAAGCACAAGATATGGTAAGGGAATAAATTAAATAACAGTCAAATTTCATAAAAGCTCAATAAGCTTGTTTGGATGAGCTTATTTTGCAATCCAAAAAAAAACATTTTGACCAAAAGCTATTTGTAAAGTAAGCTAATCCAAACACACATAATGCATTAAGCCTTTACTTGCATTCAGAAAACCAACAGAATCATTGACTACATAAAATTGCACAAATAAACAGGAAATATTGATAAAATTCTGAAAATATTGTTGTAAACCTTATGCAACAGGAAATGAACAAATAAACAAAAATGGGAAATTTATATATGAAATTGAGTAATGAAAGGATGAAGATAGCAGAGGAAAGAGAAATAGAAGGAATAACGACCTTAAGTTGCTTCAAATTCAGACCAGAGCATCTAAACCAAAAAAAAATGTCCTGAAATTCAACAGCTATTAGCAAAAGAAACAACTAAAAATTTGGTTCATTCCACAACTCAGGAATTTCCTCAAACAGGTTTATGCAAATGTGTCAAATGATAATTACTACCTTTACTGCAACTCTAAGTATTCCATATGTCAGAACCTCTGTCACTGGCACAAGTATCTGCCTCGAGCACTCTTCCAAGAATCCTTGTTGTAGCACTACAACCAACACCAAGAGAAAAATGCATGCAAGTGTAGAATATACTTCATAAGTTCACCACCAATCTTGGAATATAGGATAAACATAAATTCATCAATCACAAAAGAAATCATAACCAAGTCAAAACACAGTCATGCATGTCGTTATGAAGAACAGATTTGAGGATAGCAAGGTAGGATTAACAGATAAATACAGTGCTAGCACCGGACATTCAAATTCAGCCACACAAAACCTCCCGCAACAATGTATCACTACAGAATCTTATGTATACAACGTACTTTGATGAGTTCAAACCACTAAGAACTTTCATCAAAAGATTCCATTTCTCTCTCAGCAGAAGAAGTGGACATTCAATAGTTGTTATTAAGAAACTGAAACTAACATTCAAATTGAGCAGAATGCGAAAAAAGAGGAAAGCACTTTTCAAATTTAATTTTACTTTGACCAAAAACATAATAATTTTATTTGAGAAACAGGAAAGAATAATAGGATCAATAGTAGAACCATCCAAGTAGAACCTTTTTTTAAAAGACCATCCAAGTAAAACAAATTATCATAATGAAACACATAAATGCAAGTCATGAACTCACATAGTCAGAAAGCATATGAGTAAACAACTATAGTAGACTGAGGAATTACCTCAATTGATTCATAAAGCTCCCCAGCTGATTACCAATAAGTTCCCTGACAATATCATCAAATTCTTACCCCTTCTAAATAGGCCTCTTGAAAGCATACATCCAATGTAATTTGCTTTGAGCCCTTTGATGTTTGTTCTGTCACTTCTCAAGGAAAATACACTGCTCAGTTATAGCTTTAGGTTGTTTCCTCTACATTTTTGCGGGACCGACATTCAATTTCAACTCTAACATTATCATCCTTGAGCAGGAAACAACAGAGTTCAGCTACCGATGCCTGGTACATATTAAGGCAAATAAGTGGATTAAATTAATGTTAATATAAGATAACAATAAGAATAGCAAGCATGGTACATATTATTGGATTAAAATCCACCGAGGAGGATGTTCAAGGAGCAGGGGGTTCTACTGATGCTTTTCAGCCTGTGTGATTGGTTTTACCGTATGTTGATGCTCCTAAGGGATGTTAGGGTACATGGAAAGTTGCAGTGGCATCTAAAACTGATTAACTACAAAAGGATTGTATTAGAGGAGGCAACACACAAAACCCCATGTAACACCAGCATCTTGTTCATCTTTAAAAGAAAACAACTAAAAGAAAATCATAACTCAGATGAACCATGGTTTACCTTGCTTACACTGTAGGATAGCAATTGTTGCCTCACAGGCAAACATCTTGTAGGATAGCATATCAGAGCAGATGCTGGAGCCAAAATGAGAATTGCATATAACTTAAGAATATAGTTCGAATAGAACTACATGTCGTCAAAAGAAGAAGCAACACTTGTAGTACCATTCCAGGAAGTTCAAAGCAAATCAACAGATTTGTTCAAAGCAAGCACTACATTTGGTAATCTGCTCCTGCAAAAAAAAAAAAAAAAACAGGAGGAGAAATTGAATTGGGAGTGCAAAACAAAAAAGATGTGAAAGAAAAAAAAGGTATGAGTAGAAAAGGAACTCACCTGAATAACCAACTCCCTGGTTGGGCAAATGCAGAGAGCTTGAGGAGCCTAAAGCTTAGCATCAACGCGTTATGAAACTTCGAGGGTGCCCGCCGAGGTGTCCAGCGTTTCGCCTAATGTAACCTGCACCCAAATCAAAACCTTAACCGTCAATTTTTCGCCGAGAAAGGGACAAGGAGGGAGATGATGAAATGAAAATTTTGTTGATGAACCACGGTGTTCTCCGTGGTTGAAAGAAAATCTGAGGAGAAATCATACCTTTGCCTTGAAGGATCTGAAATTAGATGTGAAAAATAGAATGCCACCACAACGAAGAATCTGATCCGAGTCGGTTCACCACCGGGTGGACTGCGCGATTCTCCCGCAGCCATCACGAACTTGGAGTACGTAGCGAGAACCGCTTCGACATGCTCGTCAAAATCCAATATTCCATAGAGAACTGTGATTTGCTCGTGACAATGGAAGGCTTCATGCCCGAGCTGGTGGGTTTGTGCTGCTATGTAGAAGCCAAAGAAGCCACCGGAGGCAGAAGCCTCCAGAAGAGTATCCGAAACAACAATAAAAAAGAATGAGAGGAGTGAAAGGTAAAACAAAAAAAATGAGAGGGAGAGGGGGAGAGAGAGAGAGATGAAGATTTATGAAAAGAGGGTTAGCGAAAAGAGAGCTGTGCCGGAGAGGAATTTTGAATTTTGAATTTGAATTTTGAATTTTGTCATTCTACCTAAAATACATCTAAATGGCATGTTTTTGAATTGATCACAATTGTGCAGTGAATGGTGGAGTGCCACCTGTCCAAATGTGCCATTTGTGTAATCGGTAATTGTATATTCAATAGATGAAATGAAAGTCACACTAAATTAACAATATTAGTGCGAGTTAAATTTCTTTATAACAGAAATATCAAACATATTTCACACACTATTAATTATATTGAATTTTAAAGGAAAGAAAATCAATAAGGTCGTTCACCCACAACATTGTGTGAAGGGGAATAGTTGCAAATGATAAACACCCAATCCGTTGTTACGCTTAGCTCAGGCACAGCCAAGATGAATAGAATCACGCCAAACAATCATAACCGCGCGCACTCCTCATGAACACGTACACGAGTTGGAGTGGTAGTCATAGTCAGGCTTGTGAGTCAGCCAGTAGTACTTCATGGCGTCTGAACCCGTCACCTCGAAAGAAGCCTCAGTCATGTCAGTTCTCATCAAAAGGCCCCTCGGTGTGCTCCATGTTGCAATCTTAGATTGTCTCGTTGGCATAGTTTTGACTTCTGAGCATAGGCTTCAAGGGTGTGGTTCCATGAGAGTACTGGACCAACACCAACCTCTCCCCGGGCTTGGTTGTGCACCTCAAGGAAGCTTGAGGAGAGTTATGGGCTAGGCAGCAAATGCAACGTAGAGTTGACAACATGAAGAAAATGGTTATGGTCATATGGTACGAGGACCTCATTTTTACATTTTTATATTAATTAATTAATAACAAAAGGTGTTTATGCAAATATAAAAATACATCACTTGTTTTTTGCAAATACATAAATAAGAGGTGACCCTTTGATCCGATGCAAAATTGTTGAAAAGTCAAATAGGGTCAAGCGTCAATCGCAACGGTCCAAATTTAGTGACTTGGATGGTCTGCTTTCACCACTAGGAATGGGGATCTCCTATCCTATTTTGGAATATCATATTATGTCTTAATCAATGATATCTTTCAATGTATTCTATTTTTTAATATTAAATAAAATTTTAACTTACATGATAAAATATTATTGATTGAGATACGATGTGATACACTAAAATGGAATAGGAGACCCTACTCCCACCATGAGACCTAAAGTAGCAAGATTCCGATTTCAAAACTTTTTTCTCTTTTAGTTCTTAACAATTAAGCTAACCTTGATTGTCTGCATGTCTTGCTTCTTTCCATCAAGTTGTGTGGCATGGGAATGACATCACGGCCGAAACATAACACCCTTGCTCTCAACGAATTTAAGGAAGTGGCTATTAATTTTCTCACCATTCTTCGCTGGGGAATACTTGTACATTCGCAAACTACTTTTCTCACTCTCCTTTAACTGGCAAAACCTTTTCTATTTAGATGTCTCTACCTTCCCTCATTCGCTGTTCCCTCTTCGATTTTCTCTATCTGCACATTTTTACTTTGCTGCATGTGTGGAATTGGGTTTTCAACTATAGATGATACTTCACTTGTGAAAAGTTGGGGTGTGGTGAATCTGCTTTCATTGGTTGCTCACTCATTTGATCTAATAGTTTTATTAGTTGGTATTTTGCAGCCACACACTATGGTTGGTTGCTCACAAGGTTGTGTTTTCTCCTTTATGAAAAGCGGTTTCAATTTCTTTTGATTTACTCATGTTTTTATGGCATTTTTCACGTTGGATGGGATTTTTCTTTGGTGACAATTGGTTTCACTTTTTGTTAAGCCTTGATTTGGCTTTTGATGATTTTAACTTCGGGCTTAGTGGTTAAGCATTAAAGTTAGCTTTTGCTCTTGGTGATTAAGCATTTGTTTTAATTTGGCTATGGTGATGGTTGTTTCCACAGTTTGGGATTGATTGAGATTTTCTTATGATAATGGAGGCTTTTAGAGTACCAATTTGGAGCGACTTATGATTGACGTTAATTTTGGCAAGTTTACTTATTTTAGAGACATGATTTATTTGCTTGGAATGGTAGCCGTGAAACCATCATCAAAATTTCAGATTATTTTTTGTGGTTAAACCAATGTGATTACAACATGATTGTATTTTTTTATCGGTTTGTGTTGTTGATTGATCATTCTTGTACTGTTGATCTCAAGATGGAATGCTAGTATGCATCCTTTAATTTGCAGAGGCTATTAGAGATATAGATTGTGTCAGTTGATAATTAGTTAATGATGTTAGTAATTAATTACATACGTACGTGGTTAGTTATTAATTAGTTAGTCTTTCATTTTATATTAGACACACCGCTAGCTTGATGTACACATTTTTACACTTTTATTAAATAAGATTTCTCATTTCTCTCCTCTTTACCATGTTTTTTAGGAGATATGTTGCATCTACTAAAGTTCCACAAAATTATATATTTGGCAATTTTTAGCGGGCTCCGATCATAGCTTTATCAAGTCTGTCTTCCCCTTTAGATACGGAATCGGCCCAACAGTGGTACCATCATGAAAGAACTGCATCCTTAACAAGGAAAAAAAAATTATTTCCAATTATATATGTTATGACTATGACTATTTCAATGATCACTACCACGATTATATCAAAAAAATACACGAGTTTGGAATTATGGTATTTATTAAAACAATAAAATGCAACCAGGATCTTGAAAAGAAATATATGATGCACGTGTATCTATCTATCTATCTCATTTGACCTCGACATGATCTATCGACCTTCTTGATAGCTACTATCAAGTTGCAAACTTGTTGCTACTTTACTAGAAGAAGCAAGGTTAGCCTTAGCCAGGCCTCTTCTTGCATAAAAGGTTGGTTGTTTAGGGGTTGGGAGGGTTTCAATATCAAGCATTGTCACAACTTTTGACATGGATGGCCGATCAATGGGATGGTCTTGCACGCACAAGAGACCAATATGTACACATCTGGTAAATTGATTCACATTGCAAGTTTCACGTAGAGACAATTCCATTAAATCCAGCAACTTATTTTCTGTCCATAGTCTCCAGGCCTGTTACAATCTTGAAAGAAGTTAATGAAAAGAAATAAATAATCGAAACTCAAAGTCAAAAGGGTAACAAAGGAGTGCAAACAGGTGAAACATACATAACCCGTAAGACTTGAAACTTGTTCGGATTGATGGAATCCCGTGTTCCTTCTCCCGCTGATAATCTCAAGTAGGACTACACCAAAGCTGAAAACATCAGATTTGGTTGAGAAAAATCCTTTTGAGACAGACTCAGGAGACATATATCCACTGCAAAGAAATCATTGTCATATTAGCAGGCATGTGTAAATAACTAAATAACCTTTTAAATTGAGTTGAGTGATTATTAATGGTTACCATAGCATATAAACCAACATGGATCCTCCGCAGCAAAACTCCCTTACATCCTCTCTCCAGCCCAATGTCAGCTGGAGGGAGGATGGAGAAGAGTTTTGATGCAGAGGATCCGGATCCCATATAGACACTATTAAGTTTACAATTAAACATATCAAACTTACTAAGTACCCACTACTCTCTCTGAATTTGCCTCAGTCTCCTTGCCACCAAATAATTTTGCCAATCCAAAGTCTGAAATTTTTGGTTGCATCTTCTCATCTAGAAGAATATTACTGGTTTTCAAATCTCTGTGAATTACTCTCAACCTAGAGTCTTGGTGAAGATAAAGCAGCCCTCGAGCAACTCCTCGAATTATATCAAACCGCATTTGCCAATCCAAAAGTACACTCTGTTTCGGATCTTTCAAGATTACCATTTCCCATTTGACAGAATACATTTAGCAATCATGATAAATATTTAAAATGGACTAAAACATACTGATGAATAGATTTAAAAACTAACCGAATATAAATGCATCCAAGCTCCTGTTAGGCATATATTCATAAATTAAAATTTTTTCATCTCCTTTGATGCAATAGCCCCTCAATCTAACAAGGTTCCGATGCTGAAGTTTGGCAATCAAAACAACTTCATTCTTGAATTCCCTGAAACCTTGCGATGAAGCACTCGAAAGCCTCTTCACTGCAATAAATTGACCATCTCGAAGCTTACCCTAAAACAAAAATCAACACATGTCATAACTCGAAGAGAAGAGCGATATTATTTAAACAACCGATTCGGATAACACCTTATAGTTTTATGCGTAAAGTATGTGTACTTGCTTATAAACTATAAGTTGTTGCGAACAGTTGTCTAAATCAATTGTTCAAATCACAATTTCGTTACTCTAAACTTGGTTGGGAAGAATGCAACTAAACTAAAATGGAGCTGCCTCGATCACCTTGTAGACAGGCCCATAACCACCTCGTCCAAGCTTTTTTGCATTTGAGAAGTTATCTGTAGCAACTAGTATGCTTTCAAGATCAAAATAGGGTACCTCTATACCTTCATTGTCTTTTTCTTCTAACTCCCCCTCGTCTATTAAATCATTGACATATCTTTCACTATCATAAAAGCGCCCTTGATTTCTCTGAATGATTTCCCCTTCTGAACTCATCAAAAAGATATGTATAACCTTGATTACTACTAGCCATAAATATTATTTTTTGGGCAGATTAAAGACTCCAAAGCAATTCAAAATCCCAAAACAAATAAAATCATTACCTTGCTTTTGAGCTATTTTCCTTTTCCGTATATAAACAAAAACAACTGCACATGTCAGAATAACCACGCTTGTAAGAGTAACCCCAAGAATCAAAGACAGTAGCCTTTTGGATATTCCTTTACTTGATGCTGCAAGTTTGAGATACAAAGTTCCTCCACTGCTATCATCTGAAGATAGTTGTTGAAGATTCAAGAGATCTCCATTCCAAATTGAACAACCATTACTTCCATATGCATAAGCAGTGCAGGAGCAGTTGTTCAAGCAGGTTGATCCACATTCCCTAGCATTCCCTGCTCCCACACGTTGTGCATGTTTTGGTAATGCCACGTTGGGGATTTCTAGGAACCTGTCCTTCTCCCTATTAGAAGGATCAGAACTCTCACATTGCAACCTTGTTTTCCTCAAACAACCACCCGAGAAATCCCCCAGGTTCCAGTCAGAGTATGACTTTGGCTCAAAACCCATCAAACAACTACAAAATGGCAATGAATTATCAGTGCAGCTCCCAAATGCACCACAGAAATCATAAACCTCACATTGTTGTCTTGGTTGTGACCAAAACAAATTCCATTGCTGAGCGCTTTCCAACCACGTGGATTGCCTTATTTGGCCCGAGACATCCATCACTAACCGTGATATAATTGAAGTATTATACACGGAGTAGGTGAAATAGCTCTCGTTCTCATTTGACACAAAACTAAAATTGTAGATATAATTCAACCTCATTTCTGGAACCAAACTGAAAATTTGTCCATTCCAAGGACCACTTGTCCAATACTGTTCAGTTTTATTCCAAAGAATAATATAAGCAGTGGTTCCTTCGGGGTCTAGCTCCAAAGAGAAGAGACCCGTTGCAGGATCTTCATTGTTCTTCCATGAAGTAAGATATTGAGGCTGCTTTGTTTTTTTGTCCAGTTTAAGTTTGCCACCTGGAAGCCATGTATCTGTTGGATGATCAAAACTTTGCCATAGAGGATCTGATGCATCATCATCATGACTATCTCTTAAAATGAGATTACCATCATCTAAAAGAACAGCTACAACAGAAGCTGAGGTGGGAGAAGTGATGTTTGTTGACCAAACTTGGCTTTGAGACTCATCTAAGAGAACTAAATTACCTCCCAATACTGTTAACTTGGCAGCGATCTTATCAGAAACTGGGTTGTCTCTATTTGCTACCCAAACATATGTCCTTTCAGAAACCTTTTTGTACCACATGCCTATGTAGTAGTTAGAGGAATTACCTGGCTTGAAGAAACCAAGTTCAAAGATCCCACCTTGAGAGAGAAGAGTTTGATCACCTGAAAGAGTTTGGTTTGAAGAGATGGTGGTGAGAGTTGCAAGTGAAGGATGGGCGTAAAAAGAGAACAAGAAGAAGTGGATGAGAAGAGAAAGCCAGAAGCATGGCTTCCTCTTGTTGTACATGGCTCTACTGAGCAATGTCCGCGGAGAAGCTAGTTTTGGTGGTGCCAAAACACACAATGAGTGGGAGAAAGGTCTAAGTCGTCGGTGGCTACTACTATTCTATTCATCAAGTCAAACTTTTTGAACTGACTATTTTTCCATTATGTCCTGGCCTATCTAGCAATGTAGCATAAATTTATGCCACGAGTTTTGAAAGTTCTTGACATAAAGTCGATAAATAAGTTCGGAAACTTCCTTGCTAATAAACTAATTTTATCTGCATCTACCTCTCAACTCTGCATCTGGTCTCCTTTCACCCAAGAAGGTATTGATGATTTGATTTCAAAGGGTTAGCTTTGTGCCTCATGTTATTGAACTTAATGGCTTCATTTTCCCACAAGACAGATTCCTGTACATGGATTACCATATCTAATCTAATGTCCAGTACAATATCAACTGATTCTGATATTCAAATGTCTTGCATGAGCTAGTACACCTTTACACTAATATTAGTTAAAAGTGTTGTGACTAGCCTAAAATCAATTAGTAAGCAGTTCAATATTGATTTAAAACCGACAAATCATGGTTTATTCATTGGTTGATCTAATGACATAAATTAGGCATGAATAATGAAGAGTATGATCCATTCAGGGTATAGTAAGCAGGTGATTGGGGGATCAGCAACTATGATATTCTGAATCAGAAACTCTTGAATGTATACAAATCCAACACGTCACTTTTACACAATCAATTACAAAATGATATCTCAATAAAAAGGAAAACTATTTTTAACATTTAAAATGGTACACACGTATAAATACCTTAGAAAGACAACTGTAAGTGTGAGTGACTATTAAAGTATTTCATGACCCAAGATAAAGTCAACTTACCATAACTAAGCATCGGTTAAGGAATCAAAAAGGGGTAAATCCGTGTTAGAAAATTAAATACAACATTTATCAATATATTAAACACAATTTCCAATACAAATTTATTTTTTTTTATTCCTTAACCAATATCTTAGGGGTACCGGTTAACATTCTTCTACAAATATAAATAGGATTTTTCTATCATGTGCAAACTTTTGCACATATTAAGGAATCAATATATAGAAAACTTTTATGGAAAATCACATTTTTAACTTTTTAATATATTAAATGCAACATTTTTCAAGAGAGAATTAGTTTGCACATGATAGAAAAACCCATATAAATATGAATATTGCTTGGGTGTCAATTTTAGCTAACAAATATGGTTGATTGAAGTTAAACATAAACTTTTGTTTCAAAGTTAAATACATCATCATCCTTTAATTTGCTATATACATCAATTCAATATCACTTTCTTACGAAAAATGACTCCCTATCATTATCTTATTTAATTTAATTCGTTACCTTTATCTCAAAGAGAAAGGATAAGAAGACCAATATACATGAGAATAATTTGATAAAAAAAATATACATGAAAATAATGCTAATCAATGCCATTATTAAGTAATCATGAAAAACTTTTCAATTGAAAGTGATACATTCACTATTTTAAAGAAGTGTTAAATTTAATTTTTTTAATGAAAATTTACTTTTATTGAATTCTTTAACCTATATAATAGTGATAGAGTTGAATAAAAATGACGTTATAACCAAGTCAGCGCATTAAAGCCATCTCTCTTAACAAATGATGTTTTTTATAAATAAAAAAAGTTGCACAAGTACCCTTATTTGTCAACCATATCACATGCTCTGCACAATTCTCATTTTCGTCTGCAAGTAACTTTGTCTTCTTGGCATGATCACCATTATGACCAAATAGTGACGGCGACGAGGAAGCTGTGGAGGCTGAATTTGATGCCGCCGACGCGCCTTCTCTGCTAGCTTAGCTGGACGCCTAGACCAGCCGCACCACCCTTTCACCATTACTTAGCTTAGCAGAAAAGGGAGAGAAAGAAAGAGAAGGATGAGAGAGAAGAGGAGGAAAGAAAAATAAAATAGAAGATGCAAGAGAGATAATATCATTGGAAAAAGATTAAATAATTTATTTCTGAAATGAAGAATTATGATTAAAGATTTGTTTGATTTATAAAAAAAATAAAAAAAATATACGACATAAAAATAATTATTTTATATTTCATTTGTAAAGTGATTATGAAATTGAACAAAAAAAAAAAAAAGAAATGAGAAACTGAATAAAAATTTAAAATTTTATCCCTTATCAAATCATAAAATGAATGTACAACCCAAAAAAATTAAACTATTCATAATTATTTATTATATATATTCTCTCCCTCAAATATTATATATTAACGTTAACATGTGTGTATATATATATTAACGTGCTCTCTCTATCAAATATTAACGTTGAAACTTTCTGTCATATATATATATATATATATATATATATATATATATATATATAAATTATTATATATTATGTAACATAATATTATTTATAAAGGGTATTTAAGTAAATTTTATATTATTTTATTTATGTAGTTCATTGTCTATCAAATAATATACAGAACAAAGAGTTGTGCTGTGACTGAAGCATTTGTTATGTGTTGTTCTCCTTATCATGTACCTCAATACGAATCAAACGCACCCTAATAGGTTGAGATTTCATGTACTTAATTACGCAAGGGTACCAACATATGATTGGTCCGAAGTGAACCCCTTAAATAAGCGGTAAGGTTGTTCAATCCCTTACTCTTATGTATGAGAGTTATTTTTTGCAGCTCCTGATATTTCTAATACAATCCTTCCCATTTTTTTAAACTTTTTTTTCTATCCATAATACTTTTTCTTTCTTTAAATATTTTTTCTTTAAATCTCTTCATAATTCCGCACTTTCATATCTCCACTTTTCTCTTCCCAAAACTTTTTTTTTTTTTTTTACTATTTCCCAATTTTGGGAGAAATGTTTCCGGAAAAGACAACTTGTGCAAAACTTCAATCTTTTATGGAATTTATCCTTGTGCTTTTGCTTTTGCTTTTGCATTTGCATGGACTTAAAATCACAAGTAGATGGTTGAGCAACTGGTAGGTATGTCTTCAAACGCATTTTGTCTTTGTCTTCATTTTGACTTCAAACGAATTTTGCTACGGGGTTTTGTTTTTTTCTCTTTGCTGTTACAAATCATGGAAGGTATTAACCAAATTTATGCAGTGAGATTTAGGCTTTGTTTGGTTTATTGTTGCAAATGTACGTTAGGATAAACGTAGATTTGCCTCAAAGGAATTTTATAGATATTTTGTTTCAAACTTATGTTTGCAATTCACTAATGGTAAACCAAACATGCACTTAGTTTAATGTAATAACATAGATTTCATAATTTCATTTTGAATTTAACAGAGATTTTAAAATTCTTTTGTTCTTGTGCAAAAAATTTAAAATTCATTTGAAAGATTGTTAAATGTTATACCTGGAATGTGTATATCTATTTGACATAGTACCATAAATGGTAAGATACTCTAACAACAGTTAGTAATATCATGTCAAAGTATTAGATTTGATATATGAATAAATTTAAAAAGGTAGAAGATTCAAGAACTATTTATACATGTACTAAAGTTGGACATTTAGGGATATTGTTGTTGATCAAAATATTCAGGTTTTTGCTTCAATACTTGAGTGAAGATAATGACATTTTCAGTTCATTGTAGTTGTTAACTAATGTAAGTACAGTAACAGGAGCAACATTATACAAATGTTTGTGGTCTTTATATAAAACATTCAAAATCCAAAAGGCACAAAAACCACCCATGGGTCTTGTTCATTTTGTTTTTAAAAAGCAAAAGATCACATTAAACAAATTAAGTAGCAGAATTAGTCTATTAAAGATAGTGAGCTGGGCCGGCCAAAGGGTTAAGCAACTAAAGCCCTTGCTTTAGGCCTCAAAAAAATTGACTTATACCACAAAAAAAATATTAGCATCGGCCTCGATCTATGTTAATGGTAGCGTCGGCTGCGGCCTACGCTAAGGCTGACGCTAACTAGTCTTTTTTTAAAAAGAATCATTTTAAAAGATCTCACCTCAGAATTCACTTTAGGCCTAAATAGGTGTTGGGCCGGTCTTGAGTTCATAGGGGCCTACATAATGCAGTGCAAAATATGTAATACAAATTACATGAACAATACAGCAACAAACTGACTGTCCTAACTAGATACAGAGTTAACAAAATCAGTCAATAAACTGCCGGGACCTGTGTACACCAGACCTTGCGTAATCAAAATAGCATCAGCAACAAGTAACCAAAAAAGGGGGTCTTGTTCATGAAAGCTTCAGAGTCCATCAAAATACAATGTGACCAGTTTCTGAATCATTGGTTGGAGTTCTCTTTTGGTGAAAAATGAAAGTATTGTCAGGTAGTACGTCAAGAATAAAGTTTAGAAAAACAACAAGCACAATTTAGATTGTAGATTTGTATGAGAGATAACATGAAAAAGTAAAGCAAAAAATGAAATTTATTGGTTCTTACCATGATGATCTGGTTTCTCAGGGTTGACTAGAACATTTGATTTGGTGGTTGAAAATTGTGGAGTAGGAATTTTAGTTATTCCCATGTAATCATTTTCAATATTGATGGTCGTGTTCCTTTTTTTGTAACAACGAACTATCGGAGTCATTGGTTGTTCACTTTCATTATCTGCCATAGTTGAGGCATTTTCCTGTATATGATGAGAGTGAAATAAGTGTTTAAATAATGAATGTAATAATGTGTTAAATGTATAACATTATCACTAAAGGGAGGCCAATGTGTAAGATTGAGAACTTGTGATGCATCTGATCCATCACATTCCTACAAAAATATAAAATTAAATGAGTTAGATATTTGAGAGTATGAAGGAAAAATAAGTGTAAAATAAGTGTAGAAATGAAAACTAACCTGAGTAAACTCATTGTTTGCGACAAATTCTTGTACCAGATCACTATCACTGGACATTTGTATGATGGTTTAATTATCTTTACTTTTTTCAACATTAACTTCTTGGTTGATGTCAATCATGAAAACAAATTTCTTCCCAACCAGTGAATACAAAATATCTGGAAATCCATATTCATTTCCTATCTGAAAATAAGTATTGGAAATCAGTATAGAAAAGTAGTAACAGAAATAATGTCTAATTGGAAACTAATGTTGTTTTATACATATGTGTGTGCGGTATAGATGAGCTGTAATAAGTATTATGCAATAGGATAAGCCTAGGAGATGGCATCACGGGTGCAGATATCAGAGTAAATGTTTTAGTGTCATATTGCAAATTATTACAAGCATTCAAAATTTAATATAAACTAAAACACATAATTGCAAATTATTATGACTGCCCTCATTTGGATTTTGAGCTTGAAGTGTATCACCAGAATGCAATAAAATGATGAATGTAATGCCTAAGTATATATAAGAAATAATATAGTTGAAATAACCTGAACGAGGTCCTTCCTCAATTCAGCTGCTGCTCTATGGAAGAGGTTTAACGCTTGTTTGTCAAAAAGAACGAAGCAAGCATTGCCAGTATGATCCATAACCCTCAGATGAATCTTGTACCTAAAATATTGAATATATTATTAGAGGAACATAAAAATAGCGATATTGCATGTGTATATAATTTTATAGTATAATTTGGAAGGATAACAGAAGGGGTTATCTGGCATTTGTCACACCACAAAGCACCATCCTTGGTCTTCTTCTTGACCCATTTAGAGCACTTGTTGCATGCTTGATAAAACCAGTTATAGTCCTCAATAATCTCATGAATCGTTGCAAGTGTTGTTACCCTCCCAGGCTGTTCAAATCAAAGTAAGTGATCAACGTATATAGATGGGAAAATTTATGTAACAAAAGTGGAAAAAGAGGTATAAGTTGTTGTAACACCCCAATTTTTTGTGCTTTCTAAGGACGATAAACTCAATTAATGAGTTTATATTTTTATCTTTGTTTTAGAAAATGATTTTGGGAAAACTAAAATCATAGTCTTGTTTCATAAAATCGTAGGATCTTTCGGTTAAGTTTTGGGCCGAAAACTCAAACAAAAACCGATCTACGTTTTTCAGATGATAGTGTTTTCTACTATCACGACCTAATCTGGACTAACGAACGAAACCATTAGTCTTAGAATATATTCCTCTACCTTTTTCCTAAAATGTGTCCTGACGTCCAAAATATAAGTAATATTTTATATTCGGGCCGATAATCGATCGACGAGACGTTTCGAGCTGTCTTAGGGTTTTTCGAGACCCACGATCAGATGTTTTTCATACCAAAATTGTATCAAGTTATTTGAGGAATTCATACGAGTGTCGGGACGATTCCAAATATTGGGATGTGAATTGACCAAATTGCCCTTGGTTAATTTTATTACCAATTTACCTTTCCTATTATTAAACTAATAAACCCTAAATATCTAATATTTCCAACCTTATCTCCCCACTTCATTCGGCAGCCCCTCCCCCAAAAAATCACCTCCATCTTCTTCTTTTCTCTTCCTTTCTCTTCTTTCTCTTTTTTTCTCAAAATCTCCATTGTTGAAGGCCAAAAGCTTGAGTTTTTGTGAAGCAACCTTCATCAAACTTGGAGTGGATCATCATAGGAGGTAGTAGTTCAACTCTATCTCTCTCAAATCTCTCCTTTCTCTCCTCATATTTTCATGATCAAGGATGTTAGGGTTTTGTCCCTAAAATCTTTGAAAATCCATGAAAAATTGTAGGAAAATCGTATCTATACCAAACCAATTTCTATGGCCTAGGTTCATGACATACTTGTATGATCCAAGAGCTTAGAGCCAAGAAATCCCTCTAGCTATGTTTTCTAGGTAGGGGCCGAAACCCCCCTATGTGTGTAGGGTAGGGTTTTGGTTGGTTTTTGATGATCTGATCTGATATCTAGGGCTGTCACACTTAGTTAGGGTGTTATCCAGAAAATGAGAAATTTTGGAGCTCCCTAGCTATTTTTAGTGTAATAGGGCCGAACCCTAGGGGTCGTGCATTAGCAGAAATCTTCGTTTTGTAAGTTAATGCCGGTATGTTTTACGTGTATGTAGTGATCGGCAGCGTGTTGGGACGATAAACAAGTTGATCGGGTGTTCAGAGTTGAGCTGGAAGCTACAAGAGGTAAGGGGATAAACCTGAGGAATTCCATTTTCGACAGCTATGTGCTGCATCGGTGGTTGTATTGTAGTTAAATAGTTTATATCTGATGTTGGTTGTATTTTTGATTGACTGCTGTTGATTGGAATATGTATTGATGTAACTGCTGATATAGTTGAATGCATGTTATACTTGCTGAATGGTTATATGGATGTAGAGTGTGCCCTGCTGTGGGATTTAGGCATTAGAGGACCTAATTTTGATTAGGATCCGACATCGTGTAACTAAAAAGCTTTAAAAGCCTGAAAATGTGTTTTGATAAGAAGAAGTGAAGTTTAAAAGCAAATAGGACATTAGAAACCTTCAATATGTCTTAATTTGATAAGTTAACCCTTTTGAGAAATGTGGTTTCCAAAGTCATACTGAGTTTATTCAAGAAAAAATGAGTTTGTGCAAGTTTTGTTTTAAGTTCGTATTTTACCGAAAAACAACGAAAGAAAAAGAAATGGTCTCTGGACCAAGTTTTGTTTTATGGAAAACCGATCCCGATGACTTTGTGTAAGTATCGGAGATTTTGGGTTTTTGGTTTTCGAGTTTTCAAGGAAAGTGGTTTTAAAGCTTAAAGCTTAGAAACTAGAAACCGAGACGTCGGGGTTCTAGGGTTCTGCAGAACACGTGGATCAAGGATCCGTGTTAGTTGTGGTCCTGTCGGCTTAGGGACAATCTTTGTGGTCCTGTAAGCTTAAGGATGTTTTATGATCTTGAATCCGGCGTCCTTGACTGGTGCATCGGTTAGGGATGTTGGGATTTGAGTTGTTTTGGACTAAGTGTCCTCTTTTGAGAAAATGTGTTTTGAGGCTTAAAGAGTCTAAGACATTATGGTGGTTGTTAGCGTTGATGCTACAACGAGGAAACATTGATGCGACAAAGATCAATTATCGGAAATTAGATAGGTTTCTCATGCATTAAATGCGGGGCAGACGTGCCGTGATACGGGGGACCTTGATAAGCAAGGAGAACCTGAGATGACTTATTTGTCATAACATTGTGCCTTGATGGACAATGGTGTCATACGTGTTCTGGGAACGTATTGTGCCTTGAGTTGGACAATGCAGTATGACCGTATTCTTGTGGAGTACTTCTGATTGCGCCCCCATGTGAGAATCGCGTAGTGTCATGGGATTCAAAGTACTCGTTTTTGAGCCAAATATTGGTGTAAATCTCTAGAGCCTGATCATCTCATTGCGAATGGTGATGGGATTTCCGGAAATCTAGAAATCTAGTGTGAATATTAATTGAGATATATGGAAGTGCCATGCATACGTTTAGGAGATAACGTTGATTGTGGGGTACGAAGCCCTTGTGCATTTACTGCCATTTGTACTTGATGATATATGCCATGTTATATGATGATTTGAGTGAGTCACAGTATATGAGTCTGTTGTGTGGATTGGGCATATAGTTGTTGTTTATGGATTCATATATTGATTTCTCACCCTTGCATGTTTTTGGACGGGTTGTCCATTTGTATATATATTGTATCGTGGTTACAGATGGAGCCGGCGTCGGATCACCTAGCGCACTCCGGGATGCGCGTCCTAGCATTTGATCGGAGGATGGACCCAGCCGCATGGGTTATCCACCCAGGGGTGGAAAGTGAGGCATACACTGGACCGGTTTGAACCGTAAGCGGAACGACTGAGACGGGACCGCGGAAGAGTACTCTGACAGTGGAGATCATCCAGGTGCCTCTCCCTCCCATCGGGTTGATGTTGCAGGCCCTTATGGAGCAGGGTGTGATCGAGTCGGTCGCCCCCGCTGCACAGTCCCCGCAGCAACAACTACCCCAGACGCCTCCCCCGCCTTTTGTCTTGGTAGCGGGCGAGCATGTCGTGGAGGATGTGGGGGAAGAGGAGGAGGAGGAGGAAGACCCTGAGGAGGATCCTCAGGAGGACCCGGAGGATCATCTTTCGGATGCTTCCGATCCCCATCCACAGGGGAACGGGAATGTAGGTTCCCAGAGTTCTTCCCTGGTTCCAGCATTGGACCTCCCTCTGGGGGATTGTCCAATGGCTTCCATTAGTCGGACCAGCTTAGGGTGTAGACCCTTTTTTGAGGCAGCGGTTTTTGGGTAGTCTGTTAACGGCTACTGATGGCCATAGATTTTAGAGATATGGTTCCAGACTGTCGCTGCCTAGTTTTATAGCTTTTTAGAAGTTTAGTAATCATTCGTTCTTTTGTAAAGGGACGTGTTGTCCATCATATATATATATATATATATATACCTTGTTCTAATTATTGCATATGAGTATTTCTGTGTTAACTGGAGTGGTGCCTATACGTATGAATAAGAAAAATTTTGTCACGATTTTCCAGAATCTGCTTATACAAAAGATATATTTTTTCCGAAAGTAAAACCAGCGAAATTTTATTTATCGTTTCATTAAGAGTGTTGAGTTACGAAAGTGGCACTGGGTTTGAGGGTGTCACAATTGTAACCTGATTTGATTCTCTTATTTCAATTATAGTTTTTCTAAGATTAGGATCAGACAGGATATTCTTGGATGAGTTCATACTTCCAAAAGTAATCTGACTCTTAGATTGTGACACACTGAAATTTTGATTGCAAGGCCTTCAAATCTATAAGTGTATGAAATATTTATTTGGATAATAATGTATAGTCCGAAATAAAAATAATATGTAAAAAATATGACTTGAGATATAAAAGTAGCGGCCTTCTTGTATATTTGGATTCATGATGAATTTTGTTGTGTACCATGATGTAATAAGTGAGTTTTCTCCTATAAAGTTTGAACTCAATTTGTTATTAAAAATAAAATAATAAACAAAGGTATGATATATGTTTAAAGTAGTGAAAATTATGAGAATACAAATAATGGTTAAGCAATTATTTCTATATGAAATACCTTTATAATGAGTGATTCGTGAAAGGTGCAAAAGTACCACTTTAGGTTGGTTATTTTCAGTAAGAAAGTTGAACATTTCAATTGCCCGTTCTTCGAACAATGACATACGAACAGAATTATTGCTTAAGTTGGAAAAAAATTGAAGTGTAAATTAATATAAATTCTATTCTAATGTGAAATGAAATGTTTAGTTAAGTATAATCATGTATAGAACAAGTGAATTTTAAGGTAGTTAGGATAAGAGTCAAATATCTTCATAATGTTTCGTTGGAGGGAAAAGAAGGAGAGAGGAGTGGAGGGGAGGGATTTTTTTAAATCTTTCATGTTTGGTTCAACTTTTTTGAGAGGAGGGGAATGGAGGGGAGCAAAATCTATCCTCACTCAATTTTGGCTCCCCTCAAATATTGGAGGGATTTGGAGGGAAGAGGAGGGATTTGAAAACATTTTACATGCAATGACTAAAATATTATCACTTGTGTATTTTGAATTAAATAATTATAAGGGTGTAAGAAGTAAATTAGTTTTAAAATCTCTCTCATTCCCTTTACTAAACCAAACACAATAGCTAATTAAAATCACTCCCCTCCCTTTTCTTCCCCCCATTAAAATATCTTCCCTCCCCTCCTTTGAACCAAAAGCCTTTAACTGATGTGATAATTTATAATTGGTTGGCAATGTAAACTTTTTTTACACTGACAGTATATATCAATTAAATCTAAATAAAATTAGATAGAATAACACAATTTTATTGAAATATTCTTTACAAAGAGTAGGGGAGAAAGTAGGTTGAGCCTAACAAGACTTTGCTTAAGTAGGCCTTACCTGTTCTAAAATCTCAAGTCCCAAGCAATGACATGTTACCTATCGAAGGCTTTTTTTAGGCATGGCCTAACCTTTTTGAAAGTCTGAATTGACATGTTAGTTTGTATAAAAGTTCGTCATCGATCTATTTCTAAGTAGGTTAAAGGACTAAAATGTCAATGACATAAACTTTATGCATGATAAACTAAAAGTTACAAAAAAATAATAAACTTGTACTACTTAGGGGCATGAGGCATAAAGGTGAAAATAGACTTGGCTAGGCTAAACTTTCTAGGATATGGACTAACTTGTTTATTTGATAATTTTTTTATAGACAAATATTAGTATGTTAAATGTTAAGTTAGATTTTTTTCTCCTGAACCTCCAACTCCTCCTTATACCCTTAGCTCAAACCATTTGAGCTACCCTATCCCCCTTTGATAGGCAAATCTTGTTTATTTGATATAAGTATTATTAATGTTTAGTCTAACCTTTTAAAAGTTTGACACGATATAAAAACCTTTTAAAATCATATTTTACAGTAAGGTCTTTAAATAGGCCATAAGTTTATCACTAAATAAAGTTTATCACTAAATAAACTTATAGGGTTCGTTTAATTTGTAATATTTTAAGAGATAACATAACACAAAACTATGTGTTCGGTGTTTGATTTACAAAATGGTTATGGGATAGCACAAAAACCAATTTTTTGATCCCTCACCAAACCGTGAGACAAAAAGTTGTTCTAAGCACAAACTATCAAAATGATAAAAATGTTCACTTATTTCCTATTAACCCCCCTCTCTCTCAGTCCCTCCCTCCTTCCACCTGTAACATTACGTAGTATATATATATATATTGTATATAATAATTATTTAATATAATATTAAATAAAGTTATATATTGTAAAGGATATTTAAGTAAATTTCACATTATGTTACTTGTATTGTTCATTGTTCACCAAATAATATACTGGACAAAAAATTGTACTGTGACTCAAATATTTGTCTTGTGTTATTCTCTTCGTCATGTACCTCAATGCGAATCAAACGTACCCATAGGCTTAAGTTTTTTATGTAACCAATATGTTTAACTCTTTAGAAGGGCAAATAAGCATATGATTTTAACATATTATTAAAAATCTTATTTTAATAATTGCAATAAACATTCTCAACTAGATTTTCAGATGAAGGTTTAAAACTTTTTTATACAGACATTCAATCATAGATTATCGCATGAGTAAATTATTTGGGTTTTATCTTGACTATCTTAAAAATCACTCATACCTTAAGTGGTAATTGGTTGACAATCTAAATTTTACATTGTCTGTACATAACAATAAATTCTTAAAAATTTAGTATTGCCTCTCATGTTTTTTTTATTTGGTATTAGACTAACTTAAAAATTAAATAAATGAAATCGACAATGAGTACTCCCTTTGGACTCAATTATAAGCAAAAATACCTACTTACACACTGATTAAGAATGATAGTTAAGAGCATTTAATTTTTTTGGTTTCATGTAAAAATGTAAATACATTTACTAAACTACCCTTAATCATAAATGGTTCTCACAACATTAATGAATTAATAATTTAAGGGTCATTTTTTTGTTTATAATTGAGTTTAGAGGGAGTATCATACAAAAAGGAATGCTACAGACAAATTCTCTGACACACTCTTTTAAACACTCACCTAACTATTGGGCCACGTCATCCTTTTCAAAAAACTCTTCACCTGCTAACCGGGTCAACCGGTGGTTTAAAAACACGGTTCCTTTTTTATTAATTTTATTAATTAATAAAAAACGCATGTTCTTTGTCTTCTTCACATTCTGTGGTTTCGAAAATGTAGCACCTGTTGCTTCTTCATTTGTTACAGATGGTTCTTTGGCTTTCTCTCCCTCTATTTCTTCACCTCTTATCTCATCAGAAATGACCCCCCACACCCAGCCAAGTGACGTGTGCACCTTCGACCCTTACGGAATTGACTTCTTCTTCGTCCTCGTCTACATATCTTGCAACTTCAGCACCATAATAATTTTCTGACAATTGGCCACGCGCTGTAACTCGTCTCCGCTGAATGTACCCATTCTAGAAATGAAGCAGAGGATCCGGCCACTTTTTCGCCGCTTCCTACGATTTTGGTGCATGCTTCCACACTGTGGTGTGTAATCGTCGTCGTAACTCGGGGTGGGGAGGGCCTTTATCGGTGGTGGTTGGGAGGGCACTGTTGAAGGCCATGCTTTTTTCGGCATCTCAACTTTTGTCAAATGCGTTTGAGTTTAAAAAATTTTAAACTAACACAACCAATTGCCAAGAACATATTTTTTAAAAAAATGGTGTGCCCAGGCATTTTTAATTCAAAATGAAAAGATTGACACAGACTCAATCACGTACCACAACTTATATTGGATTTTCTCTTTGAAGAATAAAAATTGAGGTCATGCATAAAAAGAGAAGGGAACCCGACGATGGCCCCTTTCTTCAGTGCTGTCGCACTATGTGGGAAAACAAAAAAGAGAAGAACTGAACATCAATTTAAGAGGACCAATGGTCTGTAAAATTTGGAAGGGTTAAGGGATTGTTAAATTAGTAGGCTGAAATCGAAGTTTCATGAACGTCTATACTCTGTCGCTGTCGCATCAGGCTTGTAGAAGATGATGCTTGAAATCCTATAATATTTTTATACAAAAAAAAAAAAATGTTAAACGTAAACAATCGGTAACCAGGGAAGGCTTTGAAAAAATGGATGATATGGCCCAATGAATGAGAGTGTGTTGAAAGGAGTGTGTTTGAGAGTGTGACCCTAGCATTCCTCATCATACAAATATCTATTATCTATCTATTAAAACAAACCTCCAAAACCTACTACCGACACATCAGCCAATTATTTGCCACCTCTCCCAATTCTTCCACGTCTTCAATCTATCCAACGTGTCTTTATCTTTGCCTTCCGCCTATTATAAACACAACTTGAAGTATTCGCTTGCTTCTTAGCATACAATAACAGCCTCACACCCATAAATGCATCACCCTAAGCCTCATGCACAACAACAACAACAACCACTCGGTCTGGGCTGCCCTCCATCCTATCGCCAACCACTTTGTTCTCGCCGGTGTCGGCTTCCTCCTCAACTCCCTCCCCCACATCTCCATCCTATACCCAGACACCCATTGGATCGATGGTGTCTAGGCCCGACCTGCCTGTTCCTACAATGCCAACAACGAAATCTCCTTCATCACCGATGACTGCGGCAACTGCCTTCAGTGCATTGCGCCGAAGACGCCGACGATGTCACGTAAACGCCCGACACACTGACCACCGACCTTGCCTCTGCCATATCCCCAATCTTCCAGAATATGGGGCGCTGGTGACTCCCGTCGCGTGTTGCCACTACTCCACCTTCTTAAATGTAGATCCCAAAGACACAGATAAACCAAAGGGAGAGCCAAAGAACACACTTAGAGAAAGGGGCGATCACCTGGTGGAGAGGAGATGTAAAGAGGAAAGGCTTTCGAAATTGGGATTGGAGGAGCATAAAGTGGATGACATCTGAGTCTTGCTTGAGGTTATTCCATTCCATTTTGTTTTTTTTCTTATTTAATAAGCGAGTGGTTTTATGTGCTTCAGTTGATGGAAATGATGCTTATGTTGTCAGTATGATTTGATAAATTTTGGATACTCTGCCATGTGGAAATTGTAATGATTTTGGTTATATAAGGTGTTTTGATCCATTGCCTGTAATCTGTTTGTTGAAAAACATTATTGCTCATACCTTGAGCGATGTCCCATATGTGGTCCTATGATACAACATGTGTTTGAATTAGTTTTTCTTTTAATGCTCATGATTGAATTGATGAGTAGTTCAAATCACAGCCTCTCCTTGCGTGGAATGGGTGCTTGATTCACTCTTTATTTTATTGTTTTATTGTCTTGCTGCATTTTTTAACATGTTGGGTTGTGTGTGCGTTTGATGGATGGTAGATGGTTTCATTATAGGATTTAAGAAATTTTAAGCAAGGACAGTTACAAGTTGCTGATTAATTTGTATTTGATCTTTCTAGATGAGACTGTGATGCCATGATTCCCACATATAGTGCAAGTACTTGGAGATTACTTTCATAACTATGGAAAGTGCTAAATATATACATGTATGAAATCTATTTTGGTCTCTATAATTCTTACTCCATATATAATATTTGATAAAGTGAAAGAGAAAAAACAAAGATTGGTTGCAGTAACAAGCATATTGACTGAAACTTGGAAACACCACTTTGGAATGGTTTAAAAAATATCTTTATCTTTCTGACAAAGATAAAGATATTTGGAGTAACGCCACTTTAATATTTAGAGCATGATAAGGATAAAGATAGTACTAATTGCCACTTGGAAACTTGCAATTGTTATTTTACCTTGATTTTGAATGAAACTTAACATTATGGTTGGAATGGATGATGAAATAGCTGGAGTACTCTTCTCCCTTTGTTTCATGTTTTTGAGCTGTCAATGATTACCTATTTGCAACTTGAAAGAGGCAATGCGGTTGTGTCTTTGTAAAGGTTTGAGTTTGAAGTGGTTTTGAAGACCATTGAGAAGTATAGTATCCCATTTGTGGTTTGTGCCTCTCATTGTTGGTTAAGCATTATTTCATGGCATTTTATGTAAAATTTCTTTTTATGGTTATCAAGGCTTAAATTTGAAATATTTATGAAAAAATTACTTTAGTTACATGAATAGTAGAGGTTAGTGGATCACGCCTATTTTTAAATTAATATTCAAAATTGATTCTCCATACAAATATTGTCTTTTATTATTATTTTATTTATTATTAATTTATTCTCAATTTAACACTAAAATTTTAAAATAAAATTGTAACCACGCAACGCGCAGTTCACAATTTAGTTCTTTGAATAAATTCAAACCGACAGCTCACGTCAAGTCTCGAGGGAAGGGTCACTAGCTGGTTACTTGTTGATATTTATACATGACAAATTATCTCAACAACAAAAAACAAACTTGTATTCATTAGTGCGTCCTCACCAAGTCCCTTGTATCATTGGCAATAATGTTGCTCATAGTAGTAAAAGAAATCATGATTGTATCATTAACTGCAGTTTGTATAAAAATACATCGATCCCTGAGCAAGAAAGAAATTCACTTCCAATATTACATATGATCGATGACTACCTCACACTACCAACATGTTCTTGTAAAGCAGTTTCAAAGCTAGAAGTATCTCATTTGAGCCTCCATCATGCTCAATCAACCTTCTTAATAAGATTCAAGACTTGCTTCTGGTTTACTGGAAGAAGTTGCGCTAGATAGGCCTCTGCTAGCAAAAAAAGTTGGTTGTTTTGGGGTTGGAAGGGTTGCAATCTCACTATCAAGCATTGTCACAACATTTGACATGGTTGGCCTATCACCCGGTTCATCTTGTACACACAAGAGTCCAATATGTGCACACCTTGTGAATTGATTTGCATTGCAACTTCCACCCAGAGATAGGTCCATTAAATCCAATAACTTATTCTCTGTCCATAGTCTCCAAGCCTGAAACATTTTTCATAGAAATTATTCAAATTAATGACAAGAAAAATATCTAAAAAAAGGGGGAAAATAATAGGAATACAACATGTGAAACATACATAACCCAAAAGGCTTGGAACTTGTTCGGACGTATAGAATCCCGTGTTTTTTTTCCCACTGATAATCTCAAGCATGACTACACCAAAGCTAAAAATATCAGATTTGGTTGAGAAAAGCCCATCCAATGCATACTCAGGAGACATGTATCCACTGCAAAATATCACTCATATGAAGGAGGCATATGTTAATATTCCTATAAACTTAGTTGAGGGGTAAGTAATGGTACCAAAAAAAAAATGGTATCAAAACATATAAAAGCTATCAAATTTTCAATAACACACATCAAACTTACTATGTACCCACTACTCTCTCCGTGCTTGCCTCAGTCTCTTTGCCTCCAACTATTCTAGCCAATCCAAAGTCTGAAATTCTTGGTTGCATCTCCTCATCTAAAAGAATGTTGCTAATTTTCAAATCTCTATGAATTACTCCAAGTCTAGAGTCTTGGTGAAGATAAAGCAGCCCTCGAGCAACACCGAGAATTATGTCAAACCGCATTTGCCAATCCAAAAGTACACTTTGTGTGGGATCTGTCAAGATTTCCACTTCCCATTAGAAACAATGCTATTAACAATTATGATATATATTTTAGATGATCTAAAACATACTGATAAATAGATATTGAAACTAACCAAATAGAAATGAGTCTAAGCTCTTGTTAGGCATGTATTCATAAAGTAAAATTTTTTCATCTCCTCTGATGCAATAGCCCCTTAGTCTAACAAGGTTCCGATGTTGAAGTTTAGCAATCAAAACAACCTCATTCTTGAATTCTTGTAAGCCTTGCGATGAAACACTAGAAAGCCTCTTTACTGCAATAACTTGACCACCTTGAAGCTTACCCTGAAACAAAAATCTCCATACACCATGAGCAGAAATTTGGTTGGCAAGAAAGGAAATCTTGTTTTGAAAGAACAAGACACTGTCCTGATGGAGAGAGAAAGACACAATATTTTGACTCATCATGGCCATGTATGGTTGTATGGTCCACTAATTACATTTTAAAATATATGTCTTTCTCTCTTTAACAAGACCATATCTTGTTCTTCCAAACCAGGATAGAATCCATATCCGATAAGAAAGACAAGTAAAAGGGAGCTGAATCGGTCACCTTGTAGACAGGCCCATAACCACCTCGTCCAAGCATATTTGCATCTGAGAAGTTATCTGTAGCTTCTAGTATGGTGTCAAAATCAAAATACGGCACCTCTATGCCTTCATTGTCTTTTTCTTCTAATCCCCCCACGTCTATTAAATCCTTCACATGTCTTTCATAATCATAGAAGCGCCTTCGATTCCTCTTAATGTTTTCCTTGCCTGAACTCATTAAAGAGATTTATAACATTAATTAAATTAAATTTATGCAATCGGCCCTAAAGATTAAAATTATGCAGCAGATGAAAGATTAATTCCAAGAAATTCAGAATCTCAAAATAAAATAAAATTGTTATCTTGCTTACGGGCTATTTTCCTTCTCCATACATAAGCAAAAATAATTGTACACGCCAGAAGAACCACGCCTGCAATAGTTATCCCAAGAATCAAAGACAGTGGAGACTTTCCTTCACTTGGTGTTACTGCAAAACAAAAGAAAAAGAAAGAGCAATAGAAATATGTAAAGTTAATACACCTTGTGTGTTGAATCTGATCTACATAACATGCTAGCTAACCTTTGCTACAATTCAGAGAAACACCATCCCAGTTATAGTGTGTATTGCAAAGACACCTCTTTCCTTCTTTTGTTGCTTTGCATGCAACTTGAATGGTTCCAACCCGCGCAGTCTGCGGACTCAGTGCAGGTTGGTTCCAATGGCAGTTGCCAACTAACCTCTACTTCATCTTCCCCAAAACACTCGGTCACATTAAATGGAATTGGAAAATTAACTCGTGAAGTTTTATCCCCTGGAAAACCGTTATAGCAGTAATCATTTGAAGAATTGACCCGGATGATGAACTTCCTCGAATCTGCATAAATTCTAGTAACATTGTAGGTGTTGTTTGGCGTTGTGAAGCTAAGCTGACCTGTTGAGTGATTGCAGCTGAAGTTTAAGAACATGGGGTCTCCACAATTCTGTCCAGTGCTGAGAGGATAAGGGACTATGTTTGTGCCGCATGGTTCACAAGTTTTTGGAGTTGGTGCTGCATTACAAGTTCACATAACAACACATTTTCAGGATTAATCGTAAGGCATATTCCTATTTTTCAGAAGAAGAAAACAACTACTATGGATGAAACGACTTCATAATATTCTATCATATATCATGTCTATCAACAAACAATTAACATCTAAATCATTTTTATTGTTTTCACTGATAGTTTTTCTCGGTCTCTCTCTCCCTCTAGCGATTGGGCGGCTCCCCACCTGATTCATTCTCCCTACTAGGTAGGGGTGTTCATCAACCGATCCAAACCAATTTAAACCGCAAAAACTGAACCGAAAAACTGAAAACCGAATAAACCGAAAACCGAAAAACCGAAAACCGAAAAAACCGCTTTTTTTTCATTGGATTGGATCGGATTTCGGATCCCCTAGTGAAAACCAATCCAATCCAATCCAAACCGACCTACTATATACATATACTATTATTTTTTAAATTATAGTACTACTCATACTTAAGCATTGTTTTTTATACTTTTATGAACGAACACTCTCATTCTCTTTAATATTTTTGTTGGAATTGTCAAATACTAGATGTATTGGAATGTGTATAGTTATTCATATACCTATAAATCAATAGTTATTCATTTACTAGAAGATTTTATGCATGTACTTAGGAACTAGAACTACATTAATTCTAGTATATATAGGTTTAATGTTGGTTTTCGACTTAATATAACTATATAACGATGTATCGGTAAAAACCGAATTATCCAATCCAATCCAAACCGCATTTGATTGGATTGGATTGGATCGGATTTTTTTAAGTAAGCAAACCGATCCAATCCAAACCGCAAGTTGTTTTCATCTTTGGATCGGATGATTTTTTGGCTCAAAACCGATCCAATCCAATCCGCGAACACCCCTACTACTAGGTATTCTATAAGTCTTACTCACACATGCCCAAACCACCCATAACTAGTTTCTAGAATGACCACTAGTCCAAAGCAATATTCTCAAAATTTGCAGAAGAAGAAAGAACCTTAAAAATTTGAAGTACCTATGTCTGACATGTCTACTCGGACAGAGAGGTTACGACCATAATCATAGTACTCTTCTTGAATTGTAGTTAAGTTTCGTGTTCAGATCCAGCACGTGGCGAAACTAGCAACACGAAGTGTACTGTTTATAGGTGAAGCGTATGAATAAGCCTGACACTGAGGGCACATGGTGCTGCATATAGATTGGCATTCTGTTTCATTTTCTGCAGTGAATTGCTTATCCGGGTTTCCCATTTTCACCATGACTAAGGTTAAGAATGTTGTGTCTTCTCCACAAGATGCTGATTTTCTAGCACATACTAATTTTTCTTCATCTTCTGAAATATAGTTGAATCCTGGTAAACATTTGCATGGCTTTCCATTGTTAATGTTGCAGCTAGAAAAGTTGCCACAAGCATTATATTGGTCACAAAAGCTTGCTGGTCCCTTCCAACGAGGATACCAGTCACCTTGGAAACTATCCCTTGTCAGAAACTGAAGCTCCCCTGCGGAATTCATGAGTAACCTCGTGTCTCCAGAATAATTAGCAGCACGTGGTTTATTAATCCCAATCTTGTAACGAGAATTCTTTGCTGCAGGGTTTGTACTCACTGTGAAGTTGGTCAACAAGTAGTAAACTATGTTATCAAACATAGCTTCTGAATTCCAATCCCCATTTCTTTCACTCTCCCAATAAAGTTGGCTTTCATTTTTCAATATGATGTAACGGTTTTCACCTGTTTGAGCCATCTTAAAGGTGAAGTTCCCACTTCCTGGTTGGCTGGCATCTTTCCAAGAAATCAATGTTAAATTTGCATCCATTTTCATGCCTGGAAGAAATGTGTCAGTTGGGTGTTGGAAGCTTTGCCAGATGTAACTAATGCCAAAGTGATTATCATCAAATAACACTAGGTTCCCAGAATCCATGAGCTTCAGTGTCCTATTTGTGGGTGAGGACCCTTCAAGTCTTGTGGACCAATAGCTTTTTCCATATGTATCTAATACTACTAGATTTCCATCATTTCTAATTTGAAAAACTCCACCACTGGAATCTACAACAGGATTGTCTCTATTACCAACCCATACCACTGTTTTGGGTGCTGAGTCTTCTGATTGGTAATACCATATCCCTAGGTAACCTTCTGTAGCATCAGTGCTTGGAGTAAAGAAGCCTAGTGCAAATTTTTGTCTAGCAGAAACAAGGATACCTGTATTCCCAGTTATGTTTTCGCCAGCGTTCAAAAAATCTTTTGCTAGACACGGCTGGGTGAAGCATAACAACCACGCATCAAGGAGGTAGAGAACAATGGCTACCACTGGATGATGAAACATTTGTAGTTGTGACCCTTTATTGGTTGTCATGGGAACAGGGTTCAAGTGAAATCCTATAGATAGTAGACGAGTGAATAGCACTCTGGTGCATCGTGGCGGCATAGATTATCGTCGTTAGATAAATTTAGTACCGGAACCTTGTTAGTACTAGTCCTCCTTCATCATTCTTCCTCAGTTAATACCAATAATTTGACTTGGACGTACAATGGTCCTTCCAATATACCATTATAACGATTTATCAATGAAATGGGTCCATGCACCACGCATTGATAAGAATTTTGTTAGCTGTAACATTCAAAAATATTCAGACATTTTTTTATTTATATTCGTAGATGATAAATCTGTTTTAATTTTACGTATCACATATTGTTATTTGTCATTATTATCGGGTATGATGTCTTGCACAGATGTTATATTTGTGATATACATAGAACATTTTATCGGTGGATCAGATGACTAAAGTTTCCATACGCACCTCAAAAATAAAAATAAAAAATCTCATTTGGAACAAATATTATTCTATTATGCTGGGAATAGGTGGCTGCCATGCAAGTCAAAGTCGTCGTGTGTGGTAAAGCTATAATCATTGAGCATACAGTCCTAGTCACAGACGGACGTACCTTATAAGCAAACAGGACCCGGGATCCTATCTGGATCCGTATTTTACATTCTTGAGGATTAAATTGATATTTTTCATTTTTCGGGAACCAAAATGTCACTCTGATTTTTTGTCAATGACCAATTTGGACCTTTACTCTTAATTTTACAATTGAATAATTTATGTTTTTTTCATTTTATGTTTTTGCCACCACTGCCTTTGGAGTTACTGTAGCGTCCTATAGGCTATAGCATTATTTAACACATTGTGACATTGGCCTTGGCTTTATACTACCCCAGAAGATCAGTGTATGGTATGTACAAGTTTGTATTGTCATTTTTTCCATCCGTATCATTATTATTGTTTTTATTAATTTACTTTAATACATATTTTTTATTAATTTAAATTTGTCTCATTTATATTTATGATATTTTAGATGAGGAAACCAAGTACAATTGACGCATTTTTTAAAAGGAAGAATGTTGAAACTCAAAAATCTAATGAGTCATCAAGTCCATTTGTGGAGAGTGATAAGTTGAATTCTAAAGATCGTCCTGCAAAATCTTTAATATTTGAAGTCAAAGAAGGATTTGATATCGATTCATTAGAGCGTGATCCGGGATTACGACCACAGATATGGGAATATCCAATTCAGAAGCGGGATGGAGTTCGAAGAGCTTATATTAAAGCTGGTCCATAAAAATCTGCGGAAAAACACTCTCGTAGTTTTCAGCCATCATGATTTAAGTTATTTCCGTCTTGGTTGAATATTCTCAAAGTGTAGATGCCGCATTCTGTCGTCCATGTTTTTTATTCCATAACAAAGATGGACCTCGTGCATTAGATGCATTTACTGTTAATGGATTTCGTTCATGGAAAAAGGTGAAGGATGGAAAAAAAATGTGCATTCTTGGTACATATCGGAAAAGATCTCACTTCAGCTCACAGAAATGCTGAGAGAGCATGTGCAGATCTTATGAACCAACCATCACACATTGCAAGAAGGTTTGAGAACTTCACATCACAAGAAATTGCAGAAAATAGACTTCGTCTGAAAACTTCGATTGAGGCAATTAGGTGGCTTGCATTTCAAGGATGTTCTTTCAAAGGTCGCGATGAGTCTACGACATCAAATAATCATGGAAATTTTTTGGAACTATTGAGTTTCTTAGCTTCTTATAATGAGAAAGTGGCAGAAGTTTTGGATAAAGCTCCACGGAATGCCTCATATACATCACCAATAACACAAAAACAAATCTTGCGTCTTGGCAAATAAAGTGAGGAATGCCATCCGTGAAGAAATTGGTGATGCCAAATATTGCATAATAGTTGATGAAGCTCGAGATGAATCTAAAAGAGAGCAAATGTCACTTGTTTTGAGATTTGTTGACAAAGATGGCTATGTGCAGGAGCGCTTTTTTGGGCTTATTCATGTCGAAGACACTGCTGCATTAACATTGAAAAAAGGTATTTGTACTATCCTTTCCAATCATAATCTTGATGTTCAATCTATCCGAGGACAAGTTTATGATGGTGCAAGTAACATGCGTGGAGAGTGGAATGGTTTGAAAGCTTTGTTTTTAAGTGAATGTCCTTATGCTTATTATGTTCACTGTTTTGCACATCGTTTGCAATTGGCATTAGTTGCTGCATCTAAGGAAGTTATTCCTATTCATCAGTTTAAAGCTGAACTCCATTGTCAATATTGTTGGTGCATCATGTAAACGTAATGACCAATTAAAAGTTGCCCATGCTGCAAATGTTGCTCATTTACTTCAGACTGGTGAGCTTAAGGTGGGAATGGGCGTAATCAAATTGGTTCTTTACAAAAGCAGGTGATACCCGTTGGAGTTCTCACTTGAAATCCATCTCTAGCCTGATGAACATGTTCAGTGCGACGTGTGAGGTTTTATTGAATATTATTGAGGATAGAACTACAGCTTCTCAACGAGGTGATGCGGATGCAGCTTATGAGGTGTTAACTTCTTTTGAATTTGTTTTCATTCTGCATCTCATGAGAAATATTTTGGAGATCTCTAATGCGCTTTGGCAAGCTTTGTAACTCCAATCTCAAGATATTTTAAATGCGATGCATTTGGCTTCATCTACTAAGTCACTCATTCAAAAGTTGAGAAGTGATGGATGAGATGAATTGGTTGCAAATGTCAAATCTTTTTACGAATCAGTCAACATACCCATACAAGATTTTAATGCTCGTTATATTGCAAGACGAGGAAGAGCCCGCCATCAACAAGATGACATTACAATACAGCATTATTACAAAGCTAATATTTTCAATGCTGTGATAGACTCTCAATGGCATGAACTGAATGATAAATTCAATGACAACACGGTTGAACTACTCATTCTTAGTTCGGCTTTAGATCCGAGAGAGATGCGGATATCATTCAGAATTGATGACATTTATCAGTTGGTAACTAAATTTTACCCATAAGACTTTGCAGAATATGAGATGATACAATTGAGGACGCAAATTGAGCACTTTGATCATGTGAGGCAAATTCCTGATTTTGGAGCATTGGAAACTATTTCTGATCTATGTCAGTGGTTGGTAAAAACTAGAAAAGCAGAAGTCTATCCTCTTGTGTATAGAATGGTAACTCTTATTCTCACACTTTCTGTTTCTACAGCTACTACAGAGTGATCTTTTTCAGCCATGAATATAGTCAAGACTACACTTCGCAACAAGATGGAAGATGAATTTTTTACTGATTGTCTGCTAGTATACATTGAAAAGAAAATTGCTAAAAAGTTCAATGTAAATTCAATTATAGATGATTTTCGTGACATGCAGGAGAGACGTTCTATATTTTGATAGATTACAAATGTAATTAACGTTTTGGAACATATAATTATAAATATTTTATATGAAATTTGATGCACATATATTTATTGAATGAGCTTTAATTTTTATATATAGTTGGCCCCTACAATCATCTATGTCTGGCTCCGTCCCCGGTCCTAGCAGTGGGAGATGTTAAAAATAGAGGAAATAGTAAATACATATTTGTACTACAAAAATCTCAGTTATCCATTTATTTTTTTTTATAAATAAAGTTTTTAAAATTAATTTTTTAGAAATTCAAATAATTTTTTAAAAGAACTAATATGTATCCTCAAAATATTCTATAAAAAGAATAATTTGATTGTTAATTGATATTTTCAATAATTAAAATAAAAGTTTTCATTTTTATGAACAAAATTAAAATCTAATTTTTTTCTGAAAGATAAAACGATACAGATAAATCTAATTTGAAAATTAAAATTAAAATTTTAAAATCAAGAAGAGAAATCTATAAATATTTATATTTTTTTAATATACATTTTTATATTTTAAATCTTAAAAGCTAACCAACATTACGTTGGTCTGAGTGGAACTGGACTTGGATGCCTTAAGCAAGGTCTCAGATTCGAGCTTTGTGGATGGAGAAAAACGTGATTGGGAAGGGAGACTCCACTAAAGGTGGTCAATCAGATTTCCCGATAGAAATTAATCTATATATATATATATATATATATATATATATATATATATATATATATCGACTTTTAAGATAATTATTATAAATATTACCAACATTCAACATTCAAAATATTTGTACATTATTTTATTTAAATTTATATTTATAGATGATAAATTTATTTTAATTTTACATATCTCATATTTTATATATCATTGTTACGGGGTATGATGTCTTGCACAAATGTTGTATTTATGGTATACATTAAGTATTTTAGAGTTTAATTGTTGAATTATCAATATATAGTTTTTTATACTATTAATAAATCATAAAACATTATATGTGTGACTTTTAAGATAGTTAGGTTAAGAATAAAACGTTTTTGTTGATGTGATAATTTATGATTAATTGATTGATAATATAAAAAAAATTTACACTAATAATATATATCAATTAAATCCAACGTTTTGTCGTCAGATGACTAAAGTTTTCATATGAACCTCAAAAATAAAAATAAAAATAAAAAATCTCATGGAACAAATATTATTCTATTATGCACGGACTAAGTGGATGCCATGCAAGTCAAAGTCGTCGTTTAAATATTTGTTTGTCTGAGAAAAATTTAAACTCTCAGTTTACTTTTTTATACATAAAAATTTTGACTTAATTTTTAAGAATTTCAAATATTTTTTTATAACAATTACTGTCTCCTCAGACTATTCCATAAAAATGATTAATTTGATTTGTTTTGGACCATGATTCTAGACAAAAGACCCAATAGGCCGACCACGCGCACTGGGTCCAACAGTGACCTAACACCAATAGACTGTACAATGGTCCAATACCAACAAGTCCGGCAATGGCCCAATACCAATTATCGAGACTTTAGGCCTCGTAAGTTACCAAAAATTCAAACTTATTCAATTTTGATTAGATTTGGATTTTTAGGTTCCATTTTTCAGTTTAAATTGGTTTTAAATCATCCCTACTTAATAGCAATAACAGAAAACGTCAGTGAAATGTAAAATGAGATGTGCTATTCTTAATTATTGGATAATAATGTTTACAAATTTCTTAACAAATGATGTATCAATTTGTTAAAATATAACACACAAATATTTTAAAAGGTAAAAAAAAAATTAATTATCACTATAATAATTATAGTAATTAGAAACAATTGTCCTATAAAATAAAATAATTAAATAAAAAAATAAGAAAATTTTGAAACCCATTTAAAAAAGACATGTGACACACTAAGTTGGAGAAAGACTATAAAGAGTGAATATATGAGCTGATGGGTTGGTTAACTAGTTTATGGCCTTAGTGGCTGTTTCCTTTCTCCACGATCATAACGTGCCTAAGCCCATTACAAACTGGAATGTGTATTGATTGAAAATAAGTAAATGAAACAATGTATAAAAAGTTAAAATACGATGCAATATAACACTACAAGAAAATCCGGTAATAGCGATGGCTTGTTACCGACGACCATAACAGCGTCGGTAATTCATGAATTTCCGACGGTTTAGGCCGTCAGAAAAAGTTAAATTTGTTTACCGACGGCTATATCCATCGGTAAATTTATCGAGGACTAAGACGTCGGTAGTTTTTGGCGCAAATGTTTTCAAATGTTACCGTTAGTTTACCGCTAGGCCATCAGTAACCAAATGTGACCGTTAGTTTACCGACGGCTTAAGCCGTCGATAAGGGTATTTTTACCTTAGCCGTCAGTAAGGGCATTTTCACCTTACCGACGGCCTAAGCCGTCAATAAACGTCCACTTACACCAGTCTCGCGCCTTCTGCCTCTCATTTCTCTCCCCCTCCCGCGACCCCCTCCCCCTCCCCCTCCTTTCTTATTCTGCGTTCTCTCCTCCGCCGTCATAGCCACCAGCCACCGCCACCATCTCCTCTCCTCTCCTCTCCTCTCCTCTGTATCTTCTTTCCTCGCCGCACCACCACCTCTTCGTGGCCCACCACCACCCCGCCAGCACCAGCTCGTCGGACCACCCCTTGCCAGCACCACTTCGCCACTGTTTGCTATCTCCACGTCTGGTCAGTCATTTCAAAATCCCCTATTGGGTTGTATTGTTTTTCTTTGCATTACTGTATTGTTGTTGAACATGTATTATGTTGCAGAAATTGTAGTTGCTAAACATGTATTATGTTGTTGAAATTGTAGTGTCAAACTATGTATTGCTGGTGAAATTATATGTTCTGTTGTGTAGGACTTAGGTTGAATTGAGGTTTAGGTTTTTTTTTTTTTATTTGTTCTAATTCCCTAATTTTATTTTGAATAATATTCATGATGTTTTAATTTGCATGTTTGTAGTGATAATGTAGGGCTTAATTTCACTCGTGAATTTTTTAGGATAAATTACATGTTTAATTATATAAGATTTAAAAAATAAAAGATGTCACCATATAATACTTTTTTTTAGTTTAAGTTAGAAACATCGACCCAAAGACCTAGCCAAGTAAAATCAAATAAATAAATAAAGTCAAATAAATAAATAAATATAATAAATAATGCGATAATATAAATAAAATTAATTAAGATAAATTGATTGTTCTTAACACTTATAACAAGTGTTAAGCCACATAAAACTAATGCATAAATAGTAAAATAAAATACTAATACATAGAATATCAAAATCTCTTACCACTTGTATTTGTGTGAAGCCTCATAAGAGTTATAATTAAATAATAAATTATAAAAATAATTAGCTTAAGTTAGAAACCTGGACATGAAAAAAATGTCGGGACGGTGATGGTGGGATCATGGCAAATTGCAGATGGTTCGGTAGCGGATAGTGCGATGTGGGGAAACTAATTAGTGAATAAAATTTAATCGATTAAAAATTTAAATAAGGTAGAAATAATAAATAATACTTGATTAATTGAATAAAGAGGTTAAATATTTGAAATTAAAATTAAATTACAACAATGATTAAATAACAAAATAGGTTAATTAAATAAATAAGTCCGCAACAAGGAATACAGTACCAATTGTTCTATTTTATTGTAATTTGTTTGATCCATCCATCAGAGGCACAAAATTAAATCCCAAATATAATACGGTGGACATTCGCATGGGTAGCAGATATCAGAACTTTGATCGGTTTATCCAAGCACAGAATGTGAGACAAGTGAATTATGTCCCGTACCCAGCAACTCGAAAGGACAAACGAGGTTGGTGTGTCGTCATCAAGACGAAACCAAGGGGTCGCATTGAAGCTGATGATCAGCAAGAACATGTGCCTTATCAAGTGGATGAAATGTCTCGTGTAAATGAAGGCATTGAAATTGAGCGTATTGTTGGTTTACGGGACTTGGAAGGTACTGGTGAATAAGTGAATACTGAAAACTTGTCATCCGTTCAGGAGCATTTGGATGAAGAAGACGAAGTCATTGATTCAGGAGAAGAAAATATTGAAATTAGATCTGAAGATGATAGAGACTTTTTGTTAAATTCTGAATAAAACTTAAAATCATGTAACATTTATAATTAGATCATGTAACTTGTTAAAGATAATTATTGTTCTATCTTAGATGATTATTCATAATTATTTTATTATGTTATTATTTTATTATTTCATCTTTACATTAAATTGCTTTATAGACACATGGCATCTGGAGGACGTGATCCATCGCCACCCATACCATCCACAGGTGGTAAGGGTAAGTGTGTCGACACTGCTTCTAGTTCGACTCGTCGTCGGACCAGGGCACCTCGCATTGTTACTCGTGACGTTGCAGACAGTTTCGTGTCTTTCCTTTCGACATCTGTCCCTGCTGTGTCTGCACTCCCATCACGCCCCCTGCATGTACACAGCGACCACATATACCACGGGAAACACCGCCTCCACCGGCTGCATCTACTCCATCGATTTTACCTATGCCATTCACAGCATCCGGGATCGATATGATTCCCACCCCAGGGTTTGTGACACACACACATCGGGGGCGCTTCTAGTTCAGCTGGTGTGGATGCATCGTCACCTGGTCATCGGGCTACAGATCGAGCAGGAGTATAGTCCAGGGTATACACCCTCACCTTCAGAGGCGGATGTGGAGGAGGAGGAGGAGTAGGAGGTTGAGGTCATGGTCGATGGTCGACCTATCATCAGGCCATTTGGTAAAGGGTAAGAATTAATAAAATAAATTTATTCAATTTTAATTATATGTTTTTACTATATTGATTCACATGCTTTTATTGTTAAGGTTACTTCCTTCGAAGGTAGCTTCGAAGAACATCAGTGCTGTTATTGAGTCGATGATCCATCATCCTTGGGTCACCTGGGGACAACTCAAGGACAATGAGAAGCTGTGTTTCTTTAACGCTTATAGAGTAAGTTGAAATTTTCAGTTTACTTAATATTTTTGGCTTATTATTTCATATAAATTATTAATATAATAAATTACTATTTATGTATTTCTAATGCAGACAAAAGTTGCTTGGAGAGCCGAGCATGAAGCATGGTCGAGAGGAACTTTCATATGAAGGCCTCCCATCGCCTATACGATATGCTCAGGGTAGCTCGCTTGAGGGGCCAACGACCCTCATGGATGGGAGATGCAGTCTGGGATCCCCTATGCCGCCACTGGGTTACTGCTGATTTCCAGAAAAAATCAGCCCAAGCAAAGAAAAATAGGGCATCAAAGAAGGGTAGGAGCCTGCACACAGGAGGTTCCGTTAGCCAGGCGGAGTACTGTGAGCATTTGGTACATTTATTCATATTTAATACATATGTTATTCGTACTGTTTTTTAATTATTGTTTACTTATAATTTATGTTTGTGTACGTACAGGCTAGGGACAGAAAGGGACCGGTGCCGATTAACGAGCTCCACCGCCACACCCATACTAGGAAGGGTACTGGCGAGTATGTAGATGAGCGTTCTAGGCACACACAGGTAATACCTTATTTATTAATAGTTTTGAAATGTATGATGTTATTATATTTACTCTTCATTAATTTATTTGATTATGTATAACAGGAGGAGTTCGAGGAGAGGATGTCTCAGGCAACAGCATCTTCCTCCACCCCACTTGAGCCCGAGGAGCAGCAGCGGCTTGCACTAAGTGTTTGGGCTGAGGTTATTGGCGGCAAGAAGAAATGTCATCTTTACGGTGCAGGAGACCTTTCCGGTAACTATCGAAAAGGATCTTCGAGCTTGGATATCAGCGCCACAGCATCCACCGGAGCCCGTCGCCACGCTGATCAGGAGATTGCTGAGCTGAGGCAGAGACTGGCCGAGTCTGAGCGACGTGCCGAGGAGCGTGATCGACGTGCCCAGGAGCGTGAGCTGGGGATGGAGCAGATGCTACAGAGCATACAACAAATGCACCAACAGCCTCCTCAGCAACAGCCCCCTATCCAGATCAGCCGGCCGGTCGCACCAGTGCAGATGATGATGAAGAAGACTCTTTCGATGATACTATCCAGTCTCCTCATCATTATGATAGAGATTATTAGATTTTCTTATTAGTTTTTTTATTTATATTTTTATGTATTGTAACAACATATGTTATTTATTATTTGGATATAATTTTAAATATTTAATGTTATTTTTAATTTTATTTTGCATTATTTATTTATTTAATATTTATAAATAATTAATAACAAAGAAAAATATTTAATAAAGATAAAATATAATTTATTAATAATTAAATAATCATTTAAAATGTAATTTAAAAAAATTATATATACCGACGGCCTAAAGTACTTCAGTCATTATCGACGGCAGCCAAGCCGTCGGTAACTATTACCGACGGGCATAGCCGTCGATAAACTGCCGACGTCGGATAATAGACCGTCGGAAATCCATCGGAAATGTGTAGTTACCGACAGTTTTTGTTGATTACCGACGGTTTTTGGCCGTCGGTAATCAACTGTTTTCTTGTAGTGTAAGCTTATATAGTCAAATAAAACAACTAACAAATATAACTAATTTTAAGTATATGTACATGTCTAACAAATTCTAACTATATTTAACATTATTCAAAACTTAAAAATTAAAAAAAAAGAGATTTGAAACTTCAATACATTCTGAAAGAGGAGCTCTTCATAAATCTTATCTAAAATCAAATGTCTCAAAAAAAAAACAATAAAGAGATTAGTAATATGATCAATTGAACAAAATGTTAATAATATTAGTATGTTTTTATCTAAAAAAGCTAGACAAATAATTTTTCAATACAAATTTATATTATTATTATTTTTATTGAAAAGGGGGTAAGCTCAAATTTATATTGATTTTTATTAAATAAATAACCGGTTTTATATTAAAGTTTGATTTCAGTTTTTTCATCAAAAAAAAGTTTGATTTTAGTTCCCTGACTCTTTGGACTGTCCCTGAGATACACAAAAAGGTTTTGCTAGAGAAAGTTAATAACTCGTCAATTTTCTCAATAATCGAAGATGAAAGTAGCAGTTTGGAAATAATTAAAAAACAAAAAAAAAACTGATAAGCACCAACAAAAAAAAAAAACTGGTAAGACTAGGACTTTCCTGAAGTATAAAGCTGATAAAATGCAAAACAGTTTATTCCATTGAACTGATAGCATCGTTTATAGACCAACATGTGTAACCCTACAGTGAAGATCCACTAGCTTCAAAGTTAGGTATTCCATGGCTTGAATTTAAACCAAAATAATCATTCTACGTCGTTAATTATATTTTTTATATCCCAAAAGTTAAATGAAGAACAAACTAAAATCTCCTGCGGTATTCTATAGTCTATAGGAGGAACATCGCTAACGTTATGATTTATGAAGAAGGAGAAGGGAATGAGAATGGCAAAATGCCACCGGCAACGTGGGTGTGGGTCCAATGTTGCAGTGAGCAGCGCGTGTGATGCAGTTGCGGATATCAGCGATGGTATTTCGAAGAAAAGATTTTGGGTTGTCGAATGATGAATGGTGATAATAAGAGAGAAGCGAATCAAATAATGAAGTGAAGAAACCCAAATCCAAATGGATGAGTCTCCACCAAGTGAATGAAATCAAGACACGTTAGCAAACAGAATCTCCATGATGCCTAGGTGCCACGTAGACAATCCAAAGACGGATAACCGTTCCTTCTCTTCACTTCCAAAAAAATATCCCAACACAGCCGAAAGCATGGACTTATGTCAAGTTATGGTATGGTACGTATGGTGTGTGGAATATTACGTCTATGACCACACATAAGCTTCTTCTTTTGTTCCCTTGGCAGCAGACACCTGGCATCCCTTCACTCCACAAAAACCACAACCGTCCCCATCACTTTCCTTCTTACTTCATTCTTGCTTCCTACTATAACTTTATTTTACAAACTGTATCATTCGTATGATCTGAAAATGCATTTTATTTTTTAAAATGCAATTAAAATTTTGACACTAATGTTCATATGAACATGTGATTTTAAAAATAACATTAAAACATAATTTTGAAGAAAAAAACATACGCTTGTCCTCAGAATGGGAAAAAAATACTGCTCTATTACAAAGAAGGAAAAAACACTGAATTAATTAGGAGATTGGCTTTGCTTGCAAGTTGGTAAATTGGTTTTTCTGTAAGCAGATTTAATCATGGTATAGGTTTTTGAAATAGACTTAAATAAATTTATAATTATAGTTAAATTAACGTTTAAGTAAAAATTGAGCTAGTGTAGCACAAATCTTCAATAGTGATAAGACCGTTCTTTACAGGAAGTCCACAAACGTTACCCCCAATTATGGCTTTATTTTGGCTAGCCGATTATGACTTACATCGAATTATGTTTTTTTTATGGAACATCAAATTATGTTATGTATTGTTGTCGATTATATGAAATGGATATTTAAAAAATAAAAATATTTAGGCCGGTGACCTTCTTATGTACCAAAAAAACAAAAATAAACCTACAATTCTACTTGGACTTGATAAAAAAATCTCAAGAATAAGGTAAAATTAAATCATTTTTAAAGTGGTTAGAGTAATATAATCTTATAAAGTGAAAGAATAATAATAATACAAAAGTGCATATTTTTAGGAGTATTATTTGAAAATCGATTTGTTGCGGTCAAATTTTGACGTAATCACACGTTAATGTATTGGTGGATATTTAGGATTGATTCAAAAATGTATTAATATGTAAATGCGTCAAAAATTAAATATAAGAAATCTGAATCCATATTATTTGAAAAAAAATATGTCTTGATTTGAACCCAATTCAATATTTTGATAAGAGTCGTTTCTTTGGAATCAACCCCAATATTGTAAAACGTACTGATCAAACCTATCACCAAAAGAAAAAAAGGTACAAATCAAACCGTGAAAACATTTTTATTATGAATTTGAAATATGAATATAAATAAATTTTATTAATAACTGCGGTAAAAATTTATGTAATTATTTTATAAACTTTTGTATTTATTTTATTCGTTGTTGGTGCTACCTAAAATAAACGAGAGCAACCATTTTGATTTTAAAGGGGTGATTGGAAATTGGAAATAGAGTAAAAATGTAAAATAGTATGGAGGAGAGGGCAGTCTGGGGAGATTGAAGGGAAACCGGTGATTATTATTTTACAAATATATATGAGCAAGTTGGACTCTCATTTCTCTTCTCTTCCTTCTCACAAATCGCATAGGAGAGAGAGAGAGAGAGAAATTAAAAGAGAAAAATCCTTGACCATAAATCAAAAGCAGAGGACATTAAAATCACAAGAGACTGAATCGTTATTTCACAAGGTTGTTGAAGATGAAGAAGTGCGAGCTGTGCAAGGTTCTGGCCAGGACTTTCTGTGAGTCGGACCAGGCTAGCTTATGCTGGGACTGCGATGCAAAGGTTCACGCTGCCAACTTCTTGGTGGCCAGGCACACGAGAACCCTTCTCTGCCACAACTGCCACTCCCTTACGCCGTGGAAGGCCTCCGGCGCCACCCTCGGCAACACCGTTTCTCTCTGTATCGGTTGTGCCGGTGGGACTAGGGTCCACGTCGATGAAGGAGAAGAGAGCGAAGCAGACAATGACGACGACGTAGACACCCAGGATGACGAGGAGGACGAGGACGGAGATAACCAGGTTGTCCCTTGGTCCTCCACTGAGGCGGCGCCACCGTCTCCTAGCTGCTCCAGCAGCCAAGAATCGGTTAGCAGGTGCAACCACGGCGAGGAGGACGATTCTGAGTCGGTGACGTCTGTTTCGTTGAAACGACGTCGTGACGGTCATGATTTCCAGGTTTATATTATTCCTCTCTTTTTTTAATTTCATTTTCTTATTTCTTCTTTAAATTGATGATTTTTTGTTGCATAAATACAGGAGGGTCCGAAACGGAGATACGGGTCGAATGTGTCGCCGGCGTCCGCCGTGGATAGATTTAATGGTTCACACGGTTGTTGTGATAGTAGAGAATCTGATGGCGTTTGATTTGAGGGACACGGAGAATCACAGCCGTACGAAACGATCAACTGGGTGATATTATTATGAGCTCTTTGATTAACTCCCTCTAACAGCAACTCCTAGTTTTTGATAACGACCATCAGATGTATCAATCATTGTTTTTTTATTTTTCTAAACTTTATGTCTTGATATTTTGAGGATGAGAATTGTGGTGTTGAATGGTGATGTACTGATGTAGCTATTTATTTTCCTTTTTTATTGTAAATTAATTATTTTATTTTATTTATAACTAGGTAAGCATGAATTTTATGTTCTTAAGAGAAAGGGAAACCATGCTTTTTTAAATATTGATTATTATTTCACTCTTATTTCTCATTCTACCTATCTTCCAACTTTATTATTTCTTAAAATGCGAGTAATGAGCGAATTGTGAACTCTTTTTAAGATTGAAAAGTCGGTTTGGTACATTGTCAATTGTTTTTATGTTTCGCATGTTAGGAGTAACATGGTAGTAGAATAAAAAATAAATGAAAAATAAAATAGAATAATCTATATCGGGATAAAAAGACCAAACCACGAACGAGATTATTTTTTCCTGTTTGCTGATTTCAAGATCTCCCACTACTATATGTTTTTACATTCTACTTTTTTTTTTTGTAGGGTGTCTTCTTTTTTTGTTGTTGGTAATAGTAGGGCGTCATCTTTGAGTTTTAGGACGTCAATTAAAGAGATAATGCTACGCGTTAACATTAACTTTTGACACGAACGAATAAATTAAGCTGGAAAGCCGCTCCCAGTAGTTGAAATTCCAAGTTATGGAAATTAAATTATTGAAGCTCGATTTATTTAAAACAACTTGATACTATGTTTGAGTTAGAGTTTGGAAAGTATGATTTTTTTTTTTTTTAGAATCATATTATAGATAGGAATATTTATCATCGTTAACAATGATTAATCTCTATCGACAAACGTATTGGACATACAAGGTGAGTTTTCCTTTCTTAACCAGATTTATTTCATATTGGAGTAATTATGAGATTAATTCTTGATTCGACCTCGTGTTGAATTTTGTGACTTTTTAGGAGACGAACTCGGATTCTCTTCCTAGGTGTTAGAGCATGTTTTCACTCCAACCAACACGCAGTTCGTTTTGGAAAAACTATGGTTTAATCTCATAGAAAAAGGTTTATCTTTTTACTTTTAATCAAAGTTCTAAATTATATGGAACATTGATCTGATTATAATGTTTTACTAAACATATTATTTATATATACACCTAAAACTAGGATGAGTTTAATTGTTATGCACTCTCAGTATAAATTTTTTATATTGTCGACCAATCAAACATCATGATATAAGTGACTTTTTAGGTAGTTAGGATAAGAGTCAAACATTTTAACTGATGTGTCAATTTATGATTGATTGATTGTGTAAAATTTTGTTTCATTAACGGTGTATATCAATTAAACCCAACTGAGATTTAGACTTTAATAATGTGGGTATATTATAATTCAACTAGGTATGAATGGTTGAAGTTTGAGTTGGTTGAAGCGGAATGCACCGGCATATTCTACGTTTTTCTACCAAGAGTTTTTCAGCCAAGAAAGACAAATGGTTGTCATTTGTCAGAAAATGCCATGACCATTGGTTAGACACGCAGGTAAACTTGTGGCTCTAGATTGCAAATTTCTGTCTTTCTTTCAAGGGTGTGAGGAAGTTGCTTTAATGGAGCGGTTGAGCTGGTCATGCCTCACAACGTCACAACAGCCATATGAATTAAAAATTGAATGGGACACCTCTCAGTACAAATTACCATGCCATGTACGCTTCATGTGCCACGTTTCTGGAATTAGACCAGGTTGCTTGGTCTGCTTAATTATAGCTGCTCTCACCAACCATTATATAAGTCGTTCAAGGTCAATGTCGTAACTTCTGCGTGTGCGCCCAGGCCTAACCACATTATATGCATGTTCTAATAAATAAATAATTTGAAGATATATTTTCGTTTTTTCATTTAATAGGTAACGAAATATCTGGGAGCAATTCTCGTTGGATCAAAGATCAGTTAGTTGGATTAGTATTAATATCATTATAAAAATGCAATTAAGTAATACGAAACAATTATTTCTTTGACTCAACTAATACGAAACATAAATAAAGATTGATTCGCTTTGCATGAGCATGATACATTGAATGCACTGTAGGGACAAATCATGGCTGGCGCGGCCGGCCATCAACATCTAATGGAGTGGGAGAAGCTATTTAGTTATAGTATATAAGAGATAAAATCCTAATTTATTAAGATCAATGAAAATTATTAAAATTAATTTATTTTTAATTTTATTCCATAAATATCCCAATTTAATTATTACTAATTCACTAACTTATTTATTTCTAAATCCAAGCATCATGCTATCTGACCAATGAGTAAAGCACTTGTATGAGAAATTGTTGAGTCTCTTTAATATAAATTTTATAATAAATAAAGATAGAAATGAAATTTAACATAAAAATTGGTCACTTTTTCTTATATATTGGACAAAAAAAAGAACATTTTGTCGCTTATATTAAGGACCGGAGAGAGTATAGTGGGGAATTCGCCTTTAATAAAAAAATCCGCTTCTTCTCTCTCAACCTTCCCTCTACTCCTCTCTATCTTCTTCCTCATACACCGAAGGGGGTGGTTTTGGGCCATTTTTGGTTTGGAATCACCCTTCTACATCGTTTTTATCTCATTTTATCTAAATAAGTGATTTTTTCACATATAGATCTGATTTTTCTTTAGTGTTTATCCGTTATTTCATCGTTCGAGTGCGACGTTGTTTTGTTCGTCGTCTTGGTACGGCGTTGTTTGTTTCCTGTCTTGTTGCGGTGTTTGTTTGGTTCAGATTGGCAGCTCAGCTTCGATCCATTACAGATTCAATCAAGATTTGGGCGTCAATGTTACAGATCCGGAGGCATGGGTATTCCGATCACTTTGATTTTTTCGTATTTCTAGGTATTTTGTCGTTTTATGCTATTAACCTGGATGCTGTGAGTTTGTTCACAGATTTATCTTTTTTGATTTTTAACGATGTTAAATTTATGTTATTTTTGATATATTTTATCAATTTGAATAAATGAATATTTTTTTTTAGTCAAAAAAAATTAAAAATTAAATCTGCTTCTTACATGATAAAAAAAAGGAAGGAAAGTATATAAAGTTAATAATAATAGGAATAGTCGTACTAACTACTAAGCTAGCAAAGCTATTTTAAGGTCCTCAGAAGAGGTTGTGGCTGAGGGAGGTTCTCCCAGAAAATCAGCAACCAATCAACCATTCGAATATAGGAATCTAGGACACACGTTAATGAGGATGTAACCTGGTCTAATCACATATTTTAAACTAGTGATTTTTTATTTTTATTTTAGGGATGCAATCAAGTCAAATTATTAAAATAATCGTTACCTGGAGATGATATCTTGAAAAATAAAAATAAAATTATTAAAATAATCATAAAAGAATATTTTACATAATGTGTATATTTTCACCTTATTTCTCAAAACTCCTTTTTTTTCTTCCCATCGGAAGATATTTCTCAAACCAGCTTTCCTTGCCTTTTTTTCTATTAGAGAAATGGATTGAAGCAAAATCAATGTTTGGAATCATATGTCCTGATAGGGCGGCGTAAAAGGATAAAATAGTGGCTTTTGCTTTTGATGCACTTCTAATCCGGAAGCGATTTTCGCAGCACCAAACACAATTGATTCCATTTTTCTTACTCTGAAACTTATTAATAGAAAAAAAGTGTTAGAACTTCTGACTTTCTCTAAAATGAAAAAATATATTTTGAGAAATAATGAGATAATGAATATTTTAATAAAACCCTGTTATCAAGGCTGCAACCGGAAGTGTGATAATGATAAAGAAATACTCTTGTCTAATCAGAAGAAAAAAACACAAACAATATAATAAAGGATGGTGTGTGTAGTGGGCTGAGTTCTTGTGGTGGAGAGTTGTTGAGAGTGTATATATGTATGGCATGGCGTGCATGGGTTGCGTGGTGGTGATTCTATGCTTTGTTTCTTCTCGATTTTCTTTCCTATCATCACTGTTCAATGACGGTGATTGAGGATGGACCCTGATCATTTCTCTCTTTGTGGTTATCTATCCTGTCCTTTGGATGCAGCATTGCAGAATTGCGCTGACCAATGACCGTGCAATCGACAATAGAATTTTTACCAACTTTTCACGTCTTCGTAGAGTACAGGGTTTTCTTTCTTGTTTCGGATTTCTTTGTTTTGGACACGTTCAACCTCCGTGTCCTATTTCGCATTGGAATAATGCAGATAAAATGTGATTTTTCGAATTAAGGATGAAATTGTCTTTTCGTCAAATTTCATTTTTTTTCTTCCTAGTTTCTTATATTACCCTCAATTTTTCATGATTGATGATGTAATATTAATATGATTGGGAGTTTTTTTTTTTTTTGTCTCTAAAATTTCGTGCTAACTTGTTCTCTATTTTTTGTTCCAAATAAAACTAGGGTTGGAACCTATATTTGGCCCAACCTGGATCTCAACAACCCGGAAGCCTATGTAAGAAAACGGGCAGGTCTTATCGGGTTTGCGGGTCATCGAATTGCAGCATCAGGTACATAAGGCTCTACACGGACGGATTCGGGTGTGGTAAAAAATTTTCGTCGATACCTGAATCGGCCCTATTTGAGTTAAATGAAATACCAATCTAAATATCACGACGTCGTTTTACTCCATCTTTAGAGTAAATCAAAAGCGAGAGACTGAGAGCAAACCTAATCTTTCATAACATTTCATTTCATTTGTCTCACTCGAACTCTATCATAACGCCATCTCTCATCTCTATTTCTCCTAATCTATTCTTCTTCTTGTTCTTCTATGAGCCTTGCGATGAAGAGTTTCCACGAGTTCTGCACAGGAGTTCTGCAGAGAAGGGTCGTGGAGTTGGCGCTTGAAGGTTGAAGAAGAATCACACCTTGCAATCCCAAACAACATGCCAGATCTGCTCGACGTCACCATGACGACCTCGCGTCTTCCTCTCAGATCTACTCTCGGACGTCATACGTCAGATCTAAAATCTCAGATTTGCTATTTTCCACGCCGCGCGACGCCATCAATGTTCCGTCAGAGCTCCACCATTGTCCAGCTTCTTCCACGAGCATTTAGATCTGCCCAACAGAGAAGAAGCCCATATTTACTCAAATTTGAGGTTTTTTTTTTTTAGGGTTTAATGTTTTTTTGTTTGCTTCTGGGTTTGCTATTTTTTGTCTCCCTTCTGGTAGTGCTCTCCAAGCTTTCTGTAAAGTTTTTTTTTTGTTTGACCCTAAACCGAGCCAACCCACCTGGCCACCTATCGCCCTGCCCAAATCACCACCCATTCAATCTGATGGCACAAACGAACGAGAATGGATGAGAATTTTTGTTGTTCGATTTTCCTCTGGTTGGGATTTTTCAACCAAAAATCGATCGTGACTGACTGTTGTCCACCCCTAAATAAAACTTGTTCTCTCTTTCTCTCTTCTCATGAGACCATCTCTGTCCCGTTTTTTTAAAGAAAAAATCATTTTTAAACTATCCTTCTACCTTCCTTACTTTTTTTTTCCTCTTTTCTTTCTTATTCCTTCTCTTCCACTAAATTTATTTATTATTAAACTGTATTTTAACCTTTAAATATTAAGTACGTATGATTATATATTTTTTTATCATCTTATATCTTCGTTATTTACTTAGTTTCAAATTTTTAATCAATATATGGTTGATCCGAGTGATAATGAGTTCGAGCCCCTTAAACAAGTCATCGGGGGTTCGATCCCTGACTCTTGTGTACAGAGAAAACCTGATTGGGAGATGTCAACCCTTTAATATCGTCTAGTATCTCATGAGATTAGTCATCACATCTGCATGAGGGATACCTTGGAAATTTAAAACAAAAGTTTCACATTTTTAGTTACTCATTAGTTTAATTTTTTATTCATAATATTTTATTATAAATCGATCGTTCATAATGCAATACACAGGATATCACACTAGTGTATTATCATAACAAAAGGGAGTTAATGGATTCATTAATCCGGTAAAAGAACTTGCATAATTATAGAACCTGAATTATTAAATTTATGATTTATCAGTGTGCAGTGCAAACCTTAATTAATTATAATTGTTCAGAGCCGAATTCAATAAAGGATACCCAAAAGCCTTCAATCAATTGATATTGATGGTTACGCTTGTGTACGGAAGTGATAGTGACAGAAATATGCTTACAAAGCACTTGGGTACTTAAGTTAGAGTTATATATACCTATAATTCCGTAGGATCATGAAATTATACACAATTTTCCTACTTTCCGTACCTTGAAACAAATAAGATGCAACTCTTCATACTGAACATTAAACTCCTGCCCTAAAGCTTGGAAACTCAGATCCAGTTCCTGGTATTGTCATCATGATCATCTAAGCAAGAAACTCGCAAAGATGTGTTCTTTATAATCCGTCTTTAAAAAATTGATATTATTAAGATTCAAATATATAATTATCTATCTACTGCAGACTATATGCTTATCTACCATCAGGTTAGTCCCTTGACTTCAGTTGATTCATAAAATAAATACATACATTTTTAAGAATGGTTATTTTGTACGAGGTAGATATTAGATATTTTCATTTATATATTGTGCATTTAGCCCATGAAGTTGACTCAAATAAAAAATAGAATATGCTGAAATGAGCTGGCCAATTAATTTCCAGCCAAACTTAATTAGCCCGCTTGTTCATAATCATAGCCCCAACCATCCTTCCCTTACTAGTAAAGATGAAATAAGGTGATGTTTTGGAGTAAAGATCATCTTCATTTCTCCAAAAAAATAGAGGGTTTCATTACTATAGTTTTGAATCCATAAAATATACAAAAATTAATTAAATGTCACATATTTTAGAAATAAATGTCTTTATACATCCAAAACTAGAATAATAGAGTCCTGCATTTCTTTTGAAAAAATGGAGAGAATCTTTATTCGATGTTTTGAATGTGTATACTGGGATGTGGCAAGTATATGCACATACTTCACTACTTTGGAAAGCTACTTGTTCATTTTGGGCAATGTTACAAGCCATTCCTCGCGTGAGAATTAGGCTGAATAAGCTACTATATGCTTGGTTAATTGAGTTTGCTTTGCATACTGCATAGGTTACCAAGTCCAAATAAGTGGAGGTTAGCAAGCATAGGTTTGTATTTTTAGTACTGCAGGTACCTAGTGGTAGTTAAATCAATGAGTTTTATTATTTAATTATCCGAAATGCTGCATAGTACCAATTAGCAGTTGGTTAGAAGTTATTGAAATAAGTTTTCTTTCTCTTCATATTTAAACATTAACATACACTATAATTGGTCAACGCAAATTTCGTTACACTTCCAGGAGCCCTCATATCAAATAACACTTCTCTTTAAGTACTTAAAATATAATATCTATATGATATTTTGTTTGGCATATATAACAATATCCTCTACCCGATAGTCAGGGACTAATCTCTTTCGAGACGTAAAGATCATTAAAATAAGTTTTGTCTCTTTCAACGAAGTCTTTTCATACACGCAATAGATATTGAATCCTTGACAACATACTTAAGGAACTCAACTATCTATTAACTGTGTTGGGCTTTGTTAGCATATTTTATTCATATTTATATATCATATATTTATTTTAATTTGATATACAGTATTTAAGAATAGTGGACCATGCACCCTCACTTATGACACGATATTTTAAGCGTCAATTTCTAAATTTTGAAAAATAGTTTTAGATCAATTTACAAGCATTTCAATGCATGGATCTACCTCATCCATTCAAGCTATTATATATCCATTCAAGTTATATAACTTTTTTGGTTTAAATAACTTTTTATTCTTATGTAAATATAACGATTTTTAAATTTAATCTCTATTAAAGATTTATTTATTTTTAGTTTATACAAATATCTAAATAGTATGCTTTTAGTATTCCAGGGACTAAAGTATACTATTTTTTATAAAATAGAAAATTAAAATCAGATAAAATTTTAATAGAGACTAAATTTAAAAATAGTATATATTTTTTTTTCTTAATGAAGGGTTTATCGCTTGGGTCCTTGTAGGGAATGCCCCCCAGAAGAGAGATGGTGGGATTGAAATCATGGCTAATTGACCAAGCTAGTCCATTTTTAAAAACTATTTACCAATATAACTTTGTTTTGAAATTATTTACCAAACTAACCCACTTTTCGTCAACGTGGCATTTTTTATTATTTTTTTCTCTGACACCAAAGACGCTACATTGACTAGTGTTTTTGGAAAACGCTAATTACAGTAGCGTCTTCACCATGCAGGGGACAGCCACTGCCCAGGCTGCCACGTGGCGAGCTTTGGGCGAAGGCGCTATGCAGTAGCGCCTTTATGACTGATCAGACGGGTGAACATCAGACGAGTGAAGAAATGTTCACCCGTCTGATGACGAACTTCACTGATGGTCATCAGACGGGTGAACGTTTCTTCACTGATAGTCATCAGACGGGTGATCATTTCTTCACCCGTCTGATGACTATCACAGTGAAGATGATAGTCATCAAACGAGTGATCAAACGAGTGAAGAAATGATCACCCGTCTGATGACTATCACAGTGAAGATGATAGTCATCAGACGAGTGAAGAAATGATCACCCGTCTGATGACTATCAGTGAAGAAATGTTCTTCACTGATAGTCATCAGACGGGTGAAGAAATGTTCACCCGTCTGATGACTGTCAGTGAAGAACATTTCTTCACTGTGATATATCAAACGGGTTCACTGTGATAGTCATCAGACGGGTGAACATTTCTTCACCCGTCTGATGACTATCAGTGAAGAACATTTCTTCACTGTGATAGTCATCAGACGGGTGATCAAACGGGTGAAGAAATGATCACCCGTCTGATGACTATCTGTGAAGTTCTTCACTGATAGTTATCAGACGGGTGATCATTTCTTCACCCGTTTGATCACCCGTCTGATGACTATCTGTGAAGCTTCACTGACAGTCATCAGACGGGTGATCATTTTTTCACCCGTCTGATGACTGTTAGTGAAGAAACGTTTACCCGTCTAATGCCCATCAGTGAAGTTCTTCACTGATGGTCACTGATGGTCATCAGACGGGTGAACATATCTTCACTCGTCTGATGTTCACCCGTCTGATCAGCCAGTAAAGGCGTTACTTGCCCAGAGCACGCCACCTGGCGGCCTGGGCAGTGGCTGTCTAGTGCAGGGGGAAGATGGGGAAGACTCTACTGCAACTAGCGTTTTCCAAAAACGCTAGTCAAAGTAGCGTCTTTATTGTCAGAAAAAAAATAATAAAAAATGTCAGGTTGGCAAAAAGTGGGTTAGTTTGGTAAATAGTTTCAAAACAAGGTTATATTGATAAATAATTTCTAAAAATGGGTTAGTTTGATCAATTAGCCTTGAAATCATTGCGCTACCCTTACGGCGAAGCAACTATACCAAATAAGATATTAATATGAACGATATTGATACAATGATATGACAAAATTTAGAAATATATATATATATATATATATATATATATATATATATATATAATATTACGTATGCTGCCTCTACATAAAAATCAACATGTTACTCTCAAGTTCAAAATTCTAAAAGAACAAAAATAATTTCGAAATAATAATATTAAAAATACAAGGGTAAACAGTTTTTTGAGCCTATAGTATCATAAAACAGGATTTGGTATTAAGCATTACAATAATATTTTATGAACAGCTTTTATCAAATATCGTCTTTCAAGCTGCTTTTTAGATAATGAAAAATTGATAAAAAAGAAAAAGAAAAATATAAATAATATATAAAAATATATAAATACAATACTAATGCTAATTTTTACTGTTTCAAATGAACGCAAACTGTGAGACTAATTCACTATGCACGTTTTGAGGGTCAGTCACATAACTTATTTGTAACGATATCCGGCCAAATACATGTTGGAGTAGCACAATCTCATTCAAGCTACCATCCCATTCTCATTTAAAATAATAAATATTTATATTTTTTAATTTATAATATACATTTTGATTTCTTATGGCTTATACTCAAGAGTTCTATTAATCGATATTTTAAAGAGACTGATTGAAAAATTATTAAAAAGTAACATTTTATTGAAAAAAAATAATTGTATTTTTTTATAATATTTTAAATATATTACTTCTTAATATATATATATATATATATATATATATATATATATATATATATATTGTAATGTATCAAAACTAAGAAAAATTGTTGAAATTAATTCATTTTAAATTTTATTTCACAAATATCCCTATTTAATTATTTCTAATTCAATAAATTTATTTATTCCTAAATTCAAACACTATGTCATGAGACCAATGAGTAAAACAAAATCAAAACACTTGTATGAAGAATTGTTGAATCTCTTTAATATGAATTTTATGATAAATAAGGATAAAAATAAAATTTAGCATAAAAATTAATTTTTTCTTATATATTGGATAAAAAAATAAGTTCATTTTATCTTTTATATTAAGAATGGGGAGAAGTATCTTATAGCATTGGTTAATATTTACCTACATTTTAAGAAACCATTTATCTTTTATATTTTAATAAAAAATTTGATTCTTTTAAAATAAGAAATTCTATAAAATGAGAAAATAAAAATATATTTATTCTTAAATAATTTTTAATGGATTAAAATCTATATTCAATAATCGATGTAATCATATTTTCTCACCAGAGAGTTTTTTTATCATTGATTGAGTATAAGAAAACATCATTGCGACGGTGGGCTGATTGAAATGATTCACCCAATCCACATACGAAACATGGAGGATGATGTCGTAAAAACGACCATCATCATATCATTTCCTCAATTCAAGCAAGTGGCAGTGCTAATTTTCATGGAAAGGGACCAGTGGCCGAACTAGATGAAATCATTGTCCAGCGTATGCAGTTATTATATGATGAAAGAACATGGCTCACAAAAGCTATTTTGCCTGCTTTATGCCAACAATGACAAGTATAAGTAGTGATCCTAGGATAGAATTTATATGCAAAATTTAACTCATGTATAAATAAGTAAAATTCATATATTTAATAATTATATGCTTAAAATATCTTTATTTCATTTCTTAAAAGGGGCATCATTATTTTTTACTCACTTAATTTATTTTTAACGAACACCCTCATTTATTAAAAGTAACTCCATCACTTCATCACTTCTCATGTTTTTTTTCTAGAGAGTAATTTAGGTATTTTGATTGAACTTTTAATTGAAATCACAAAAATTAAATGTGAATGAGTAATTATCTTGATAAGTATGAAAATGATTGACTTTGCTTATAAACTGTAACGGAGGGAGTAATATTTTTCTACCAAAATTTTTCTAGAGGTGGATTCCTTAAAACATGTTACAGGAACACTTATTAACAACACCCTATTTATAGAAAAATATTGGGGGGATTTACAAAAATTGGAAAAATAATATTGTTTTTCTATGGTATTGAAAAATAATATTACAAAAATTTGTCCACCCATCCAAATTTTATTAGAAAAATCTATGATATCATTTAGGTATCATACTTATGTTTATGTGGTATAATTAGATTGTGAGAATTTAATTCAATATAATATTAATATGACCATTTAATAAAGAAGACATAATTTGATTGAACATAAAATAGATAAATCCTTTATTTTTTAAAAATACCATATCAATACTAAATTTTATTCCGCCTGGTTTCCAAATCCTCAACGTCATCCACATAATTGGGCAACAAGCTCAGAGGGGATATTTTCTTCAGTAAACCTTACTTCACATTTCGCAAGTTCATGTATATGTGTCCCTACGATCTAACAACTCGTTTTTTTTAAAAATCAAATAATCGTAAGAGTCAATAAACACACTATATTATTCTAGTAAAAAAAAAATTTGCAAAAATTATAATTCTCTAACATTTTTCATATAGCTACAAATAATCGTCAATTCAACTTTTTAAAAAGGAGTTAATAATTAACCAACTAGCTCATTCAAACCATTTTTTTTTTGTTAAATTTCAAACGTGATCCTGAAAAAGAGAAATACTCGTTATATCTAGGGATGATAATGGATATTGGACCTAATGGATATCCACAAAAATTATCCATGACGGATAGGATAATTACCCGCTCAATGGATATGGATACGGGTGCGGGTAATTACCCGCAAAAATTAATGGGGATGAGTGCGGGTATGAGTACTCTAGTATCTACCCCGCCTCATATCAGCACCATATATATTTATTTTTTATATATTTATTTTCTATATACATAATTATTATATATATATTAAAAAAATTTAAAAAAAAACTAGAGCCTCATTGTCAATTCCAAAACTTCATCATCGGTTCCAATTAGCTAGTTTCATCGTCGTCTATACTTTGTACGTTATTTCATCATGCCTTAATTATAATATATTACATTAAAAAAATTTAAAAAAAAATTATTGCTTCATCGTCAGTTTCACTTGGCTAGTTTCATTGTCGCCTATACTTTGTATGTTACTTCTTGATTAATATGGTCAAATCATCTCCTATGAAAATGCCTAGGTTGCTATATTTTCCTTCTCTATTCAGTATTTTAATATTTATAATAATCTCGACGTGTTTTTCTCTGTCTTGTGAACAAACTCGACAATAATGATAATCATCAAGCGTTGGCAAATGAAATAAAAAGGAGACATTAATATTGTTTTTTCTGCAATTCAATAACATTCCTTTGTTTTTTTTTTACTAACACTCCTTTTAGTGTAATGTATCATTTTTTATTGTAATATTTAATTAATGTTTTGGAGATTGATTATTTGACGTTTTGTATTTGAACCTTTGCATTTCATACATTTCATGTTCACAAATTGATTATTAAATCTACGAGTTGCATAATTAGTTTGGTATGCAACACATTTACTATGTGGAACGTAACTTTAATTTATATAAGTACAAAAATAAGTTATTTTATTATTTAAAGTGAATAATAAGAAAATTATATCAATCGAAAACCTTTGGGTATACCATATTTACTTATCTTATTTTCAAAATCCACAAATTTCTTATATAAAGTGCGGGTAATGGGTGCGAGTACGGGTACTTAAGTACCCAGCGGGTGAGGGTACGGGTATCAAGATTGCTACTCAAGCGGGTATGGGGACGAGGACTGGTACTTTTTTAAAACATGGGTATGGAGACAGGTACTATAGTACCCTACCCATTACCATCCCTAGTTATATCAACTCAACCAATTACGAATTCATCAAAAAAAAAAAAATAACTCAACGAATTACTACTATAACTTAAAAAAAAAAGCTAGCAACATATTCTTTAATACTCTCTTTTCAACACACTCTCTCCTATTAGTTGAAATTCATGTAGATGCTACAAAATTCAAATGGGACCCACATGAATTTGTGGGATCTACATGAATTTCAACTAGTAGAAGAGTGTGTGTTGAAAAGAGAGTGTTAGAGAGTGTGTTGCTAGTTGCGGTGGGAATAGGCTAGGCCAAGCTAGACCCTAACAGGCTTGAGCCTGGCCTGTGTTCTAATCTCAAGGCTTGAACCTGACCTATTAGCTTGATATAAGCCAATTTTTAAGGTCTGACTTGATCTACTGCAAAACTTAGCCCGACCTAAAAGCTTATTCAAAAGCCTACTTTTCACTAAGACATTTAAATATGCTTCCACCTATAAATAGGTCATAGACCTTCATTTGTAAATAGACTTGTAAGTCTCTAATGATAGAGAGGTTGGTAGGCCTATACTGATAAATAAATCGTTAGGCCTTCACAACTAAATATCCAAGTGGATTTCTACATTTAAATGAATCAATAGGCATTTACGTTCAAATGTTATAAATATTAAAAATAATATATTATAGTATTATATATTAAATTATATATTATATATATGTATGTGTTAAATAGACTGGTCTGATAGGCCTAATATGCCTTTTTTAAAGCCTTAGTCTGGCCTCTTTAGCTATATAGACTTTTTAAAAAGCCTTGACTTAACCTTTTTTTTTAAATAGGCTTGGTCAGGTTAGATCTTAAATAGGTTAGGCCATAGATCCCCGACGAACGGCATTGCCTATTCCCACCCGTAGTTGCTAGCACTCCTCTATAACTTAATTTCTTGCCTTATTCTTAAGTTTTATATGAAAACTAGCTTTCAAATTTTGCAGTCTACACATCCAAATAGAATTAAAGATAAATAAAATTATGTATGATTTTTTTTTTTAGCACAAAGTACGAGTTCTTGTTCATACAAAATAATAATTTTTGATGATGTAGCAATATATAATTCCATTCCAAATAAAGCTACTATTCATATACGCGCAAGTTGAAAAGATGCGGCCCAAGGTTATGCTTTTCCCTTACGGTGGTATGCACATGGGCCTGTGGTTTGGGCGTGTTTAGGTCCGATTAGGCAGTTTCCTCCCACGTGAAAGTTAGTCAACACGTGTAGGGTGATTTGCTTGGACTTGGAGTTGTTTATGCTTCGGTAGGGATTTCTGAGTTTAAATCCTCTCCATTTAAGGGATAAATGGTAATCTACATTTAGGAGAGAAATAGACAAAAAAAAAGATTTATATTTTAAACCCTTTTTCTTATTTAAAAAAAAATTAAACCATTGAAAAGAATATGCATCTATCTCTCTCCTAAATGGAAGGAAAATGGAGAGAAAAAAATGGAGAGGATCTCCACTCGGGATTTGTAGGCTGGACTGGTCCAAGCAAATGGAAAAAATAGCTTTAAATCAATGTTTTAAAAATCGGTTCAATCGGAGGATCGAAAAGGATAACTGTTCAAGGTTCATTCAATTCAACCGGTTCAATCGATGGTCGAATCGGATGTATACATACACACATTAAGTTAGAAGTATCTTAATTTTGTTGAGATAATATGTCATAATTGACTAAGATAGTTAATCAAATATGCATATTGAGTGAATATGAATCATCAAGTCCTGAAACACCCATACAATCAGGACCAAAATCCAAAAGTAGGTCAAATAAACAATGAACCGATCGGTCTCAAAAATCGATTTTATGTTGGTTTAACCGATTTTAGGCTGGTTTAATCGGGTTTTGATTGACTTTGCATGATGACCGTTTTCCGGTTCTCTAGTCTGACCAGAATCAAAAAGGACACCGATCAACGGCTCAACCGACCGAATTGATCCGATTGAATCGATTTTTAAAACACTGCTTTAAAGTAAAATGTTAAAGTAAGTGACCAGATAAGAATATATTCACCTTAATTAATTCAAGTACATTAAAATTTTAATTCATATAATTAATCAAGGATGAATCCGTCCTTACTTATTTATTTTATACTTAAACTCATTTTAAAAGAGTTGTATCCTAAACAAATTGGATTCTACTCTTCTAGCGTGTAACACCTTGCACCGCAGCACGTCCGTGACTGAAGTGCATAAATCCTGTACTTCCAAAATAATAAATGGTGGATATCTAATTAAATAATTAAAAGGTCCTCGTCTAATTTTTATTTTTTTTAAAAGGTACATGTAGATTCATTAAATGAGGTCGAATGAGCTCCACACCATCCATTACTTTTAAAGTTTAAGATTTGTGTATTTTTACTAGGGGTGGGCATAGGGCGGATTGGGTGGGTTTTGGTGTATTTAAAGACCCAACCCAATCAAATAAATATGGGTTGGGTTGGATCGGTTTCTTAGAAAATTTTCATGTAACCCAAACCAACCCAACCCAACCTCATACGGGTTGGTTTGGGTCGGGTGACCGGGTTTGATAGTAAATTATTTTGTTTTTATCAAAAGCAAATAATGGGGGGAAAATAGGGAAGAAAAATACTACCAATGCATTAATTTGAACTTTCAAATACAAAATGAAGCATATCACTTCAATTTGGAGCACAATATCCATCAAAATTAAACAAACAAGTGAAATAAAAAATAATAATAATGTCTTCAAACAATTCCTAAACAATTTCACTGACTATGTCTTCAAGCTATTCCTGCATGTCTTCAAACTATTTCTCCTCATGTAACCAAAAAATGGTCACTCCAATTTAGGCGGCTGAGTATTAAAGAAGAGTCATCAAATTCAAGATAGAAGAGTCCATCCACGCTCCAGCAGCTGGACTTATAATATTCCTCTCAATATGTGGGTTGGATTGGGTTGAGTGGGTTTACAATCTTTGGACCCAGCACCCAACCCATAAGCTATGGGTCTACTTATTTAGAAACCAACCCAACCCAATGACCCGAACCAACCCAGTATCTGTGGATTGGGTTGGATTGGGTACACCGGGTTCGCGGGTCGACCCGTACCCATGCCCACCCCTAATTTTTACTGCATTTCAGAGGTGACAATTTTGTAGGGATTGAATGAAATATAAAAGTTATTTAATAATCTTAATTAAGAATTTGAAGAGTATTCAAAGCAACTCCAATCTAATGGAAGTTACTTAACTAGTTATCAAAAATAAGAACTGATTCTCACCAGATGGAATCATTGGAGTAAGATAATTAGCATCAACATGTAAGGAAATTTACTTTTATAAACAATTGTTTGTTATATAAGAGTTTAATAAAAAATTATAGAAAGAGAGAAAAATAAGCGAGAGAAATGTGGAAAATTATGGGACCCATTTGATAAACTTTTTAGAGTTACATCATTAGAGTGGAAAGTTACTTAAGTTTAAAGTAAAAAGTGATAATGTGACATGATATGACTCATCAAAATATTTAAATTATAATTAATTTTACACTTTTATTAAAAGTTAGACATAAAAGTCTCCTTGGATCAGCTCAGTGATTAAGCTAAAGGACATAATAATTGTGAGTGTACATGTTCAAACTACCGCAATATACTACGCCCCTTTCCCATTCCCTACTCTCCTCCCCCTCCGCTTAAACGTCCAAAAAAAAAGTTAGACATAAAATATTATAAGTTTAAAATATTAAAAAAAAAAAACTTGTGTAAACCAACATGCTAGTTCGAATGGTAAGAGATTCGGACACCTTATCATCACTCAGTTTGAATGGCCCTACAGATGCTTACGGATTTTGTTTTCTACAAGATACTTCCACTTTGTGAATAAATTTCATTATATTAGTATCGCTGTATCCTCAAATAGTTTCTGTTCATACGGAATGAGCTACCTAAGAGAGATAGACATCTGCGATAATTAGTTACATTACCATCTTATGGTAACATCTGAGGCATGGGTGAAGAAGGTATACTTGAGCTTCTGAGGTGTTGTCAGGGACTTTGACAGGAAATAGTATTATTAGCTCGCAATGCAAAAAAAATCAAAGAAGGCAGAAGGTGGTAACATGATCAATACTTGTGCTGTGGGCATCTCTGCATACCATAATTTATCTCCTTTGGTGCCACATTATATTATGCTTAAAATTATCATTCATCGTAATCTACACGGCCAAAATGCATATACTCTTCAAGAAATATACACTCAAAGCTTTAGGGATGACATAAGACATCCAAAATGTCAAGACAATGCACAGCACTACAATCAATGACAATATGATCCAAGTGAATGATTGACGCATAATATGGAGTTCAAACGTGTTGATTTCACAAAGAAAATTCCCCAAAAACCATGGAGGTATTGAAGCAAGTGAATGATTGAAGAATGATTAACTACAAGTCATTAAGTCAACAAATGATTACTAATTAACCACTCGTATACATCAAGTTTGTCAAAACCTTTAGGGCCCGTTTGGTGGTCAGGATAAGGGAGGCAGGATAGGATAAGCTATCCTGTCCTGTTTTAATCTGTAGTTTGATGAACCAGCAGGATAGAATAAGCTTATCCTGTTAACTTATCCTATCCTGTTACTTAGTTATAATTCTATCCTGCGGGTGAAGCTGGGTTAGAACCAACAGGATAGGATAAGAAAATGCTTTCTTTTATCTCTTACCTTTAATATTGTTATTATTTAATTACGGTTTCAAACCTAATTAGTCAACCTTAATACTAATTAAAATATGTGGTTTAATTAATAATTTTTATAAAAAGTGAAAAAAAAATTAATTTTTTATAATGTAAAAAAATGGACTAATTTATAATTAAAAAGCCAAAAATATATATTATTAAATATTTTTTAATTTAAATGTATAAAACAACCACGTAATATTAAAATTTATTTTTGAAAAAAAAATGTAATTTTGATATAAAGATAATTTTATCATTTGTGGATATTTTATATCATATCCTGTCATTATCTGACGCACATCAAACATTGGACAGGATAAGAGCTTATCATGTTCATATCCTATCCTATCCTTATCCAGCTCTCATATCCTATCCATCCTTATCCTATCCTGACCACCAAACGAGCCCTTATGTTAGTGAGATTTTCCCTTTTAGCCAAACTAATCTGTTTATCGAGTTAAACTCAAATAACTCACCAATAGCTTGATTTATTTGCACACTGCAACCTTAGTGTACAACACATTGGAACAAATGAACCGCAAAATAGATGCCGCAGTATGATCCAACACAACAAACCGGGAATGTGCTTTGTTCCCAAGTGCTAATGAGAAATGTTTGTGATGGACAGTCATCAATCCAACTCTTCATCATAAGGTTGTACCAGAGACTAACATAAGACAACAAAATAAAGCTTCATTGACTCTTAATCTATAAATGGTTTCTAATCATTAAGTGATCAAGAGCCTCCAAATCAATCATCGATAGCATATTCGAACCTGTCAATGAGTCTTGAAGCGGTGTAGAAACAAACTTGAACAAAAGCATACAAATTCTAACTAACCAAACAAACGCTTTACAATGTACAATTTGTCCAAATAAGAGACTTCTCAATTTCAACACATTATTCTCCATTTGGAACATGCCTTGATGCTATGACCAGTTTCTGAAAAGTAAATCAAATACCTGTCAATTTTCATTATGGATCATGATATATCCAGCAGTTCAGCAGATAAAAAAAATTCTATATTCATTAACAAGCGGGAACATAATCCAAGTCCCCAACATTTAACTCATCCAAGTCCCAGCCGGGAAAAGAGCACAGAAAGCAGTAACAGTTATCCATCCATGTCTATAAATTACAATAGGATTTAGTCCAGTTGGAGCAAATAGCAGATGGTATGCAAACTTGAGGAAGGATAAAATGGTCAGTGACAAATTGCCGGAATTATTCATGAATTACCTGAAGTCAGTAATCAGTAGGATACTGATATCGCTCTGTACTCCCATTAAGCATCTGTTCGCACACCAAAAATAAACACGTTAAACAAGAAGAAACTATTCAAACTGTAATAATATGCAATACTTCAGCTTGCATACTCCCTAGTAAGAAATGAAATCATATAATGTTGTGGTTATTTCATAAATTGATGCCTCTAAGAACAAAAGTATTGTATTTTACGTTATTTTTGCTTAAAACTACAGAAAACACCATTTTAAGGGATAGCATGGTCAATCTAGAACTAAGAACTCTCTATTCTCCTTGACAAAAGAAAATTATTCAAGTGAAAATTAATATTTTCGAGGATCTACCTTCTGGTATCTTTTTTTTGCGAAGACCTTAGTAACATTTTTTAGGTAAATAGCAATGATAACTTCATAGACTTATGTAGTAGCTGTCATACATACAAAAGAATAGAAAGATCATAGTGTCATGCATGTTATGCATACGACTTAACATAAATGCTTAAACGCAACACATAACGAGTGATGGGAGTTGGATTGAGCTTTAGGTAGACAGCTATAAAATAAATGACTTTGGGTGGCAATGGTTGAATTGTACAGCAGTATATATTAAGAGTAAAATATCATCATTTTCCACCCCCAGTTCATCACAAATCACAAATCCACCATTAACTATATCAAACCATCAACTTTGAGTAAACTACATGCAAAACTTACCTCCAAAAGTTCAATGATAACTATTTGGCACTTTTATGAACACTTGTAATGCAATATACATTTATGAGTTTGAATTCAGTACGAGAAAGAGGAAGAGATAATCGAATCGGCCTGCTGATTCTGATGCAGGACAAACGGCTTAATCATGGTTGTCAAACTCGCGAGTCAACTCATTGACTCGTCTGAGTTTGCGATTTTAGGTAGGCCAAACGAGTAGACTCGGTTGTAGAATCGGAAGAGGGGTAGACTCGGGTTGACTCGCGAGTCTAGGTAGCGAGTTTGCGAATTTGGTGGGTTTTTAAAAATGGCTCAGAAACGCCCAAATGGCGCCGTTTTGGTTAAAAATTTTGAGACCCTACCTTCACTTTTCAATATCGCGCGACTTCCCCCTCCCCCTTCACTTCTCAGTTCTGAAAATTGAAAGCAATCCCAAAACCTAACCTGAAAACACAGCCTCCTCCCTGCTCCGCCTCCATCCCGACCACGCCTCCTTCCCTGCGCCGCGCCTCCCTCCCTATCGCGTGTCTCCTTCCCTGCTCGAAACTTCTTCCCTTCCCTTCCTTGTTTGCAAGCTCTCTGTTTTTCCTCCCTTCCCTGGTTCCATCCTTGCGCGCCTCTTCCTTGCTCGAGTAACAACCCAGCTGGTATCTCTTCACTTCATCTCTTCCTTGCAATGTCTGGTTCAGGTAACAACCCAGTTGCTGCAGCATCAAGTGGAAGTTCCAGAGGTAGGGGGAGGGTTAATATCCCAGGAAATATGACCGATCCTGGTTGGAAACATGGGACTGATGTTATATAGGAGCTGTATTTTTCATGTTATTGTTATATATTTGGATTTGGATTATGAGTTTATGACTATATGATGTTAATTTTTAATGATTATGAATTTATCATGATCTTAGTTGGCTTTGTTGTTGTTTTGTTACTTTTGTGTTATGTATATCTGTCATTTATATGCTTTTTTTATATTAGGTAGACTCTTACGAGTCTACGTGTTGAGTCTACCCCCCTCCACAAGTCAACCTAGACTCACGAGTCTGACAACCATGGGCTCAATTATCATTTATAATTAAAAAGTTCAAGTGCTGTATGAGCTATTGTAGAATAGTATTGTTCATTCTACTGAAGCACAAGTATTATTTATGCTATTGTAACATAGGTATATTAGTTAAATTTTTTTTTAATCGTGTCTTTTAGTTTCTTATTACTCAAGTTACTTTAAATAGCTAGGATTAGATCTACTCAAAGGGTTAGGATTTGTTATAATCAGGATTTCTATGCCATATAACGCTTTTCTTCAATTTCTCCTGTTGTTAACCAGAAAGCCAGTCCTCTTTGTCTGTATTTCATATCTCGCTTCCCACTGTTTGCCTCCTCTATATCGCTTTTGTGCACCAACTTAACCCTACAGGCTACAGCCTAGGTCCTTTTATCCTATATCACATTTCCTCAGTTGTTCATGGACAGAACAGTAAAGTCCAATATATTTCACCTCAGAAAAGTCCTTCCAACCACAATATCATCAAACAAATAGTGGATTAAGATCTCCTCAAGTAATAGTGAGATAAGCAACACGAGCAAGAGATGTCATGGAAAAAGCGAACACGAAAGCTTTCCAAAATTATAGCATAGGCAATTAGGCATACCCAATCCTCTGCTGAAGCTAACAGACTACCAATGGCACACCAATAAGATCACCTAACCACTTCCTTTTTTCTGTCTTGTTCGTGGAACTAAGGCACGGGCTCATTGCTAAATGTGAACCAACATTATAAAAAATTAAACCCTAATACCATGAAAGCTATGGCATTTCTACATGACATCATCGTTATCATCGCAAAATGCAAACCTTAGCTAAAATTGAAAATGCAACATACGAACAACATGACTCAACCCAAGTTATCAATTCTCAAAAGCCAAAACCAAATGGTAATCCGAGCCAATTGAACAACAATGAAAAGTTATGGACTAAATGCTCAAATTGGTCCTCCAAAGACACATGACATAAACTTAGAGATCAATTTGCGCATGTAGTCAAAGTTATTCAGCAAATTTTGTTTCTTTTTTGGAAAAAAGGGAAATGCTAACTAGTACCCTAGTTAAGGAATTAAAAATGCAAGTTTTTATGGGAAAATGATGTAGTCAAATATATATAGAAGTGAAATTTTTAGTTTTCCATGAAAACCTTGCCTTTTTTATTCGTTAACTGGTGCCCACAGGTTAGCAAGACCCTTTAAAGAAATTAGGTTAAACTATATTTTTTGTCCCTATATATGACGCTTGCTTTTAACCCCTCTATTTTTAGGTCATGCCATTATTATTGTTGTAATACCATTTGTTGGATTTAAAGTATAAAAACCAAATTGGAAATGATTGTTATATATAGGGACCAAAAGTAAACTTTTTTTTATCCTTATACGTGATAATCATTTTCACTTCGATCTTTATTCATGACAATTATTTTCACCTTGATTTAACTCCAACAAGGTGTTAGAAAGACTAAAAACTGTAGGAACAAATTGAAAATTAATTGTATATATAGGGAGTGAATTGAAATCAAGTATATAGTTTAACCAAAAGATTAATAACGAAGTTTGAAGGCCAAACCTTTCTGCTCATCGGATGCATCATGGTACTCCTCATGCTCCTCCTCAGGCACAGGGTGAAGTTGCACCTCTTCCCCAACCCCAACTACGCCTTTCCCTTGGACGCCACCGCCGCCATCTTTGTCCTCCGGGTACCTTACAACGACGACAGGGCACACACAATGATGAACACAATAATCACTTACACTACCAAGCCTACCCTTAGAACCCCTCTTCGAAGCACCGAACCCTCTGCTCCCCATGATCACCGCGCTCAGCCCTAACCTCTCCACTTCCAAGCAAAGCCGCTCCTTCATGTCATGATCCTTCACAATGTGGATCCTGAACGGTATTTCCGCCGTCACCAACGGTTCCGCCAAATCGCTCGCTTTAGTCTCCGTGAAATTGTCGAATTCGTCCTCTAGTTTCTGCTTCGACTCCTCCGATGTCCCGCTTCCGGCGGCGTCGGTTAGGTTGAGATCGACGGAGCCCCAATCTGCGCCGTAGAGGACGCTCGTGGGACGCACGTGGAGGAGGATCACGGCGTCTCCCGGACGGAGGTAGTTTTGCACCGCCCATCGGACGGCGTAGGCGCTCTCGTCGCTGAGATCAACGGCGATCGCGATTTTGCGGTGGGAACCTGACGTCGGTGAGGTGGCAAAGCGAGGAGAAAAGCTCGGAACCGGTTCGGACCGAGCCGGTGATTGCGGGTTCATGATTGGAGGAAAGGGATGAAATTACGGTTTTGGTCACTGGAGATAAAAAATTTAGGGTCAGTGCGAATTTGCGCAAAGTTTTGGACTTCAAGGAAGTGAAATGATAACGGATAAGAGTGTGAGAGGCTTCTCTTTTGGGTTGAATTTTGCAGTTCCTTCCTTCAATGTCTTCCAGCGTCGGCATAGCAAAACGGTAGTCATTGACAATTTGAAACTGAAAGTCGTTTACTATTTGATGGGTGTAGATAGAGGTGGGAATAGGTGAGTAGGTTTGTTTGGGATCTATAGTCTAATCTATTTAAGGTTTAATTTGGTTTAACTTATTTAATAAAAAGATCAGTTTAAGGCTTTTTAAAAAGCTTATATAATTAAAAAGGTTAGGTTAAGGCTTTAAAAAAAATCTATTAGGCCTATCAAGCCGACCTATTTAACACAAAACATATATATATATATATATATATATATATATATATATATATATATATATAAAATATAATTTAATATATAATACTACAATATATTTGTAATATTTAAAAGAAAAAATTTATTGACCCATTTAAATATAGAGATCTACTTGCATATTTATTTATGAAGACCTAACAACCTATTTATCAGTATATGACTACCAACCTCTTTATCATTATAGGTTTACAAGCCTATATATAAATGAAGGCTAATGAACTATTTATATATGGAGGCATATTTAATGATTTTGTTGAAAAGTAGGCTTTTAAATAGGCTTTCAGGTCAGACTATACTTTGAAATAGGCTAGGTCACATCTTATAAATTGGCCTATATCAGGCTAATAGATCAGATTCAGGTCTTAAGATTAAAATATAGGTCAGACTTAAGCTTATCAAAACCTAGCTTAACCTAGCTTATTCTCACCCGTAAATATAGTAGTCTTTTCGCATAGAATACTTTGCTTCTTCTTTTTTTGGACAATGGACATTAGAAAAGATCAAGATAATAAGGATAATATGTACATTTAATGTGCGTACACGTCTCCTTTTATTTATATATATATATATATATATATATATATATATATATATAATTATTATTTATGTAAGCTCATTCAAATAATAATTATTTAATGTAACAACGTTTAAATTTTTGGGAAGAATTTTATTATTTTTATGATCTTACTTCATTCGAAGGATTACTCTCTACGGATAACTTGAAAAATCAAAAAATAAATAATAATAATTACCCTTTCCCATTCACTGGTCTTAATTTTTTGATCCCCGCTCACCTGCTGAATATACTCTGAATGATTATTCTTCTTTGTTCATACCTAATTTATGTCTTTTTTGATTTGTTGTGATCATATACCTAATTTATGTCATTACATGAACTAATAAACCATGAATTGACCATTTTAAATCGATATTAAAGTACCACCCAAATTTAGTTTTGGGTTAGTTACGGCGCTGTTAATTAATATTAGTGTAAAGGTGTACTAGCTTGTGAGAGACACTTGAATATCAATTCAGTTGATATATTATATTGAGCACCAGTTATGGTAATTCTTGTTGACAGCGTGTTATATACAAATGAATTTAATGAAGCCAAAAGCCTAACAAACTAGGAATCGTTTTCAATACAAGTAAAAATCTTTCTCAATTCTCAAAAGAAATGAAGGACTCCATTATTATAATTTAAAATGTATAAATATATTTATTTTTAAAATATATGACATTTATTAGATTTTTATGTGTTTTATACACCCAAAACTATAATAATCAAGCATTCATTTTTTTGAGAAATGAAAAGGATGTTTACTCTTTCAATATGAACGTGTCCTGGGAATTCAATGAGAGGAGTAGATGAGGTAGCAACTAGCAAGCTAACTCTTTTGATATCACAAAATATCAATGCCAGCTTCGGTGAGAGGGAGACCGAATAAAGAGGTGTGTGACGCTTTCAGAACTTAACCTCACTCTCTTTGATACCTTAAACATACAGATAAAGCTTAATAGAAACTTAGGCAGGTAAACAGTTATTACACATCAGAGTTTCGCCTGGAAGCCATAGCGTAAAAACAACAACAATAAAAACAGATGCCACACTGGCCGTGGTACAGGCTCACAAGAGACTCGACGATACCTCTGAGTTCCCTCTCCTTCTACTCGAGAAGCGCTGGCGTCCAACTTTTTGCTCACGATGGAGTCCACCTCGACTTAGCTCCACCCGCTGCAACACTTCCGACCACCACCCAACACCTCTGCCTTCGGATCACGACCCAAACAACGACGTACATGTAAAACATAGAGAAGCATGCACAGGAGGTAAGAAACTCTACAATATCAGGCAAAGGGAGATCACGTAGAATATAACACACTAACATGCACAACCATCAGGCACAAGCATCTCCCGAGCTCATCACAACAGTCAACCTCCAGATTATCATAACTAAGGATCACCGCCTACTCTATATGCACAACTGATTCTTCATGATTGGCCAATCTACAACATCACCATCCTTGCCCTCGGGAATCTTGTCCTTCAACTGTGATAGTAGCCATTTCCCAAGATAGAAAGGTCACCCTCCGACTGTAAGGGCATCGAGTCGGTAGTCCAGGTTATTGGTTTCCCTTGTTCCCAAGAAAATGCAACAGTGGTTCCTCCAACTATGAGAAGCACTGCCTCCCTGAGCCCCTCCAGCTGTGAGAAAGCCCGAGAAGTTCTCCAACTGCAAGAAAGCACTTGCATCCCTCAAACTGCGAGTTCAGCGATCTTGGTCACTCCGGAACGTCCACCTCGACCTCGTGTGACGATGGCTCAAACTGTTGTTGCAACCGTACACACGACTCCCTGTACACAACCACTCAAACTGTTGTTGCATTTGTATACACGTACCGGCTGATATGATAGTCACTCAAACTGCTGTTGCAGCTATTTATACAGCCTCTTGTGCAACCACTTAAATAGCTGGTGTAGTTGTCCACAAGTCCCGATCTCGCGTGATAATTGCTCAAACGGCTGTTGCAGTAAATCCCGCAGCTTTCCACCGCAACAATGCAATGCTATGATTATGCATCCATCACCTCAACGACGTTCTAACAACAACTTAATTAACGCCTCAAGACCCACATCCTCCAACTGCGAGGATGCCACTCTCTGACTATGAGAGCCACTTACAACTTAGATTCACATCCTTATTTTACTAGTCTAAGACATCAATAATCATTCTTTCATCCTAACTGCATACCAATCGTCTCCAAAGGCAACCAAGGTCATATCAATCAGAAACACATCACATGTCATAGTATAGTAACGGATCATCATTGCAGGCATGTCAGTATAGCAACTAAACATGTTCTCATAACAAGCATTTTATCTAGCCTGTTATCAATTATCGAATATAAGCACACGTTCTCAATCCATATATATCACAGATCGATCCTAACAACGATAAACCCACAATGCCTAAAACTGCATTGGTACCACACACCAATAGTCCCCAATGTGAGTTAGGTATTGACGGTTACTCAACCACTAGTAGGATTTGAGGAGCCATACACATGTTAACAGTTATACCCTGCGTCTACAATTCTCAGATATTGGTGTTTTCTTCCTCCTCACCTGGTGATTCGTTCCAATATGCTCCTGTACCAACAGACAGCCTTGACCCTCGATCTCACGAACACGCCTAAGACCACCACGAGCATAACACCACCACGAGCTCGCAGCTGCCACCACCTTCTCTCACAACCGCTGTTCCTCCTTCAACCACGAGCACCACCACGTCTTCGAACTTTGCCCTAACCACAGGGACAACATGCAAGCGGCAGTATTAACCCTAGGACAACCCAAAACCAAGAAAGATTCGAGGAGAAACTTGAAGAACACGAAGAACACCAGGGTCGACGTGTTAGAGATTCGAGCTTACCTTCGAGGAATCGAGAAACCAACTGGTGAAACTTGTAGTACTTGAAGCCTCGATCACAACGATATAGTCGAAATCACGATCTGATGGTCCAATCTTGCTCTACCTTCACTTTCTCTCTCTAAAAGCTCAGACCCTCTCTCTCTACGTTTTCGGGACTTAGAAATATATGATTTTCGTGCAAGAAAGAAAGAAAAGGAAAACCCAAGAGTTTGTTGTCAAGCTGTCCACACTTGAACGTGGGAATACTCCACGCTTTAGCGTGGGCACGCTCTAACGTGGGAAAACTCCACGCTTGAGCGTGGGACGCTGATTCCACGTTTTTGCCACGCATCACGTGCGCGCTGACACGTGCACCCCCACGCGTACCCCCATCCACGCTCTAACGTGCAACTACCCACGCTCTGACGTCAACGATCAACGCTTGAGCGTGAGGTTTCTCAACATCAAAGCGTTCGACGCTGATCAGACCCGTTCTTCCCCGGTTCTTCACTTTCTGAGCTCGTTCCACGGCCAAATTCCCTCAAATTTGGACCATAGCTTCCTCAAACCATAAGGAACATTATCCAACCTTCAAACATACTTAACTTAGGTCCTAAACTTATTCAAGAAAACAGGGTGTTACAAGGTGGGGGTATAAGAAAATAACATTAGCTTATTAACAATATGTTATGAGTCCCACATTGGTTAGCTTCAATTAACAAGTTGGGTTTATAAGCTTAGAGGTTCTCCCACCTAATGGACTAGTCTTTTGGGATGGGCTCTCCTTTGAGCTCATGCTCATAACATTGGTGCTTTCATTGACAGGTTGACTTCTCGGAAAGGGCTACCCATGGAGGGTTCTGACCAACAAAGAGGTTGAGTGAAGTGTCACAGATTAAAGTGCGACTATCTATTTTAAGGACTTTATTATGCTAAATAACAATAACATAATAAATTAATGTCTTATTCATATATCAAATATATGATCAAAGTCATGATGCAAATGATGATCTATTCCAAATAGGTTGATCACTGGAGCTTACACCAACAAATAGTTGGACCACAACTACTTTTTGCTATATTAGTTGAATCTGGTTGTTCTATTATATCCATGCAGTGGCGGATCTAGGATTCGGAGCCAGGGGGTCAATCTATTTCCAAAAAGGACAATCTATTTTCAAAAAAATCAATAAAAAGTATGTTTGGTAAAACTAGTCGTGAGTGGATAAGCTAGCTGATAGCGGATAGCTGATAACGGATAAGGTAACTGATAGCGGATAAACTAGCTTATTTTCTATGGAAGTGTTTGGTAAAACTAGCGGTTGAAGTAGCTGAAAAATATAAAATGACATCTTCATTAATGATTTTAGATAAAAAGAGAGAGAAGAAGATAAAGGTAGAATTAAATTAAGATAATAAGGATAAAAGTGAAAAAAAAATGAAACTCTATAAGTTATAAGTTCAAACGTTACATCAAGTCGCGTATGGAAAAAACGCTATAAGCTCGTGATGGAGGCGCTTGCCAAACGGGATTACTTTATCATCTGCTATAAGTTATCCGCTATAGACTCACAGAAGGACCGTGCCAAACAGGCTCAAAAAATACTATCAAACATATGAAGATAAAGGCATAATATATATATATATATATATATATATATATATATATATATATATATATATATATATATATATATATAAAATAAATTATATACCTCATAATTGTTCTTTACGTGATTTCATGTTTTGAAATCGTTGAATAATCATCTCATTGCAAACATTATTAAACATTTCTCTCTCAATATAAGGTACCAGACAATCATTTATCTATACATTTCTCATTCGATTACACAATTTATTTTTCACAATTTTTCATAAATCAAATTCAAATAATCCAATCAGATTAAAAATGGTTTGAATTGAATTGAATTGAATTGCTATTTGTTATTTATGGATTTGGATCTAAACACCGTGAGGGTCACTGACATAAAACAAACTTCTATTTTTTGCGGGTGAAAATAGTCCTAGGGTAGTGCATGTTTTCCATCACCCTACACATTAAATACGACTTTCTCGTTTCCCGACTATCCTCTCAACTGGATCGTCAATGTCGTTATTATAATATTACTCTAGTCTCTATTATAAATAAAATTTAAATGAAATATACATATTAAGAATGTTAATTAATCTCATTTAATGTTGTTAAAAAATTAAGGGTATTATCTAACGTAAGTTTCATAGAAAACTTCAATTTTTATTAAATGCATCCCATATTGAGTTATTGAAAAATAAAATTGATATTAAATAAATGGTATTTTAAGAACAATGTCATTAAATAGGATGGAAGGAGTTAAAATTTGTTTATATATTTGATTAAAAATTTTGAATTTTTTTTACTTATAATAAGGATCGGAGTGAATATATCTTAAGGAAAATGATGAAAATCATTTAATGCATTTTAAAATTTATAAAGATTTAGATTAGGAACTAAAGCTATAGCATGGTTGCGTAATCAATGTTCTTCTGAATTATGAATGAATGTAAAGACTTGATTGGGTAATGATGGGAAGTTCATGAACCCTTGAAAATTACAAATTACCTATGCAGGTAAATTTCCATTGTTGACCTTATTTATTTTTAGCCTTCGTTACAGATTCGCATCCCATATCATACCGCATGCCCACCTATCCCATCTCGAAATGGATTCCTGCAGTCATTTTTTAATAATAAAAAGATTTTAATTATTGAATAAATTTTGTATAAAATAAATATAATAATATCAAAATAGATATATAAGATCTTGATCATAAATTAAAATAAATACATAAACGTGTGAGTTTGGTGAATGTAGACCCATAAAAAAAATATTACAAAATATCCACTTAGATTATGGGAAATTTTATCAATAAAGGTAGGAGTATGACGATAAATGAGTCACCCTTGTTATAAGGAAGATAGAAGTCCAAATGTAAAGAAGGCATTGTTAGAAGATCTTTTTAATTATGATATACCTAATGAGTTAGTCTCTTAGAAATGTTTATGAAAAAATTAAGGTCAAAGCAAAATAATGGAAAATTTGGTGTCTTTTCTTTGGTATTTTTAATAATTTTGGGGTATAAGTTACCTTGATCAATCATAATTACCTCAATGAAATGATCATGTTAGTAGATTAAGTTAAATGATTCTCACCATATGATTGGATCATCTAAATAAGATAGTATTAACCTAGAGATAGAATTCACAAAAAAAATTTGTGTCACCTATCAGAGCTATGTATCTATTTACTACAATCTCAGACAATAGAATACTTACGCGGTTATTAAATACTTTGGATGTATTTGAACTAGATTGCAAAATAGTCATGGATGAGCTGAACAAAACAAAAGAAAATCTTACAGAATTTGGCTCCATTCTAATCCAAACTTTTAGATTAAATTTATTAGGAGACAATCATATTTAGTTGTTGATCCATTGACAAGGACATCCATTTTTAGTGTTAGTCCATGCTCATATTTTTTTACCCCTGCTTGTATGGTTGACACTATTATCAATGAAATGCTATAAGCATGTTTTTGTCAAAATAAAAAAAAAATACTTTTGATGTAAATATTACCGATCTAACTTTAAAGATTTTTTTCTTGGAAAATTGAATTGTTGGAGAAGTGGGAGGAAGCAATTGCCACCGCCCACCAGAGAAATATCCATTCACACATTTTCTTGTATGTCCGTGTTTTATTATTAAATGTTTTTTTTATTAAAAGCACAAAATATGCCTCAAGAGTGAAGAAAAGGTCAAACAGCAATGCGTTAGTTTGACTTTTAGCCGCGAAAATGCTGGACGCGCGGACCAAGAATCTCAAGTTGCATTTATCACGCCATTTTGAAATGACAAAAATCACCTCTTTTAAGCAAATTATCTATGGACAAAATTTGGGTATATTCTATATATGTTTGTGGTATTTGTTGTTAGATAAGAAGAAGATATTCATATATGGAACAATCTATCATTGAAAATATAACATTTATAACAGTTATTATATATGTTCTGATCTTATTGAAAAACATTACAAATATCTATAAAAGTGTATCTAAGGTTTGTCCATTACTTATTTAATAATAATTATTCGTAGTATTTCTACTAATTTTTTTCAAAGAAAAAAGTAATGCATCACATTATCAATAACTTATTTATAGAATTTTAAATAAATTATATTTTAAAATTATTGAACAACTTTTTTTTTTATTGACAAATAATAGGAAGTAAGGGAGTAAATACTCAATTTGGTCCCTGAAATTGTAGGGTCGTATCAACTTAGTCCCCCACATTATCAATATTTCAAAATGATCATTGGAATTTCAAAATGTTAATTAGGTTCGTTCTTTCGTTGATATTTGCATGAACTATAATGACATTAAGTTAGTAATGTCTGGGATGCATTTGAAACTAAGTGAATAATGTCAGAGATGCATTTGCTACATTTTGCAATTCAAAGGATCATTTTGGAATATTGATAGTACATGGGACTAAGTTGATAAGACCTTATAATTTCAGGGATCAAATTGAATATTTATTCATAGTGAATTACCACTCCGAAACGTGGAGCAATATGGATGGACCCCCAAGAAATCAATTTTGCACAAGGTGGGGATCTAATATGAGAGCTCCCCTAATGATTTATTGTTGGACAACTTTTACAATATGAAAACATGTAATGTTTATCCTTTTTCTTACAACAAATAAATAAATTTATAAATATTAATCAAATTATTTACCTTTTTTTATAAAAAAAGTATAATAAATTGTTTTAACTTTTACTATAAATAGTGCAAGTAAGTTATCCATGCATTACTTTAGGGATAGAATAATGCTTCATACATATTTTTTAAGTATACATATCTATACATTAGATATAAGAGTTCAACTTTAATTAATATAGGGACAGTGTAAAAAATATTTATACAAATATTTTATGTCGGTTAAATTCAAATATAAATATATAAAAATAAAATAAAATCAATTATTATTAAATAATTAAATAATACAATACAATTATGGAAATGCAAGATAATGTGTACAAGCTCATGTTACAAATAAATGCTGTGCTCTACCCATGCCAAAAGGGCACAATTGTCAGTTCAAGATGTTTAGGTTGACCTCATAAGTCATAAACAAAACAGCAGCCATGAACTTTCCACACAGACTTGTTCTTCCATTCATCAACAACTCATTTTCTGTTCCACTTCAATCCAAGTTCTACAAAATATCCAAGTTTCTCCGTGAAAGTCACCCAGTGAAGCCATGGACAACACGAACAAGCCATGCTTCTGGCTTTCTCTTCTCATCCTCTTCTTCTTGTTCTCTTTTTACACCCATCCTTCACTTGCAACTCTCACCACCATCTCTTCAAACCAAACTCTTTCAGGTGATCAAACTCTTCTCTCTCAAGGTGGGATCTTTGAACTTGGTTTCTTCACTCCAGGTAATTCCTCTAATTACTACATAGGCATGTGGTACAAAAAGGTTTCTGAAAGGACATATGTTTGGGTAGCTAATAGAGACCACCCAGTATCTGATAAGAACACTGCCAAGTTAACTATATTGAGAGGTAATTTAGTTCTCTTAGATGAGTCTCAAAGTCAAGTTTGGTCAACAAACTTCACTTCTCCCACCTCAGCTTCTCTTGTAGCTGTTCTTCTAGATGATGGTAATCTCATTTTAAGAGATAGTCATGATGATGATGCATCAGATCCTCTATGGCAAAGTTTTGATCATCCAACAGATACATGGCTTCCAGGTGGCAAAATTAAACTGGACAAAAAAACAAAGCAGCCTCAATATCTTACTTCATGGAAGAACAATGAAGATCCTGCAACGGGTCTCTTCTCTTTGGAGCTAGATCCCAAAGGAACCACTGCTTATCTTATTCTTTGGAACAAGTCTGAACTTTATTGGACAAGTGGCCCTTGGAATGGACATATTTTCAGTTTGGTCCCTGAAATGAGGTTGAATTATATCTACAATTTCACCTTTGTATCAAACGAGAACGAGAGCTATTTCACCTACTCCGTGTATAACACTTCAATTATATCACGGTTTGTGATGGATGTGTCGGGGCAGATCAAGCAACTGTCGTGGTTGGAGAATACTCAGCAATGGAATTTGTTTTGGTCGCAGCCAAGAAAACAATGTGAGGTTTATGCTTTTTGTGGTGCATTTGGGAGATGCACTGAAAATTCAATGCCATTTTGTAGTTGTTTGAGTGGTTTTGAGCCAAAGTCACAGTCTGATTGGAACCTTGAGGATCACTCAGGTGGGTGTAAGAGGAAAACAAGGTTGCAGTGTGGGAATTCTGATTCTTCTAATGGGGAGAAGGACAGGTTCCTAGTGATCCCAAACATGGCATTACCAAAACATGCACAATCTGTGGCAGTAGGGAATGGTGGGGAATGTGAATCAACCTGCTTGAACAACTGCTCCTGCACTGCTTATGCATATGGAAGTAATGGTTGTTCAATTTGGAATGGAGATCTCTTGAATCTTCAACAACTATCTTCAGATGATAGAAGTGGAAGAACTTTGTATCTCAAACTTGCAGCATCAGAGTTTCCTGATGCTAAGAACAATAAAGGGACTATTATTGGTGTTGTTGTGGGTGTGGTTGTTGGCATAGTTATTGTCTTGGCCCTTCTTTTTGTCATGCTTAGGAGAAGAAAGAGAATGATTGGAAAAGGAAAACCTGTGGAGGGTTCATTGGTGGCATTTGAGTATAGAGATTTGCAAAATGCAACGAAGAATTTCTCAGAGAAATTGGGAGGTGGAGGTTTTGGTTCTGTTTTCAAAGGAACATTGGCTGATTCAAGTGTTGTAGCAGTGAAGAAGTTGGAGAGCATTAGCCAAGGTGAGAAGCAGTTCAGGTCTGAGGTTAGTACAATAGGGACAGTGCAACATGTTAATCTTGCTAGGCTTCGTGGATTCTACTCTGGTGGTGCCAAAAAGTTGCTGGTTTATGATTACATGCCGAATGGATCCTTGGATTTCCATCTGTTTCAGAACAAGAACACTGAGGTGTTGGAGTGGAGAATGAGATACCAAATTGCTCTTGGAATAGCAAGGGGATTGAGTTACCTTCATGAGAAGTGTAGAGACTGTATCATACACTGTGATATAAAGCCAGAAAACATTCTCCTAGATGCTGATTTTTGTCCAAAAGTAGCAGATTTTGGCCTGGCAAAGCTAATGGGAAGGGATTTCAGCAGGGTCCTTACAACCATGAGAGGAACGAGAGGTTATCTTGCCCCAGAATGGATTTCTGGGGTGGCCATCACTGCCAAAGCTGATGCTTACAGCTATGGAATGATGCTTTTTGAGATTGTATCTGGAAGGAGGAACTCTGAGCCTTCTGAAGATGGCAAAGTTACCTTTTTCCCTACTTGGGCTGCAAGCATAGTTACCCAAGGTGGAAGTGTCCTTAGCCTTTTGGACCCAAGGTTGGAGGGAAATGCAGACATTGAAGAGGTCACTAGAATAATAAAAGTTGCTTCTTGGTGTGTCCAAGATGATGAAACTCACAGGCCAACCATGGGTCAAGTAGTTCAAATACTTGAAGGGATTTTGGATGTGAATTTGCCTCCAATTCCAAGGTCTCTTCAAGTGTTTATTGACAACCAGGAGAACATAGTTTTCTTCACTGACTCAAGCTCCACTCAGAGTTCACAAGTGAAGAGCAATGAAGTCTCAGCAACTTCCTCTCAAGCCAAAAGTAACATCTCATCAGCGAGCAACAAGTCCTCAGCAGAAAATTAGGAGGACACGTTAAGTGGTCTCTCAGTCTCTCTTGTTAGTTGTTACTGATAGAAAATATGCCATCATTTGATTTTTAAGAATGTAACTGTAATATTGTATGGTTTGAATCATAAGATTCTCTTTTCATGTTGCTAGTATATTCAATCAAAACAATGTTATCTGATATAGCTATTACTGTATTAATTTGATCCAGAGGGGTGATTTGTAAGATTACTTTGTACAAGTTCATGTGTGAAATATACTTATATGAGTTATATCGGATATTCCGATCCATCCATTCTTACGTGTTGAAGCTGTCACAGGACAACATCTTTAATAGACCAACAAAGTGGTTGTACGTCTATAATTTAATACAACAAGAAAGTGATTATGCAAAAGGAAAGGCCTGACATTTCATTAGGTGGATGACATATTTATTCATTGCAATACTTACATGATAACTTATTCATCCTTGCATACAATATATTTATTTCAACACCTATATTTATTTATGTTTTTTCAACACCTATATTATAATACTCATGATAACTGTTGCTACAAGAAATAAAGCATTTAGCATAGGGGTGTATACGAGTCAGGTTTGACCAAATCCGTTACCCGAACCAATTAGGTTGCTATGGATCGGGTTGGGTCGGGTTTGTGCAATTTTCTTATGAACCCGACCCGTACCAACCCAACCATAGACGAGTTGGTTCAGGTTGGGTCAATCGGGCCGTTAAACTTATATTTTTAACCATTAATAAATTTAAAATTAAAAAAATTTAAACATAAAGGCATTTTTATTATTATTAAAATTAAAAAATATATGTTTACGGGTCTACGGGTTGGGTCATTAGATCACAGGTTGGCAATTGATAAACATGTCTTCGAACCAAACTAAAACGGGTTTGGTCGGGCCGAACCCGAAAAGGGAAAAAAAATCCGACCCAAATACACTAGGTTGGATTGGATCGGACCATCGGGTTGACCCGGATCCATGAACACTCTTAATTTAGCAATCGAAAAAAATCAGTCGCTAAACAGAACAATTTAGTTGCTAGACAACTTAGTGACCACCAAAATACAGATGCCAAATGGCTAGTCGCTAATCAGTTAGTGATCGAATTGCTCTAGCGACCATCGTATTCGGCCGCTAAGTAACAAACAACGATCGCTAAGCCATTGGTCGCATTGTTCATGAAGACTAACATAGCGACCAAATCAATGGTCTTTAATCAAGCCGTCGCTAAACAAAAAATCTTGAACTTAATTTAGTCATTGATAGTGTGGTCATTAATTTGGTTGCTAAGCTTTGTGATTTTTTTTCTGATTTGTATTATTAACAGCAAATAAAATTGTAATAAAAATGTAAAAATTGTAAGACAAATAAAATAATGAAATGCATATTTTATATATTAATTAATAAAATATAACTTTTTCCATGATGTCAATGGCTATCGATCATATGCAAACTCACATGTAACAAAGGCAACATCTTAAGGTGCAAGGAAGGATGCAGAGCACAAATTCAATCATACAGAAGATTGTTCTCTTTTAGACATGAAAATTTGAAAAAGGGTTTTCTTTATACAAAAATAATTGGGAGTCTGTTTTATGAAGACTAGTTGAAGCTTGAAACAACACCTTGAAATGGGATGAGGGACAAGCTTGTAGTTAATTTTCATGGTAGTGCAGCCGCCCAAAGAAGAATACGCCTCTGCTTTAAACTTCTAATTATTTGCCAAAAGTTGACAATAATATATATATATATATATATATCCGGGAGAAAAAAGATTATTTCTAAAAGAAAATCTCCATTACTGAATTTATGTAGGTCTCACAAAGTATATGTTGGGTTTTGAGCACCACGAAACACCTCTGTTAACAAAGAAACAAACCAAGACAACAACTATGCAAGAACAAGCAAAACACTTAATGAAAAATAGAGCACATCACCAAGCAAACCAATACACGTGTGATGCCAATACACAAACATAAATGCAACAGCATAAATTAAAGATAAAAGAGATGAACACCGGGTTTTACGTGATTCAGTCAATGCGACCTACATCCACGGGAGAGAGCAGCCAATATTCACTATCATGAACAAAGAGATACAAAAACTTTACAATAGAAATCTCCACCTATCTTGTCTATTCTTGTACACTCATGTGATTCACATCATGTCTCCAAGAACTACACCAAGATATACATTTCTACTCCTATGCACTTTCCCAATCTCTTACAAATCACTCTATGATTCTCTCAAGATATAATTGCTATTCAAGAACTCTCTTACTCACAAATCCCCTCTAAATCTTCGTTCAATCTCAATTCTGAAGTCACACAATATATAAGCATGTATTCTCTATTTTTCTCATGTTGCATCCGTTCCAATAGCCTTGTACGTATAGATGTCCAACTACTTGCTCTGTTTCTAATGAAATAACCATTTCTGTTATTTTCTAGTTTCATCTCACGAATTCCCCTTCGTCTCGCGAATCACATCAAAAACTGATACTTCATGAACTTGTCTCTGTCTCACGTGGCGAGACATAATTCGCCTCGCAAATACTCCAGAACTGATCTCATGGCAGATTTACTGTTTTTGAGTCATTCTTTACAATATTGAATCTCACTATGGAACTCATAACTCTAACCGTAAAGATCTTTCTCGTGAAAGAAATTCTAAATGTAAAAATTTCTTGACAGCAAGAGAAACTGACCCAACATATATTACTTTCAAGGACTTTTCCCCTGATAAACTAGCTCATGGGCATTAGATGATCAGAAAATGAATGCTAAAAGTGGGATCATTAGTCAAAAAGAGGTTTTGAACACCTGAAAAATATATAGTTTTATATCCAAATCGCTTCAACCAATTAAGGCAACCATATTGTCAATTTTTTTTTTATTAAGCAAGGTGAGCATGTCACCATTTATTGATAAAAAAGAAGAAAAACAAAGAAAACAAAATCATGGGGGTACATAAACCAAAACCCATGCAAAATAACCAAGAATCAAGAAAATCTAAGATTAAGCTTTCTATTCTTTTTCAGATTATATTTCTGAGATTTAGACATAACTATATTGTTATTTATATACATACATATCTTATGACTTGAGTCTTCCTCTCCCTATACGTATTAACCATTCCTACTAGAGAGAAATTCCTACTCGAGAGAAATACCGATGAATTCTTGGCAATAAGAGAAATTGACCCAAAATATTACTTTCAACTTCCAAGGACTTTTTAAAAAAAAAAAAGAGAAATGCCTAGTCACTTGGATTACTAATAGTGTGTTTGTGTGTGCGATGCAAAACCATGGTAACTCAAATATCACGTTAAAAATAGCTTAAGTGTAATTTTTTTCACAAAACATGAAAGCTGTCATGGGAAGCTTCTATGATGCGTCCATTCTGACGTAGTATCAAACAGAGGCTAAGTTGGATCATATCAGGCGAGAAAAGATTGAAAGTATGTGATTTTTTTTAATTAGTCATGTGAATATTAAGCAACTTTTAATATTAACCATGTATGTATGATTGTATGGTTGTATGGTCAAGATTTATTATTCTCATATTCTTAAAATTTATACTATTTTCACTATATATAATCCGATGAGAAATTGTGGGTGAAGAAATTCTACATTGGAAAGAGATGGACAAAGTAAGGATTATATAAAAAGAAAAGATTTTAAGTTAAAATGTGATATCAAGCCTACTTATGTAGTTATTACCCATCACACGAGGTAGAGGGTATATGCTTGTACTTGAGGGAGAATTGTTGAGAATTCAAGTTTAAGTGAGGTGAAAATAAATAAGTTCATGTTACAAAGAGGGACATAAGAAAGACCGTATAAGTAAAAAGGATTTATACTAATGCATTAAAGTTTTTGATTATCATACATATTTATATGATTATTAATTAACTTAACCCATTGAATACAAATCCTTATTGTGTTTCGGGGTATCCATATCCTAATTCACGGGTACACGCCACACACATTTTTTCGACTTGAGTCTTCCTCTCCCTGTATTAATCATTCCTAATACGAAGAAATACTTATGAATTTGGAGATTGCATTGCATGTATGTGCATGTATTTTCACTTTTGTTGGAATGATTTATTCTCATCTATTATGTTAAAGCCAGAGTTTGGAACCCCTGGTCCTCTCATGAATGCATCGGAAGAGAGAAAAAAAAAAAATCTATTATATTGAACTGCGTGACCACTTATTTGAATTTTCTCTCCTGATTGATTGTCCTGCTGCAATGAAGGAGAATTTAACCTGTCAAAACCATATTAAAGGTTGATTGCAAAACATTTAAAATTTAAAGCTCATTTACTACCCTGAACGTATTTCAGGTGAAGATTTGTGACAAATTAATTTTTAGATACACCTAACTACTCACTCCATCCCAATATATGTGTCATATTTGACTAAATCACATAATTTACGAAAAAGCAATAAATAAATAAAAAAAGTGATAATTTTATCAAATTAACCTTATTAATCATTGGTATATTAACTATTGTCATAAATGCAAAGTAGAGTATTTAAAGATATAATTGGTAGAAAGCATTTAATATTATATTAAAAATAAAAAATGACATATATTTTGAGACAAATTTTTATAAATGTGACATATATAATGAGACGGAGGGAGCACTTCTTTAACCTTACATTTGCCATATACATAATACATGTAAGAAATCTATACTATATACAATTGAGAATAATCTCAAGGAAGAAACTTACAAGTGTCAAACTCTCCGTAAACTCCTCTCCCATGTGTCATCCTCTAAAGCATTCCCTCCAAAAAAGTATGATGTGTTGCAATCTTATGCAATTGATATCCACAATTTATTGTTTGCAATCAGCCTACCATTTTTTAAGGGGAAAATTTTGAATTGTTTTTTATATTTATGGAATGTTTTAATTTGTCAGTATGAATTTGATGCCAGGTTTTAATTTCTGATTTAAAAAAGGGTGGGAATAATCAATGTGAAATATTAATGTAAATATTTGTTTGAATCAAAACCATTACAAAATGCTAATAAATGAACCCGATTAATTACTTTAAAAAAAAAAGGTCAATATTGTATACGTATGCATTTCCATAATTTCTACAAAGGTCAAAAAGGCGCAATAATGTGAGTTGTAGAAGTAAATATAAATAAAACATGATAATTTAGGTCAATGCATAGGAAATGAATGCATTTCCATACTATTAAGTTAAGTGAAGGAGGTAAGACATAATCCGGATTATACCTCATCACTTATTTTACTGAATCTTACGGAGCCTGTTCATGCACAATACATGTTGGTCGAGTCTGATCATAGAAAATATATTCTCTTTGAGCGAATCGGCTTATCCTGTTAGAGGGCTTGCGCGGTGGTTGGAACAAAGACATCACACACAAAAGACACATATTTAAATGAAAATATATTAATATTTCCATACAAATCTATTGATACTTTAATTATAAAATGAAAAATTATTATTACAAGGATATTGAACATTTGACATGAAAGAACATTATTACTATATATGCCGTGGATGAATATTTTAATAGAAATAACACATTAACGTTTTTTATCTAAGAAAAAATTAATTTTCTTTTAGTATAGTATATAAAGCATGTGACATAAGATGAATATTTTACAAGAAAATAGAGAACAAAATTACATTAAAAAGGGAGTAGTAGTACCTTCGAAGCAACAGAATGCTTAAAAATCGTTTTGATTTCTAAAATTAATTTTTTAAAAAGTGGTCTCTATTTTTTTATTTTTAATCCCTACATTTAGTAAAATAGTATATTTTAAATTTTTCATAAAGTATTTTCACGGAATAAAAGCACAAGTTTTTTATATTTTAAAAAATTGAAATGACAAAAAAATTGAATAGGAGAAATAAATTAAATAGATTTTAAAAAAGAAGAAAAATAACATTATGATAGATAAATATATTTTCTAAAAATGGTTCACTTGCTCGGGGAAAAGAGGAGAATTAACTCAAATAGATTTTCAAGAGAGAAGAAAAAATAATATGATAGGTAAATATATTTTCTAAAAATGGTTAACTTGCACGAAAAAAGAGAGGAAATAAATCAAATAGATTTTGAAAAGAGAAAAAATATGATAGATAAAATATTTTGTTAAAGTGTTTACCTTGCATTAGACAAATAGAAGAAATAACTCAAATAGATTTTCAAGAGAGAAGAATAAAAATAATATGGTAGGTGATTTTATTTTCTAAATGGTTAATTTACACAGAAAAAAGAGGAGAAATAAATTAAGGGTTTTTCTATTATGTGCAAACTTGCACATGTTAAGGAATCAATATATAAAAAACTTTTATGGGAAATCACACTTTTAACTTTTCAATATATTGAATGCAACGCTTTTCAAAAGATAATTACTATTATTGATTCTTTAACATGTGCAAGTTTGCACATGATAGAAAACCCCATAAATTAAATAGATTTTCGGGAGAGAAGAAAAAGGTAATATGATAGATAAATATATTTTCTAAAAATTGTTAACTTGTACCGGAAAAAAAGAAGAAATAAATTAAATAGATTTTCATGAGAGAATAATAAAAATAATATGATAGATGAATATATTTTATGAAAATGGTTAACTTGCACTGAAAAAGAGGATAAACAAATCAAATAGATTTTTAAGAGTGAAGAGAAAAATAATATGATAGATAAATATATTTTCTAAAAAATGATTAACTTGCATGGGAAAAGAAAAGAAATAAATCAAATAGATTTTTAAGAGAGAAAAAAATAATAATATTGTAGATAAATACATTTTCTAAAAACGTTTCACTTGCACCAGAAAAAGAAGAGAATTAACTCAAGTAAATTTTCAAGAGAGAGAAAATAATAATATGATAGATACATATATTTTCTAAAGATGGTTAGTTTGCATGGGAAAAGATGAAAAATAAATCAAATAAATTTTAAAGAGAGATGAAAAAAATGATAAATAAATATATTTTCTAAAAAATGTTTACTTGCACCAGGAAAAGAGAAAAAATAAATCAAATAGATTTTTAAGAGAGAAGAAAAAAATAATATCGTTGATAAATGTATTTTCTGAAAATGGTTAACTTGCACGGAAAAAATGAGAAATAAATCAAAAGATTTTTTAGAGAGAAGAAAAACAATATGATAGATAAATATATTTTCTAATAATTGTTAACTTGCACCATATAGCTTTTCAAGAATGATGAAGAAGATTAATATGATAGATAAATATTTTTTTAAAAAATGGTTAATTTGCACTGGAAATATAGAAGAAATAAGTCAAATAGATTTTCAAGCTGGAAAAAAATTAATAAGATAGATGAATATATTTTAGGAAAATGGTTGACTTTCACGGGAAAAGAGAATAACTAAATCAAATAAATTTTTAATATAGATGAAAAAGAATAATGCGATAAATATATATATATATATATATATATATATATATATATATATATATATATATATATATATATATATATATTTCTAAAAATTAATATCATTATGAAGATCATTGGGACGTATTTAGTATTAGTGTTTAAAAATGTTGTTGTTGCTTTGAAAATATATATTTATTATTAAATGCTCCGAGAAGTAGGATACTAAGGTAGTGAGAGAAGATGGTGCTAATTTATAATCTTGCTTTGAAAACAAACAAATTCACAATAAAACTTTAATGTCTATAATAAAAAATTATGGTTTTTTTATATATTCTTTATACATGTCTTATTTTTTAAATTATATTTTTAATACTGAAATTGTGTAGTAGATAGGATATACTTACTATTTACACTTAAGAGTCATTATTTGTATTGTAATATTATTAATAATTATTAAGTTAATATTTGTTATACTTTGTGATCTACGATTAAGATGAAATAATTCTTTAACAATTGTGATATATAATTCCCCACAAAAAAATTAAAAAAACATACGTGAAATTAATAATTACATATTTAAAAATAAAATCCTAAAAAATTAGCTTATTTTCCGTGAATAACAACACGGGTCCATACACTAGTCTAAACAGAAGACAGACCAGGAGAAATAAATACGGAACAGAAACGGGAGTTCCTCCCCTCTCAGCTACTTCCCAAACGAGAAAAAGATGACAAAGCAAGAATCTTGTGTCTCTCTGCCTTTTGTGTCTAAGAAATCTTTATATTACAGGAAGCATAAGGCATGAGAGAAGAAGCCTCAAGGCACAAAAAGGAGAAATCGTCACGTCAAAAAATTTAATGCCCCATTATGATAGTTCTTTTCGACCAGTCCTTCCATTATGGTCCCTATTCTTGTGGCCTTTGGAGTTTGGATACCGTTCCTCAACTTGGCATCCTCTTTTGGCCTGAGATAGCAGCTTTCCAAAGAGGAAAAAGCATAGCCATATTGGTGCCAAAATAACACCATAATACTTACCCCAAAGGACCGTAACTGCTAAGCTTATGAGAACCAAGTATATACCAAAGCACTTGTACTTATTTTGCTTCTCTAATTGGTCTTTAGTAGTGTCATACTTGGATGTAATCTTTGCTTCTGATACTGGTGAGCTTGAAGAACTATTTGACATAGACAATTCAGTGGCCTTGATTTCTTTGATATTAGTGTCCATATATACTTTCATGGATTTCTCATCTCCACTTTCCGTGTATTCAGCTGAATAACTGCGCTTTAATCCAAAACAATCTTGGCTATAACGATTTTTATGGTGAGCTCTTCTATTCTGTAAGGCAAAGATATTCATGATATATTTAATAGATCATAAATTTAGTTCTTTTCAAAATGGGAAATGTTAACGAGTGTTTTAGGGACAAATATTGATTAAGGAATCAAACATAGAAAAACTGTGTTAACTAGAAAATAATGTATTCAATGTATTAAAAATTAAAAAGTTGTGATTTATGATAAAAACTTCCTATAAATTAATTTCTTTACCAATGTGCTAAGGGTACTAATTAGCATAATCCTTTCAAAAATAGAAACTCAACTTATCTAAAAAAGCTGGTTTCAACCATTATGGTTTCAATCACCTTAACATGCCTTCGTTTTGTATTCTGAGGCACAACCCAATTCTCTGTAAATTTCTGACACCCTTGTTCCAAAAACATGGATTTGGTCTCTGAACTTTTCTTCTCATGTTTGTCTGCAACGGGGATACACGAGAAACGACGACTAGTAGATCGATCAACAGCAGGTTTAGGCTCAAGCATGGAATCTATATCAACTACGGGGCGGAAACAGGTTAAGAACTTGTTCTTTGAAACATTCTTCATAGTTTTCCTTTGTTGTATAACTCAGAAAAAGGAGATAATAATAATAATAATGATGATGATGATGGGTTTTGGAGAGTTACAAATGGAGATGTGTGTATATATTATTGACTATCGAGTCAATTGAAGGGAGAAGGACGAAAAGAAAGAGGAGCGCTTTGCATTTAACGTGAGAATTTTGGGGAGTGATCAAAAGGCCGGCAACGGTGTCTGTTTCGAGAACTAGACAAAGAAGCACTTATAAGTGCCTTTGTGGCATTATAATATTATATAAGGTAGGCATGAATGTGCGTCTAGCTCTACATTGACCAAAAGTGACCTTTCATAGGATTTGCTGTGAGTGTGAGTTGAGGGTGGAAAGTGGAGTGGGGACAGAAAAAAAAAATTGAAGAGTAAATCTTCAATTTGGTCTCTGAAATTTTAAGATCGTATCAATTTAATCCCGGTATTAATTTTGTGCCAATTTGATCTCTAAAATTAGAAGGTTCGTATCAATTTAGTCACTGACAGAGGGACTAGATTGATTAACTTTTGACAAATTCAAAGATGTTTTTGGAATTTCAAAAATGTCAGGGATTAAATTGATACGACATTATAATTTCATGAACTAAATTGAGGATTTACTCAAAAAAAAAAAAAAAAAAAAAAGGAAGGACAACATTGGAGCAACCTTCAGGGACAGGTTAGTAGAAGATATAGCTCCCATTTTGGTGAGAAAGACAGGTTTTTTCATTTTAATTTTCTAAATCCTATGCAGGAAGGGGATCACGACCAATGGGCCCTCACTAGGCAATATTTGAGTTGGACCCTCCTCGGCTAACTAACTTTGGGCCTCGCCTTGAGGCTTGCTCGTGGTCCAAATCTAGCTCGGCCCAGGTAAGAACAAGATATAAAATGAGGTCACTAAAAAGTTTAATCAATTATCTCAATTTGGATAGTCGGTACACGTAGAATGGAAATATGCAGGCCCGACCATGGGTAAAATAAGTGAAGCCCTTGCTTTAGGCCTTTCAAAATAAAATAATTTTTTCTTTAAAAAAAAGGTCCACTTTGTATTTTTTTTATATTAGTTTTTTGATATGTATAATATATCAACAAATATAAGTTAATCCATTTGATATAAAAAATTACCATTAGGTTGAAGGTCCAGGGATCAACTCCTCATTATGCACAAAATAATTAATTTTGTATGAAAAAATTATTGGGTTAATTTTTTAAAAAGGCCTCACCATAAAATTTGTTTTAGGCCTCAATAGGTGTTGGGCCGGCCCTGGAAATATGGATAGACTATATGATATTCATACTCTTCAGTTTTTAACACAATTACTTCCTCGGGATTTTCAAAACATAAGTTAAAAAAAATAGTGTTCTTATTATGTTATGGAGAAATATAAATCAATCTTGAGGACTATACAATATATTCGACTTATAATTATTCAAATGAGCATCTGTCTTAGAAGGAAAAGTAATCTTATGAAGTACTATTGGCCAAAAAGTTTTTAATGTAAAATAACATTAACTCATTCTCATAACATGATTTCTTTTAAATTACAATGTAGACAGTTTCCTATTTTTGTTCCTTTTGCAATGACAATAAATACAATTCAAGGAATGGACAATTTATTAAACATGTGGCAATTTATCTTCCACAACAATTTTTTTTCACAATGTCAAGGGTTACCTCTCGAAGTGGATTGAAGATTATCAACATTAACAAAGGATACATTTCCAACATTATCTCAAATATTGTTTATAAAAAAGTCTTTCAAAAATTAAGCTAAGTAAATTACTCTTAGATTATTATATTTCTTGGTAGTCTACGTTTATATCTTGCTCTTATTAGCTCATTTTATCTTTTTTAGAAACTTCAACTAGGTTTTTCACATTTTAATTTACTAATGATTATTCAACATCCTCAAATGTATGTATTTGTGTAGAATGTTGCTTTTTTTTTTGTAAAAACAACCCATTTAGTCAACAAAAAATAAGTAAAAACAACCAATTTAATACAAGTGGCTCAATTTTTTCTGATATTTCTTAGTGCATATAGAATTCATACATAAAATCATTATTCCATTTATTATAAATATATTTGAATTAAAAAATATAAATTATAATTTTTATTATTTATACTTATAACTATCCCTTGCATCGCATATATATATATTCACATCGTAAATGTCTTTATCTTATCAAATCACAAAAGGTAAAATAAGATTCTTTATCTCTTTATAGGGCTTGAAAATATCTTGTCAAATACACATTCACATCGTAATGAAGTTTTTGGTCCTTGAAATTATGGAAAAATTTATGGTACTCTTTATGTACCATACTCATCCCTATGTGGTCCAATCAAATTGTGAGAATTTAGTCCAGTATGATATTAACATGATCATTTAATTGAGGTGGCGCATTCTGATTGGACATAGGATACTCAAACCCTTTATTTTCCAAGGGTATCATAGCAATGCCCTGAAATTATAGGACGTTTTGATTTTAGTCCTATCTTTTGTTTGTTTTGCTTCTGTTATTTGTAACTTTTAAATTTTTGTTTTTATCCTTGCCATTAACTTGAAACGTTAACTGTTGACGTGACAGACGGAAGTCCACGTTAGCAGTGACACGTGATAAAATAATTATTTTTTATTCCATATGTTTGGCATTGTTTAGAGAGCTGGACAGGTGGGGGTTGAGTGATGGAATTTTTTGTATGGTTATGGAGGTGCTTGTGCGGATGACAATAGGTAGGGTATTATAGTACTATTCTCATACCCTCGCTTTAAAAAATAGTCATATCCTGACGCATACTTGTGTGAGTAACAACTTTTATACCCGTATCCTTACTCTTCGGATATCTAAGTACCCATTATCCGGGTTTTAATTAAATATGAAAAATCAATAAATAAAAAAATAACATTGATTAAAAATATAATTATAACTCAATTGAAAAACTATTCAAAAAATATCCATATCTAATCATAAAACATTACAAATAAAACTACTTAAATAAATTAAAATACAACTTAATAAGGTTATTAAATACTAACTATCATGAATAATTTTACGGGTACCCATCGGGTCCAATACCCATTCTGATCGCTAGTTACTTGTATTGATGGAGTTGAAAATTGAGTTGAAGCTTTGTTTGCGGGTATTTGGACTCTCTTTTTGAGGTTTTTGGGCTGGCCATGATACCAATGGGTAAGTTTCTATAGATACATAAATGCTTGATATCAACCTGTGGCGACCTCTCTTTTCTTTTCTTTTTTTTTCCCGCTTTTCTCTATGTGTTCTTCACTGAACTTTCTAAAGCCTCTAAGGAATAACCATGAGGATTGGATGAGGATGAAAGATGGGTTAATGGAAAAGAAGATAATGCCGGAAAAAATTGGCAACATTAGCTTTTTGGTTTTCCAACTTTAATTTTTTTCAACTTCGTCTTAAATTAACAACTCATAAGACCAACACATCAATTTCGTCCACCTCATATGTTGTGTTTTACATATGACGTTAACTAATAATATTATGACAAAACTAACTACTAGGACAAACGTGACTAACAGATCTAAACTTAAAGGATTACGATGAAACAAATAAAAAATAAAAGATGAAGTTGAAGTTGAAAAATCAAATACAGATAAAAGACGAAAACACCTAGTTTGGCAATCTCAAAATCTAAGTTGTAAACATATGCATGCTTATCTGGTTTAACTTTTCAAGATAAAAAATCATGTTAAATGCCGCTAAGTACGTGAGAAAGTCATGCAAACACAACCCAAGTCACCAAATGGGCCCAAGTTCTTGAGTACAGGGACGGTCGATTGTGTTTATATGAGATAATTGCCAAATTTAAGTTTTTATATGTATTTTTTAAATATATATATATATAATAATAATAATAATTTAGATCTATTAAATAAAATATTATTTTTAATTCATTTAATGAAAATCTTTTTCACTTTTGATTGAGTGAAAGTATGGCAAATACTCGGACTCGTTTAGATAATATTTCTTCTACTACATATGTGACATAAATCATTCCGACTTCTTTTGTTTTTCCTGGGCAGAAGATTTATCTTCTTCTTTTTTATACAAAGGTATTAAAACGAAAAGGTGCCGTAACAAAGACACCAACCACCACTGATGCTGCCTGATTCTGTGAGTAGATCTGATGATAACAATGACATGTGCGTACGTGAGTCAGTGTCGCCTTGTTTGAGCTGGGCAGGACACCACGGTGAAGAAGATTTATCTTTACTAATACATAAAATGAAGTGTTGATTGAGCATTTAAGACATTGAATATTTTAGATTTCTTTAATAATATGATGAATGAGTAGTTGAATAAGTATTTGATTCCATAAAAACATTTAATACTAATGTTGAAAACGAAAAAGATAATTTGGTATTTTAAAATGTATAAAAGTCTGTACAAAAAGTTGTAAATTTATTTTTTATTTTATATTAATTATCACATTTTATATGTAAAAATATTTAGTAGTTTGTTTTTTAGACGTATTATTTCCTGTTTTCCTTATCCAAAATTTCTGGTTAAGGCACTCGAATAAGTAAAGTATGTGTTGTTCATTCATTATCAATATGGTAGGTATTCAGGTCCTTTATGCATTTGGTCAAGGGTTCGATATTTGCTTGGTGTGTATGGAAAACATTTATTAGGAGAGTATAATCCTTTAAATGGATCTCAATTTCCTAGTAGAATTAATCACCGCTATTACACGCGGGATACCCTGATTTCAAAAAAAAAAAAGTATGTGTTGTTCACTATCTTCTGTCCAAACTGTGTTAGCTAGCGTATGTAAGCGATAACAGATGATTATTATCACTATTAAATGTCTGAAGGTTTTCAAATTAAATTTTGCGTACTGCACAGACAGTGATAGCTAGATACTTCCTCTAGATTTATATATAAATAAAAAAAATAACTTCATACGTATTAAAAAAGTTAGTTATATTAGTTTAATTATTTTAATTTGTATAAAAAATAATTTATAGTTACTAAACTATCATTTCTTGAGAGTGTATAATATTCTTGGAAGTTATATCTTAAGAGTGTATAGTATTCTTGAAAAAATAAAAAATAATTAACCAAAGAGTACTTTTGAAATACTGATATTAAATAGGATTGATTTAATTGACTTTTGTTTATATTTGAGTCCAAAAAATTTAAATACTTTTTGATTTATATATAGATTCGAAATAGGATTTGATACCGTTTGCCGCTGTGAACAGTGAACTGTCCTAGTGCATCTTTCCGAAGCCATCTTGTCAAACAAAACATCTATGTTCGACCAAATAATAAATGAACTTAAGAAATTCCATGTTTTACCATCATGATTTTTAGGTGTCTCTTTCAGAAGAGATGCTTCCATCTACGATCGAACATGATGCGTTTCAAATATCTAGTACTTAGATGAATATTTTTTTATATAGATTTAATTGATATATAATATTAATGTAAGATTTTTATATTATTAATCAATTATAAATTAACATATTATTAAATGATTATCTTAGAGCATAAATTTTTCTTAAATGTTACAAAAGTTAAAGATTTTGAATGAATATAACCATTTGTAATTAATTAAGAGTGTAATTTTTAATTACAATGTTAATGTTAATACAATCTAATTAAATACATTAATTGCTCAAATAGCAGGATAGATGCCCTTATTATGAACAAATCTTTCAGACAGCTATCCTTTATGACTACAGCGTATGATAGAGCTATGGACAATTAGGTTCCGCTTATCATGCAAATTCAAGAAACGCATGCTCAACAATCAATAATTACATATCTTGTTCTGTAATATACCCTTCCTAAATTCTAGTTCCGGCAAAAAGACAAGAACAAAAAGAAAGAGGGGCAGTACCTGTATTTTCTTGGTCACACAAAAACCTTTATCTGCGCTGAAGCCATTTCCACCATAAATGTAGCTATCTTTTGCACGAGTATTCGCTTAAATGTGATGCCTTCCGGGTGAATGAATTTTTATGTCCCTATTACTCCGATCTCTATTATAAATAAAATTTAAATGAAACATATATATTAAAAAAGTTGGTTAATTTTATTTAATATTATTAAAAAGTTAAGGGTATTACCTAAAGTAACCTTCATAGAAAACTTCAATTTTTATTAAATGCATTCCACATTGAGTTATTGAAAAACAAAATTGGTATTAAATGAAGGGTATTTTAGGAACAATGTCATTAAATAGGAGGGAAGTAATTGAAATTTGCTTATATATTTGACCAAAAATTTTGGGAGTTTATTACTTATAATAAGGATTGGCGGGAGTACATTACAATAAATTTGACATATACCTACGGATATTTTTAGTGGCCGTCGTTAAAACTGTAAGTATAAATATTAGTATCAGTCAAACCATTGGTAAAGGTAGATGGATCGTAGGTAAAACATATTGACAGTCAAATATAACTATAGATAAATGTATGTGGGTCGTCGTAGGTAAAACCTATAGTGACAGTCATTTCTCGTTGTTATTCGTCGCTCATAATAGACGATTGGACCGGCTGTATGTGAATGTAAGTTTTACATATATCTATGAATTTTAAACATATAGTGACAGATTTTGTCTGTCACTGAAAGATAAATTTCTTGTAGTGATAAAATTCAATCAAAGAAAAATATTTGATAAAAAAACTAAAATTTGTGCCATCACATCAAATTTGCGATAAAATTCAGGCCATCAAGTGTATCGTTGATAGTACGCGACAATTTCTTTCTTGCTTTCAATTCTTTTGTAAACATTTAACCCTCGAAGACTGTCATCCAAAGCTGCACTTTTGGAAGAATCTCCACCATCTTCACTTTCCTTTTTATCACCGATTAATTTCTTTTGCATAAAATTGGTACAAGTCATCCAAGGTGTCCTTAACCAACATAGACATACTGGCTGCCAAATTTTTATCATATGTATCATCCAAACTCCAAGTGATATAACTAAGTTTGGAGCAAGGATCCAAGACAACTGCAACCAACAACAATGGGTTAAACTTTTCGACATTTCCCTCACATTTGTCATACTTTGCTCTCATAGAACAAGCTATAGACCCAAAAGTTTAGATTGGTAATTACTCCATAATATCAAAGCAGATTGTATTGAAGCAATTTCCTGGTAGCATTTGATTGATGTGACATGCAAAGAACAGGAGAAACGCAAAGTCATTTCATAGAAAATTTGCAAAAATTGAATAAATATCCTAGCATTATGCCAATCCAAATTTGTTGAGTGGACCAACTTTCTTTTTCCCTTTCTCATCTTCACGAAACCATTTACAATAATTTGATTCCTGATCATAGAGCCTATCAAACGCCTTCTCAAACTTCTGGGCATGTTCCAACCTAATGTAAGTAAAAATCGACCTAGTTGGAACATCCAAGCACACAAGGTTGTGAGGCTTAATCATTTCAGCCTCAATGCATTCTTTAAATCTTTTAAGACTTTTAAGAGAAGATCTAACATATCGCACATCATTCATAATGCTATCAATAGAAGGTTGTTGTTCCTTTACGCCATCACCCACAATCAAATTCAAAATATGAGCACAACACCTCATATGCAAATATTTGCCGCAACAAACTAGCTCACCCCTAGCATCTAATTTCTTTTGAAGGTATGAAATGGCCCCATTGTTTGAGCTTGCATTATCAATTGTGATTGTGAGCACCCTTTCAATTCCCCATTCTCTTAAACATTTCTCAACTTCCCTCCCAATGGTTTCGCCCTTGTGGTTTTCAACCAGACAAAAGTTCAAAATTCTTTTTGTAGCCTCCATTCTTCATCAATGAAATGTTTCGTCTAACACATGTAGCCTAAATTTTGGTTTGAAGTCCAACAATCGGTTGTCATACAAACACGAGGACATGACTTCATAAACCAAGCCTTTGATTTTTTTTCTTTTCATCCAAAAACAAGTGGTAGCCGTCCCTTGAAATTGTGAACCTAGATGATATTGTAAATCTAGGCTCTAATTGGTTCATCATTTCACAGAACGCATGCCCTTCTACAACCTTAAATGGCATTTAATCATATGTAATAAATTCAGACATGGCCCTCCTAAATCGTCTAAGTTATAGCCAACACAATTTTTTCCATCTAAAGCATCTTCTCCCTCATTAATATTTGGCATATAACCATGGACGAACTAGGCTACAATCACACACATTTCCTATGGACGGACTAGGCTCTTCGTCTTCCATTTCTTTTTAGCTAAACAATGATAATCAAAGAAAAATTGCATCAAATACTATACAATCACACACAACAATAATATTCACACACTGCAGCAACATTCACGCACATAACGGTTAACTAAAATGCACAAAAAAGAGAGCACATAACACTCACACACTGCAGCAACATACACACATTGCAACATTCACACACAATTTAGCATAACAGGGACATAAGACAATGAACAAGAACAAAGAGCAACAGCAATGAACAATATTTACGAAACCAAATATTGGTATTGAACAGTAGTCATGCCATATTCACATCAATTCATAGAAAAAACCAAACCCGAGAGAATATACATCAACCCTATCAGTGACCAACATTTATGAAACCAAAACAGAGAAATAGTGAACCCCACAACCATCCTTTTTATGATGATGAAACCAAAAATGAAAGAGAGAAACAGAAGCAATCTCTAACTGATTCCCTTTTCTCTCTGCCATCAATCGAAACGTCGTCCTTGAGTTGCAGCAACGGGTTGAGGTTTCTCTGTGTGGAAGGGGTCGACGACGGAGAGTTGAGTCGAGTTGAGAGTAAAGTTTGAGAGAAAACCTAATTAATCGTGTGATGTGTGTGTGTTAGACTCATAGACTGTGAGTGCTTTAGTGGTGTTACGGGGTGTAAAAAAAGATTCATATTAGAGACGGACTGGGTAACCCGAACACGTCCCTGACCCGACATTAGGGTTCGTTTATAGGACACGGGTTCGTCCCTTTTTCATTTCGGGTTCGGGTCAAATCCAATCCGAGATGTTCGGGCCAGATCGGGTTCTGCCCAACCCTACTGGCTTGACGTGCGTTCTTACAGAAACTACTCTGAGTAGCTTCTATCTCACAAATGTGCTTCTCTTATTTTTGGTAGTGGGACCAAATACATTAGAAGTAGGTTTGGACAGATAAAAAGTGGGACTCCGTGAAATTATATGTGTTGGCATTATTTTATTGGTTGTACCAAAATTGAAATATTTGCTTGTGCCCTTGAACACTTGCTCCTCGAGAGACTCCACCAATAGATTAATCAATGTCAAATTATAGTTCGCGTGAATTTCATCAATATAGAACGTTATAAGTTATTTGATGAGCGAGAAGAAGAGAAGTACAATGCACGAAAAATAAAAATAAAAAGAGCAAAAAGTTTAAGTAGCATTGAGTTTTATGGAGAACTAGCAAATCTTCTCATGCAAGAGTATTAAAGAAAGAAAATAATATGATATTATATATATTTATTTAAAAATAAATAAATAATAAACTTTAGATTAATTTTTGAAAACGTAATTTTAATTTAATATATAGTAAATTTTTTAAAATTTAGTAGTATTTAAAGTGAAATAACACTATTAAAAATTTTCTGATTACCTACGGATTTTCCTGCGGATTTTACACAAAAATTCGCAGGAAACAGGTTTCCTATAGTTTTTTCTATGAATTTTGTCCATAAGTAATACCTTCGTAGGTAATTTTTTCCTGCGAATTTTAAAATTCATAGGAAATTTCCTATAAATTTTCTTGGAAAAAATTTAAATTCATAGGAAAATTCTTAAGAAATGTCAAAATTTCCTACAAATTTGAATCTACAAGAAAAAAAACCTTATTTTTAAAAAAATTACAGAAAAATTCTCAGGAAATTCCTATAGAAAAAATCTACAGGAAAATTGCAAGTAACTCATGAATTTCTAGTAGTGTAAATTTAACATCATGCATGTGGTTGGTCTGAGTGGTAACGAGTTCGGATCCCTTAAGCAAGTGGTCATGGGTTCGATCCTTGACTTTTGCATACGAAAAAAACCTGATTGGAAGAAGTCAGTCTTTAAATATCGTTCAGTGTCTCGAGGAATTAGTTTTCATAGTTACACGCAGTAGATACACTGAGAAACAAAAAAAAAAAAGTGAAATAAATTTGAAAGAATGTCACTGGAAGCAGAAAACTTGGAAATAAAAGTCATTAACAAATAAAAGACCGTAAGACAGATGTCAAACCAGAACTATAAATGACAAGCAATCATATATCATGTTTGCGAGGTAAGGGAGATATTAAAAATGTAATGACGATATTATATATTTAAATAAAATTAAATTAAAATAAGATTTAATTGATGCATTGTGAGTGTAATTTTTTTTATACAGACAATTAATCAGAAACTTTCACATAAGCTAAAATACTTTATTCTTATTCTAATCACCTTAAAAGTCACTCAAATCATGATTTATGATTGATTGACAGTGTAAAAAAATTTACACTAACAGTACATACTAATTAAACGAGAAAATAAGCTATATTCAACGAGAAAAAATAAGTATTACAAGACATTGATAATAGAACAAAATGCAGCTATTGGTCACTCAAATGTTTTACTTTGAAAATAAAAAATGATGGGTTCTTTTAATGCATCACATAATAGAATTCTAAAAACATAATTAGGGGTAAAATTGATAAAAAAATATTTAATATTATATTAAAAATAAAAAATAATATATATTTTGGGATAATTGTTTTTTGTAAATGTGACATATATAATGGGACAGATGGAGTATATTTGAAAGAGAAAATATCATTGAAAGCTAAAAAAGTTAAATATAGTTATTGTAAAAGAAAAATGTTATTAATAAGAGAGATTAAAATTGAAAATTTTCAAATATTATGATATGCATTTGTTTAGTCAAAATGACATCTATTAGTAGAGTCAAATGTTAAAAATGCAGTACAAATGACAAAAATGAATGAGTTTAATTGGTATGCATTATCAGTGTAAAGTTTTTACACCATAAACTAATCAGAAATCATGGTATGAGTGACTTTTAAGGTAGTTAGAATAAGGGTCAAACATTTTTATTGATCTATTAATTTTTAATTTATTGACTGTATAAAACATCTTAACATTAATCGTGTATATTAATTAAATCCAAAATGAATTACACATTACAGATTGGAGTAGACAATTTCTTTTATGTATAACATAGATATAAATTGCTTGATCAACGTAATTAGGGGTGGGCATGGGTACGGGTCGACCCGCGAACCCGATGTACCCAATCCAATCCAACCCACAAATAATGGGTTGGTTCGGATCATTGGGTTTGGTTGGTTTCTAAATAAGTAGACCCATAGCTTATGGGTTAGGTGCTGGGTCCAAAGATTGTAAACCCACTCAATCCAACCCAATCCACACATTGAGAGGAATATTATAATCCCAGCTACTAGAGCGTGGAATGACTTTTCTATCTTGAATTTGATGACTCTTCTTTAATACTCAGTCGCCTAAATTGGAGTGACCATTTTTTGGTTACATGAGCAGAAATTGTTTGAAGACATGCAGAAATAGTTTGAAGACATAGTCAGTGAAATTGTTTAGGAATTGTTTGAGGACATTATTATTTTTTTTATTTCACTTGTTTGTTTAATTTTGATGGATATTGTGCTCCAAATTGAAGTTGTATGCTTCATTTTGTATTTGGAAGTTCAAATTAATGCATTGGTAGTATTTTTCTTCCCTATTTTTCCCCCATTATTTGTTTTTGATAAAAACAAAATCATTTACTACCAAACCCGGTCACCCGACCCAAACCAACCCGTATGTGGCTGGGTTGGATTGAGTTGGGTTACATGAAAATTTTTGAAGAAATCGATCCAACCCAACCCATATTTATTTGATTGGGTTTGATCTTTAAATGCATCAAAACCCACCCAATCCGATCCATGCCCACCCCTAAACGTAATCCTAACCAAACTGCTTTGTACTTTAATTTATTAACTTTTTATATATCTCAAAAGGTGTCAGGCTATTAACACTTTGCCAATCTACACTCAACTACCAATTAATCATAGTTTTAGTTGTTTATATTATAAAATTACGGTTGATTAATGAAGAGTGTAAGTAGACAATTTGGAGTACCAATAGCCTTACCTTTCAAAAGTAACTTTTTTTATACTGTCAAGTAATCACAAATTATTATATATGTGATTTTTAAGGTAGTTATGACAAAAGTAAAAAAAATTAATGATGTTTCAAATTATCATCGGTTGACAGTGTAAAACTTCTTATCATTGATTTCACATCGGAACGAGATGGATTTTTAAACTGTGCAGATATGAGACTGCATAGTTAAAGGATTTCGAGACAGTATAGGTATAAGATTCAGCAGTTGAGGAAGGCTTAATGGAATCGATTGGTACTACCTATACCAACAAAATGCATCTTCTTTTCTGGAGTTCATCACTTAAGAACTTCAAGATTAAGCGTGTTTGACTTGAAACAATTATGAGATGGGTGACCTCTTGGAAAGTTTTCCTAGGAAGCGTGTGAATAAGGACAAAGTACGCTGAACAGACATATGTTGATTTGTGGGGACAATCGTCAATCCGTAAAACAGCTTTGGACGTTACATCGATGTTATCGAATTTTATGATGTTCAAATAATACAACCATTCTTTTAACATGAAAGCACCAAAACAACAAAAAAAAAAAAATTACAGACCACTAGCCTAATTTCATATATCAAAAAAATTAATTTTGATACATCATCGTGAACGTAAAGCTTTTTTAAATTATAAATCAATAATACATTGATATATCTTTGACTTTTGATGTTGTTAATATGTAAGTCAAATATTTTTAATGATGTAATAATATACAATTGAATAACTGTGTAAAAGGCTTTTACACTCATGTCGAAATTAAATCTTTAAAATAAAACACCGAAGTGTGAATCATGTTCGTTTTTTTCGCCCACTTCTTCTCGAACTACAAGCTGCCATAGTTTTCATTTTTTTTAATAAAACTAAGATTTTAAATAAATGTTTTATGTTTCATTGGCTAAGTTGAATGGCCATTAAGAGATATGTAAATGTTTTATAATTTTTGTATAAATAAAAGTTACATGAGGCACATCATAACGATTATAACATGGGTTAATAAATTTATTTTATTGTGATGAATGGTTCTTCAGTTTAACTTATGCATACCTTGATTAATTTCCATATCCTGTCTAGTCAAGGGCAGGTTTATACTAAGACTAGGAGATTCACAATACTGACTCTCAGTAATTGATATTAGAGATGGATTTAGTTAGAGGCAAGTGGATGACTTGTGCATGTTTGATTTCCAGTTGAGAATTTACAAACATATTTTTAATTCAAATTATTATTTTTATTGCTTATGTTTGCACAAATAGCCCTTGATCCCCCATTGCTACTAGATTTAATTAGCGTAAAATATAAAGTTTGAGGAGGGATCTAATTACATCAATGTAAATCAAAAGTATTCATACAAATGTGAATAACTTTTTATTAAGTAAGCTTCTTATAAAATCAACCGTTGAATTGACTTATTATATAGATAATACATATATATATATATATATATATATATATATATATATATATATATAAAGTTTCATGTTAATCTAAGATCATTTACTACTTTCTTTTGAGAGAAAAAAATATAAATAGTTACTATAATTTAACGATTGACTAGAAGATATAAGAGTGTTGAATCTTACACCCATGTAAGTGGATGCTTCCCCTAACAAATTAACGAACAGTAAGATGATGAATCAAGTAAAAAAGTGTGCTCACGTTATAACTTTATCGATTTTCAAAACGTGTATCATAAATATGTGTTTTGAAATAGTATTAATTGTTCAAAAAGTGTGAAAAAAGTGTGCTCCTGTTATAACTTGTTTTATTGCAGTGTTAATTAATATCATCAACTGAAACATCTACCTTTTCGTTTTGAATCATCTTAAAAGTCTAATTATATAACTCTTAAATTTATTTATGATATCATATTTGACGTTTTATATATTTATTTTTATTTCTTATTTCTTCCGATCATTTTTACATATATATTTTAAAAATATATCATAAAATAAAAAAATAATAATATTTTAACGTTTGAATAAATATCTTAATTAATTAATTATTTAATAATTTTTTTAAATAAAATAAAAACATTTATATTTTTAAACTTTTTCAATAAACTTATTAAAATAAATTAAAAAGAACATATAAAATTGTTATTAGATATTTTCTTAAATCATATTTATAAGTTTGTTTTTATAAATTATTATTATAAATTCAAATATTATACTTTTTGTAAGCTTTTTTTTATTCTTTTAATAAATTTATAAACTCTTTTAACGTCCCATATTGTCTTTTTATGATGCCCAATCAAAGTTTTCGTAGTCTTTAACCTTTCCATACCCTTACTTTTCTTCATGCCAGTGATAACTGTTGTTCGTTGCATTTTCAATTATGCATTTCCTAAGTCAGTCAACATTTGTCAAAAAAAAAAAAGTCAGTCAACATTGCGCAGCGAGGTACACGTGGTTCAAACGACAAAGGTGGACGTGGACACCCGAGTCGAGTTCATATGCGAAGCCATCTGCTGTTGTCTGTAGGAATAGCGCTACTTTCTGGTCTTCTGCGCCGTTAGTGTGTTCACACTTCTTACTCAGAACTAATCACCCATCTTCTTAGCAGGTGTTGAAAGTATGTTTGACTTGATTTTGAATAGAGTTCATTTTGTAAAATTTATTTTAATATAATTAAATTTGAAGTGAAGTTATTTATATTTAGATATTTTAATTTTGAAAGTAAGTTTGATGTAAAATTTAGTGTAATTTATTAATCCAAAAGCAGAAGTTGCTCTAAGCTGCTTCTGGAAGAATCGATTCTGGATACAAATTTGATTCCCCAAATTTGTAACCAAATATCTATTTTTCTATTAGAACCACGTTTGACATGTGCTGAAGCAATTCGATGCTCCCTACCGTCATACCAAACACTTGCTTAATATATGTTTGGTTCCGCGGTGAGGACCATCAAAAGTGAATTTACAATGGGTAATATGGGTTTGACCAAATACGAGATGCTTAGCTTTGTATTAGGAAAGTCATTTTTTCTTCCAATATCGATTCTACCGGAAGCAACTTGGAGTGATTTCTACTTTTGGATTGAAAAATTACACTAAATTTTACATCAAACTTGTTTTTAAAATAAAAACATCCAAACATAATTCACTTCATTCTCAAACTTAATTGTATTTAAATCAATTATACATAATCAATTCCATTCAAAAGTACGTTTGACAAATGCTCATCCAAACTCACACTTAGCGTTCTTATATGAATGATGCATGATTCACACCTAATAACAAATAGATATATAAACCCATATTTTATGACTAGGTAAAGGTGTGGTCGAAGATTTTCTAGTTAAAGTGGACAAGTTCATCTTTCCTGTTGATATTGTGGTGCACTACAAGAAATTCTGCGATTAGCTACGACAAATTTGGTAGCTAATTCGTAGCTTATCTCTATCAAACAAATTTAGCTACAAAATAACTATTGAACTGGTCGTAGCATAAATTAAGTAGCAAATTAGCTATGAAAATTTTTCTTAGCTAATTCATAGCTAATCTTAAAAAAGTTCTAGCAATTTGATAGTTAATCCCCAGTAATATGTTGTTCAAAATTGCTATAATTTGGAAAGGTAAATATAGAGCGAAACGTCACCGGTTGAAGAGCGAACAGAGAGAGCGGCGATGCAATTAGAAGGAGCTAATTGGGAGGGATTGGTGAAGAAGAAGAACCCTAAAGTTTAGACTAGGAAGCGTGAAGATTTTGAGTATACAAATCGAAAATCAACACTTCAAAAAATAAAATGCAAAGAGTAACTAGCTAGCAAATTTGAGATTTCTATACATCAGCAAAGAAAAAAAATAAATAAGCGAAAAGGATTGAGATCTGGAGCATTACCATTTCAAATAAGAAGTTTCAAAACGCAGATCCCCGATGCTTAGGGATTTGAAATCATATTGCATGGTGAAGCTTCAAATCGTGGAGAGTCTGAAGAAAGAGAGAGAGAGAGAGAGAGAGAGAGAGAGAGAGTTAAATTAGGCAGAGATCGTGAAGCTATTGACGGAGAGAGAGTTCTAGACTGAGAAAGCGTGATGCGTGACCATTGAGGGAGAGAGAGTTCCGAATAATTTCACCGAAGAACCCACGAACGAGTTTCACATTATTATGAATAAAATAAAATATAAATATAATGATTTTGGAAAGTTAAATTTTAAAAAGTTAAAAACTGAATGGTAGGGGGATATATTGGTAGGACAAATTATAAAAACTAAATGGTAGCGAATGAATAGTTAATTAGCTTAAGATTAGCTACTAATTTAATTGGTACCTAAAGTTAGTAGCAAAACTTGAAAATTCTTGTAGTGGTGCTTGACATGGACGAGGATGTTGAAATTACTCTTATTTTGGATAGGCCATTCTTGGATACCGAAAAGGCATTCATTGATGTTCAACAAAGAAAACTACTTTACGGGTGCAAGATGAACAAGTGGTGCTAAATGTGTTTAAGGCAATGAAGTATCCGGAAGACAAGGGCCAATATGCATTGATGTGGTGGAAGCGACCATGGACACCTCACCATGCAACGAGCATCATGGTTCAACACTAGAAAAAGTGTTGGCAAAATCCCACACATTTGGAGATGATAGAGAAAAGGATGACAAAGATGTTATTGCGTGTATGAATCATATGTAAGTTTTGCCTTGGCCTATTAAGGATGAGATAAGAGGAAGTCTGCAAGCCAGATAGGCAACAGCAAGAGCAACTCATTTCATTCCTAAAAGAGCCGGTGACAAGAGAATTTTGGATCTAGTTGAGCTTAATGAAATCCGCTTGAGAGCTTATGAGGAGCTAAAATTCACAAAAGGATATTTGAGGTTCTGTATGATAACCCCGTTGTCCTTAAGAAGTTTGATGTAGGAGATAAGGTATTCTTATCTAACTTGGAGTTGAGGTTATTCCCAGACCAACTAAACTCTTGTTGGCATGGGCCATTTATGGAGAAAATTGTTTGTGCTCATGATACTTTAGAAATGGAAGGAAAAGAGTTGTGTGATACATCCAAGGCTAATGCCAAAAGGCTCAAGCTTTATGAAGGGAGAGGAGTTGAAAGGCAAAAGGTTGCCTCGGGGTTGACTTAGCCTTTTGGAGGGCATAACCGTCAGACTCACGACGTTAAACAAGCGCTAACTGGGAGACAACCTATGCATTTTTATTGGTGTCAATTAGTCTTAGTGTTCATGCATTGATCATTGCATTGTCCTTTATTTTGTTTTGTATTATAGGCTTACGTTGCATTCATGCATCGCTTGCATGCCTTCTATTTCCATATTGCGTATGAGTGTACAATCATGTTTGGCATGATATAGAGGGCATGTTAGTAGACTTAGAATAACTTTAAAATGTTGAAAGCATAGTGTCCATGCATCACATCTTGCATATAGGTTGTATAATTTTGAATTGTTTTGAGTTTTGTGCATATAGAAGCATGAGTTTGCATAAGTGATAAACTTGGCATGTTCTTGTTTCCTATGGAATTTAGGTGTCATTTAAAGTTAGTTAAGGTCATATAGGAGTGAATCTAGGATTCAGAATGAGCTTTGGTGGCCAATATGCATGTTTTTTACACTCTGTCACCTTTTATGCATAATCTGGCGGGCTCAGAAAGTTCAGCCTGACAGAAAAAGGCCAGGGAGCAACTACAGTAGCTAGGTCAGGCATAATCTGCTAGGTCGGGCGTAATCTGTAGAAGTTGTGAGGCTCGGGTGCTTGCTTTGCTGTTGTGATTTTACTCTTGTACTTCTCACCGTGGTTATTTTTTATGCATTTATCTCTTATAGCTTTATGATGATACGAAGGTATTATAATTGCTTCACTTGTGGTTTGTTCTAGGACTTTTCTGGATTACAGGTTATGGCTCCTCCAAAAGACAAGAGAAAACAACTAATTAAGCACCAAAAGCGCAATAATGGGGCTGAAACCTTGTTTAAGTCTTACTCCATCCTTTCTTCCGGTTTGAGATGCATGAAGGACGAGGTTCAGGCTTGTGTTGATTGACACAAGTACCTTGGGGATAGTGCGCCCGATCCTAATATATATTAGTGAAGAAAAGAAGCACGAAAAGAAAAAAGACAAAGAAGGTTCTTCAAAGAACCCCTAATTACGATTTGTTTCATTTTCCCCTTTTCTTATTTTTAAAGTTTCAATTTGAATTTGTGAACTTATTTTCAGTTTTTTCCTTTTTATTTTCTGTTTTGACTTTTGAGTCTTGTTGTTTTGAGTTGATACAAATAGGAAAGTGGATTGATTATGTGAAGTCTCATTCATTAATATGTCATGCCACTTTTTGATTTTTTTTATAGGCAAAAGAATGCATTAAATGGAGTACAAAGGGTACTCTAACCCAAATACAGAGAGACAAGAAAAAAGATAAGGAAAAGTTGCATGCAAAAGCATCACAATGAGAAAGGTCATCCCAACAATGTTGGCACACAAACATCGACAATCATTTGCAGCACACCACAAAAATACAATGATCCAACATAAAACTGCAGCCGAATAAAAAATGTAAGAACCTACTACGTGCACTGATTCAACATAAACCAACTTCTAACCAAAATTGAACCCAAATTTTGAAGCAAACAAACATAGTAGCACCACTGAACCATCGTCAGCATCTTCCCATTCCAACCGAATGAAATCTCCTTTGTGAAGAATATTATGCTTGTGAGGATGACTTGAGAGTTTGATTTAATTGGGAATGTTATTACTTCAATGTTTGATTCATGATAAGTTTGGGGGGTACTTGGCATGATTAATTATGTGGAATTGGGTTTCTAATGTTGGTCTGGGTGAGAATTTTGAGCCTTCAACATGATTTTCTTCATTAAGAGTCACTATTGAGTTATAAACTCTTAGATTTGCTTGAACGTCATCATGTTTGCATGTTTGGATGATACATGAGCATGATAAAAACATTTTTTATTTGGATTAAGTAGTTTGGCCAAAAAGCCTACCTCGATAAAAATTCTCCTTTTGCTAGCCCATTTGAGCTTTAAGACTATTCTTTGATTGCCTTGATATATGTGCTAAATCTGAAAAATCGATCATGTTCACCTACCCGAAAGGATCAAGTTAGCATTTGGATATGAGATAGAGAGATGTCTAAGTACTAAGTTTGGAGTGGCATATGGGAAATTATGCTTTGTGTGGAAAGAAAAAACAGGTGAAAATTGTGTGAAAAAATTGTAGAAAAGAAAAAAAAAGAGAAAGAAAGAAAAAGAAGAGGATGTGGAGTTGGAGTTGGAGTTGGATGAAAAAAATGTTGAAAAAGGATGAAATGTGAAAAGTGGAATAGAAATAAAAATTTGAAAAGTTTCGCCTCATTGCTCTCTTGATTCATATGGTGTTTTAGCTTGCATTTCATGTGATTCATGTTTTGCCCCATTTATTTTTCCCTACCTTTCATCTTGGCCCCACTACAACCTTGAAAAGACCTTTTGGTTATGCATTCATATGATTGTGTGGATTGATGATTGAGATGAAAATCAAACTCAAGGAATGAGCACTAATTGATATTAGATTTTTGAGAAAAACACTAGCCTATACACTTGAGTTATGAGAGATGGAATTACCTTTGGTGAGGATTGAGACCCAATAATAGTTTTTGTTGTGCTTAAGTCCTTATTTCATGGTTGTATGGTTCTCTCTTTTGGTCATCTTGAAATCTAACTTGCTTGTTTGAGTGTTTGATCTTAGGAAGACATGAGTATTTTGTAATATTGTGGTTGTGGTTTGGCATAAGTGGGAGATGCATGACTGTTGGGTCCATTGGTCTTGTTATTGACTTGTGTGTTTTTGAGTTTGTGAAGTCTTTTTCTTATATTGTTTTGCTTGAGGACAAACAACGTTTAAGTTTGGGGTGTTGATAATCCGCTAGATTATCTAGTTTTATCTATGTTTTGTGAGGGAATTTCATCAATTCAATTGAGTTTTATACTCAAACTGGTTCTAATTTGGCTTTGTTTGCCTTAAGTCATGTTTTTAGTAAAGGGTCATGTTTTGTCCAAATAATTAGGAATTATGAGTCATTTTTTTTTTTTTTTGTGTTTTTGAATGTTTCAAGTGTTGCTACGATGCATTGGGAAAAATGAAGCCTTGAAGCATTGAAGGAAGAACGGATAAAGAAGAGGAGGAAGAGCTTGAAGAAGCTGAATCTGTCTGATTTTGCCCGGCCTAAGTACATGTGACCGACAAAACTGTTGTATATAAACTGGGCTTATATTTTAGTTCCGCTTGATGGAACATGCGATCGGAACATGTATATAGGTTTTTGTTTTTCGAAAAAAGGGTTCTTTCTCTTGCTTTGGAGGATACTTTTCTCAGAGTTGGAGCACGATTTTGCTGCCATTATTGTTTGTTTTCTTCCTATGGATTTGCTTTTCATTACTTTGGGTTTTGTTATGTCAATTACGAACTAACTCTCTTTTCTACGGTGACAATGTTGCCGCGTTTTGACAGTTTGGTTATACTATGTTAATTTCTTGATTCCTATTCTTCATCTTTTGTATTTTATTCTCTACGCTTAATGTTTGATATTAACTGACCACTAATATGCATGATCTACCAATCATAATGATCAGACCGAGATGAGATTTGTGTTAAGAACATTGAGATAAAACCATAGGGTTAATGCGGATAGAGATATACCTTAGAATCTTATGGAAACTATATAAAGAGTCATAGATCTTAATGAATTCCTTGGTAATTAATCATTGTAGAGATATATTTGGTTAATAATCGAGGGGTGTTTTCTAGAGAACTTGAGAGAGACTTTAGGATAAATTAGGGCTCTTGGTTGACAAAAGAAGTTGATATGTGACATAGGAAAAATTAACATAATTGAACCAAACTAGATTAACTTTGGTAAAGTCGAATCCCTAGAGCTTTCCCATAATTGAATTTCATCCCTTAAACTAGATTGTTTAGCTTTATTATAAAGGAAAAAACTTACCTGTTGTTTAATAGGTGTTGTTTGTGCTGTTCACCAATTATAATATGCCACATACATTAAGTTTTTCATTTAAATTCAAATTTAAAATGTTCTTATTTTTCTTTTGATTGGTTAATCCATGTGTTGAATAGTGATTGGAGAACAGTAAAAACTGCACACAACAAACTGTACCTAAGTTTTGTCCTATTATAAATCTGAATTTGCCCTTTAGTTATTAGTTTAATGGTGTTTGTGTTGTTTTTCCATCTTCACATAATTGCTAGTTCAAATAGATATTGACTTTGCGAATTAGTACTTGGTTATCCAATCCCTGAAAACGATCCTCGGTCTCACCGTTTTATTATTACTTGCTTTGATCTGACACACTTGCCGGAGCTCATCATTTACAGACGGTTTAGATCGTCGGTAATGGTTGAAATACTGATGGGCATATGTCCGTCGATAATTATCCGTCGAAAAACACACGTTTTCTTGTAGTGAATTGAATTGCTCTGTAATATAGTAATTATAGTTTATGTGTTTATTCTTCACCATGGAAATAGATTTTGTTTTATAAATTTGGATTATATTCTCTGACATGTGTTCCTTTCAAACTTATAAATCCATGTAATTCTTGCAAATCTTATAAATTCTTACGATACAAATCCATTGAAATCAAAACTACAAAATCTTGATTATAAAAGTATTGAAAAAATCTTATAAGTTATTACATTCCTGTATAATTTTTTAAAATCCACAAGACTTTTTTATATCAAAATTATAGCCTTTTAAAGTCTCTGTCCAACACACCCCTAAGTTTGCCTACTACAATAATATTAGAGCCGCTCTTCTAATTATGAGTGCATTAGTTAGTGTTAGACCCGTTTATTTAATTTTTTTTTTAATAAAAAATCACTCTCACATTCATACACTTGTTTTATGGGTATTTTTTGTATTAAAAACAGCAGCTAAAAAAAAACTGGAATTCAATTTTTATAGGAAACTATTTTTTTCAAGTTTTAAAAACCACTTTTTCATAATAGCTTAAAATTATTTTTTTTTAGAAGAAATGGCATCAGTTCTTAAAATTCAAAAGGCACTAGTTAAGAAATTACAAAATCAAGATTTTACAGGAAAAATGTGTAATTAATGTATTGAGAAATGAAATTTTTAGTTTTCAATAAATCATTTACTTTTTAATTCCTTAATTATTGTCCTTAGAGCAACTGCTTAACTAGTTGTTAAAAATAAAAACTGATTCTTGCTGGATTGTACTATTGGAGTAAGTTGATATGACATCCACATGTAAGGACCACATATAAGCAAGTACTTCTTATATAAAAACTCAATAAAAAATTATAGAAAAAAAAAAAGTTAGATAAAAAATGTGGTAACTTATGGGAACTATTTGGTGAATTTTTTAGAGTTGTATCATTGGAGTGAAAAATAGCTTAAAGTATTATAAAGTAAAAAACGATAATGTGACATGACAAAACTCATAAAAAGAGTGACAATTTCAATGAGTTGCACCATTGAAAATGCTCTTAGGACACTCGTTACAAACACCTTTATTTTTTTTAAAAAAAAAGCCTACATAAACCCACCCTTTTTTATATGCTAATAATGACGTAAGGGTTAATATATTATCCAAAAACAACCTTTTGTCGGATTGAGTTTTTCTATTTGAACGCTGAATACAATAAATAATATTTTATATATAGTATATTTATTTCAACTTAATATATAATATATAATATGTGAATCATATTTACATGTAACTAATATTGTGCCTTAAATGAATAATATATTTTAAATGTGCAAAAAACTGTAATATCATATTTTGGATATTAGAGAAATATTTTTATAAGTTAGATTTCAGGATTGTCCTAAAATTTCAAATAATTCGATATACCTTATGGACCGTGGAACACGTTTTAATTGTGAACACATGTTATATATGAGGGCAAACATTCAATATTTTTTCTGCTCAGAAGCGAAGAAATCATCAGACCAAGTCTCTGTCTCCCTAGGCCCCTTCCCTCAGTCTGTCTTAAAGAAGAGACAAACACACACCACACACACAGATTTAATACGGACCAAGAGAAAAATAAGATACCTGCGCAGAGATGGTGAGAACTCCACACTGTGACAAAAGTGGATTGAGGAAAGGTACGTGGACACCAGAGGAAGACAGGAAGTTGATTGCTTATATCACGAGGTATGGATGCTGGAATTGGAGACAACTCCCCAGATTCGCAGGTAGTTGATATCAGAAAACTTTTCATTTAGATTTTTTTTATATACTATTTTTTTTCTTCTTTCAGCTATATTCAATTTAATCCTCAACCATGGAGAGATGTTGGTTTTCCAGGTCTTGCAAGGTGTGGGAAGAGTTGCAGACTGAGGTGGATGAACTATCTAAGGCCTGACGTCAAAAGAGGGGACTACAGTCAAGAAGAAGAAGTGACAATTATCAGACTTCACGAAAAGCTGGGTAATAGGTATGTGTGCTTCTTCTCAATTCTCAAGTTTTGCACAGTTCAACGCTCGACTAAGTCATGCAGAGCGCATATTGCAGTTGCCGTGAATTCCCACGTACACAATCAAATGAAAAAAAATAAAATAAAAATAAGTTCCCAGTTTAAAACAAAAGAAAAAAAGATTAATCAATTCAAACATATAATATACACTCCCCATCAGTCGTTGGTCCTATAGAGAAAGTGAACTGCAACCTCAAACAAACTTCAGTTGGAGGTTTGAATTGTACTTGAAAATGATTTTATCTAACCATGATTTCATCCGGAAAGTTAGTCTCACAACTATATATGTTTGTGAGATACCCGATTAAAAACCAAAAACACTTATGATATGCAGTGACACAATCAAAGAGAAAGAGAAAAATGCTATCCACATGCATTACTTCGGATTCTTACAGTTTCTCTGGATCTAGTTAAGGTTGATTCTATATTATCTGTGGACTTCTTTTCCGATCGATTATGTCATGTATATATAATAATGTAATTGTATGGAGACTAAACCTTTTACCAAGGCTAAAAAGATATAGAGTACCATATAAAAATGTGAAAGATGTGTCAACTAAATATCAAATTAATTTAATGATACAAATAATGGAGCTGGGCTTCGATATGTATTAATTGTGTAGATGGTCAATGATTGCTGCTCATTTGCCCGGAAGAACGGATAACGAGATAAAGAATCACTGGCACACAACCCTAAAGAAGCGTTTTGAACACAAGTCGGACATTACTAGATGTGGAACCGGAAAAGCTGAAGTCATCAAGTCAAAGAATCACTCCCCAGTGGAAGAAGAGAAGCAACTGGAGATAGTATCAGAGAATAGCGGTGGTCCTGATACCTGTCCATTGTCTCCGCAACCATCATCGTCTAGCGGATTCTCCTGCATAACAACAGATACTACTGCTGCAGCTGCAACAAACAATGAACATTCGGCTCTAGAAGATGTTGACCTTGCTTTGCTGGATGCATACACTGAGCCTGTAAGTTCAGATTTCTGGACGAAGCCATATCTGACTGACATTTCCTACGTCCCTCCTAGTGAAGCAACTATGCAATTAGTGTATGAACCTGAATACTTTATCCTTGTGAACGATTTAGAACCTTGGAGCCAGAATCACTTTTACCATGAATATGGGGGCTTATTCTACTGAGAAGATTCCAGTGCGTGGGAAATTCTAGCCTGCCGCTACTGGTGGCCTAACTGTGTGTTTGGATGGGGTAATCTAAGAGGGTGATGTAATTTTTTTTAGGGATTTAAAATTCCTTACTTTAAATCACTTTGTTTGGATACTTAAATCAAGAATTTTAAAAATTCTCGAAATTTTTATTGAGTTTTTACTTTTCTCAAAATCGGGCATTTCAATTTCCACCACAATAGATGGAATTTTAAAATTCCTCCTCTGTCGTTTAGCTCTCTCAAACCTTGGTTGCCTTCTCAGAGTTGTTCATGGCTGAAACCTTGGTTTCTCCATTCATGGCTTCTCCGTCCCAGATTTGAAAGTGCATCAACGGGTGAGCATCGAACTCTTTTCTTCTCTCATGTTTTCACTTTTCTCTCATTCGGACTTTGCAACTCTCTCTTATTCTCCATTTTTCTTGCTTCCATAGCCCTATCTTATTGATTTTTATTCTTGATTTCTTGTTTGTGATTATTGTCGATTTTTCTTATTGATTTTCTTATAGATTCTGTGATTGAGTGAATGTAATTTTGGAAAAAATCTATTTCAGCTAACAAGATCTCAACCTCAATATCATTTCTCAGGTCCAGTTCAAGTTCTTCTTCTCTATATGCTCTTCTCTCTTTGGTCGAAGTATGGAAATAGGGTTTATCTCATTTTATTTGATGTTCTGTTTGTGCTTATCTCATTTAAGAGTGAAATGCTTTCTTTAACACTTGAAACTTTACAATTTGTGGTTACAAACTTACAGTGATTGATTTGTAGTTCCATTTATTTGGTGCTTGTGTAGCATTAGCTTGGATTTTACCCAACCTTGTAAACAAAATCCTCTGGTCTAGACTGCAGAAGCAAGAGAACTGTTCTTATATTTTTCTGTTCTTCTCTTCAATTTTGATTTCCTTTGGTTTTCATCCTTGTTTGCATCATGTTATTAAGTGTCATAGGTGAATGGTTCCTTACAAGAATTTCTTTCCAAAATGGTGGTTCGAGGTTGGAATATTTGGCCTTTTAAATAACCTATTTGATCATTTAGATGACTTGAAGGAAGAGATCAAACCATTTTCGTTAACTGCTGAGTGACCCTTATCTCTTGCTGTTGATAGATCAGTAATGATTAGATCAAGTTTCCTCATCATCCATATCTATTTTTGCATTATGGCTTTCAATAAACTAGTTTTCTTGTTAGTAATTGCTTCAAAGTTCAAATGACTTACCTTTCGGCATTGGAACTTTGTGTGCATCATAACCTGATTTGGCATATGTATACTAGAAGGAAAAATAGCTATGTCTAATATATATATATATATGAAGGACTTGACAATAATTAATCTTTCCTTTCCAAGTGCTTTCTCCGATGATATATGAGTTGTGATAAAATGCTCAGTCCATTGATGTTGGATCTGTGGTATACTGAAGGGGGCTGCCAATTTAAAATAGTTTTTGCTTCTTGATATCCAGTGTTTTGTGTAGTATCTCTCCTAGTCAATACCGAGCTTGAACCTCTTTTGTATAGTACAATATATACATAGTTAGACAAACATGTTGGGTCCAAGTGCTTTTGAAATTGCTAGGCTTACTATACTGCGTCAGTATCTTAGGCAAAAGGATTTGAGTGAAAATTTCATCAGAAAACTAGTTATCTTGATGCACCATAGTTATTATGAGAAATGTGCAATGTGCATGACATATAAAAAAAGGAACTGAACTTTTGTGTACTTTGTTCTAAACTTTTGTTATTATGAGAAGTTATGTGTACTTTGTTCTAAACTTTTGTGATAATGCATAAAAAAGGAACTGATCATTATATCTCATCCATTATGTGAGCATGCTAAGCATCAGATTCAGTTTGGTTAATTGTTTTTGGTTACACTTCTCTATTATTCTATGAGATTAAAGATAATTGAACATAATTTTGGATCCATGTAATTCACATTATGTAGTTAGATAGATTTTGTTTATATGCCTGACATAGTTTTAAAAATACACATTATTTTGTTGCAGGGTTTTATGTATTCAAGGTGATATTTATTTGTCCAGCATGGGGAGGCCAGCCTCCTATGAAAGAGCAATGACATGGAAAGTATTAAACAAAGAAGAAACGGCTCATTGTATTTGTTTCATGTTCATAATTTAGTTTTTTGTTCGATAAGGTTGAGGAATATTGAATGTAGTAAAATAGAGCAGGATAGTATCTTTTCATTGTTATCTTTTCATGGTAAACTTGCTACTCTTTTGTACTTCCTATAATCTCAACTCAAGTGTAACTCTACTCGTATTGTATCATTGTCATGTTGTTGCAATGCAAAGAAATTAACATCACATGTTGATTTTTGATTATTTGTAGCTTTTAGGCGAGAATAGATAGTAATATTCTTTACATATCTTCTACCATTTTTCATATCAGTTTTTTTCGCCTAAATTATGGCCCACGTGAAGAAGTTAGTGAAAATGATATATTTAATCATATTTTTGCAAATTGTCTAATTTTTAATATTTTCTAGATTATTTTAAGTTCTTATTATTTAAAAATTGGCTAATGTTTATTTGTTTGCCAAATTTTATATTGAAATCTCAATTTTTAAATAAATATTCAAAAATAAAATTTTATAATTGAAGGTAATTAAATTGCTTTATCTAAACAAAGAATTTAAAATACAAGGTATTTGAATTACTCTATCCAAACAAATTATTTTCAAAATGAAAGTAATTTAATTGAAGCAATTCAATTGTCTTGCATTTTAAATATCTTGGAATTTTAAAATACTCTATCCAAACACACACTAAGGGAAAATATATATATATATAAAAAACAAAAAGAACATATATTGATAAGAATACAATCAGTATAAATATTAAATGATCGAATCTCCCTGGATAAAAGTATTAAAATTTTCATAAAATTGCAAAATATGAAATAATATGTAGGGTTAAATATGTTTTTGGTCCCCGAAAAATGAGCTAATTTTAGTTTTGGTTCCTGTAAAAAAAAAATTTCTTTGGATTTTATCTCTCTAAAATCAAAATCACTACTTTTGGTCCTTACTGCCATGTGATCCATTAACTATTTATGTGTCTAACAGAAAATTATATGGTCATCCCAAGTGATATCCAATGACCTTAGTGGTGCCATGTTAGCATATGATTCAACAAAAAATTTTCTTGAATCCTAAAATGAATTATATTTATATACCGTAAATGAATGCTACGAACTAAAAACTGCGATATTAAATTTTAAAGTGATGAAAACAAAAAAATATTATAAGGATCAAAACCAAAATTTTCTCATTTTATATGGACCAAAAATAGTAATTTCATATTTCAGAGGAATGAAAACCAAAACAAATTTTTTATAGGGACCAAAACCAAAACCAAAACCTATTCAATTTTTAGGAGTAAAAACATATTTAACCCTAATATGTATATAAGTATGTGTAACAATATTTTATGATGTATAACAATATTGCACGGCGACAATTAATATGCACAGAAACTTTGTATATTTTATGATAGCAACTCCAGCCCAGAAATTGGTGTCTGTATATTGATATAACTGCACTCTTATAATTAACACACTAGTGCAAAATATGGATTCTACAACAGGTTTCTAGATCGGTTGAAAAGGAACCGATTTAAAAAAAGAGGCGGTGGCAATTTTGAAAATAAGTTCAAAATTATTTACATCGGTTCATAAAGAAACCGATGTATAAAACATTTAACATCGGTTAAATATTTCAACCGATGAATACAATTTAAATAAAAAACTATTTATTTATTCCCGCCAAGTATATACATCGGTTATTACACAACCGATCTCATTAGTAAACTTTCAAACTCGGTTATTTTACAACCGATCTCATTATTAAACTTTCAACATCGGTTCTATTAACTAACCGATTTCAAATCTTCATTAAACCCATTTCTCCAACGTTAATCTTTCATATCTTTCCCTCCTCACTGTTTGCCCTCTCTCTCGTTTGCTCCTTCTCCTTCATCCTTCACCACCGTAACCTAGCACCATCCTTCATCCTTCTCCTTCTCCTCACATTTCGTTGCTGCTCCTTCATCGCTGATACACTGCCCACGGCTCCTTCATCCTTCATCCTTCATCACCTCTCTCTCGTTTGCTCCTTCTCCTTCATCCTTCACCCTCTCCTCTGAACCTTTGTACCAAACTTTGCCCACGGCTTCACCTCTGAGGTGAGTTTGTTTACATTTATTTTTTCGTTTTTGGCTTTAGGTTTTATGATATTATAGTTTATTCGTAATGGCTTTATTTTTTCATTTCGTTTTTGGCTTATAGTTTATTTTCAATTCTACTTAGGACAAGGCAGCACCTGTTGCTACTCCAGAAAAGCCACCTGAAGAAGATCTGAATCCATTCTTGATATTCCCTAACCTGAGGAAAATTTGAAGGTACGTATCTAATATCCTTATTTTGATTATTAATTGCTTCCCCATTCTATTCTGTTGAACCCAATGCTTCACTCTGTTAGTGTGCTCATGTCATATGGAGTCGTTTCCAGTCTTGCTCATGACATTTATATGAGTGTTTCCATGCAGTGGTCTGCTTAGTAAACTGAGTGAAACTTCCATACAGTTCTCTTTCTTTCTCTCTACATTTTTGTTGTTGTCTGCTACCTGTTACTTTGGTTTTGCTATGTAACTTGATTAGTTTTACAGTATGCATATGGCATGTAACTTGATTAGTTTTACAATATCGCATGTAACTTGGCAGGAAATCCATACGTGACATTCTAATGAAGAAAAACACTTCTCCTTCTGATTAGATTTTCTTATGAAATTAAAAGGAGAAAGGAAGAGAAAAAGTATTAATGTATTAGTTTTACTATTTGCTGCTTTAACTTAGGGATTAATTGGACTGTTGGATTATCTTTTAGTGTTAATAAATTAGCAAAACCTTAGTTTCCCGTTTGAGATTCAATATTAATGAGCATATGTGTACTTTATTAAGGTACTACTCATTGTATTGAATCTTGAATTGTCCAAGTTGGACAGTTTGGGGAAAAACTTATTCTTCATTTGGTTAATACTTATTCCTTAATTCTCATATCTTATACTTGAAGAAATTTCTGTCTGCTGCATTTCCTTTTGTTCTCCGGGTGCACACTTTGTCGCGGTGGATGTCACCGCGGTCAAGTCGTGTACGTCGGAGACCAATGGGAAATGCTGCCGAAATTTCGTTAAGTATGGGCATGAAAGTTAAGGACTAATTGTTAACTGAGTGTTGAAGAAGTTTCTTCTCGAATGGGATAGGGCCATACCCTGTGATAAAAAGGAGTTGAAGATCTTGGACTAAGTGAAGTTGGTGTTGTTGTAGTTATGGATCGTAATTGGATCGATGCTAGACGCACAAGTCATGAGTATGAGAATGGAGTGGAAGAGTTTTTAGAATTTGCTAAAAGAAATGTTCCCGATAGTAATGGAAGGTTTTATTGTCCTTGTGTTAATTGTTTGAATGAGAGACGACTGGAAGCTGAGAAAATACGAGAGCATCTTATTTGTGAAGGGATATGTAAGAGTTATACAAGATGGATATGGCATGGTGAATTGTTAGACAAACCAAGTGTGTCCCAAAGAGAGGAGGTTGATGACGTAGATATGGACGATCGACTAGAGGACATGATCCGCGATATTGGACAAGAGTCATTTCAACGAGCAAATGTGTATGATACTTTGTGCAGTGATGCAGATAAGCCTTTGTATCCTGGGTGCTCTAATTTCACACGGTTGTCAGCGGTGTTAAGATTGGTAGTTGTGAAGGCGAGAAATGGGTGGAGTGATAAAAGCTTCACCGAATTGCTTGAGTTGTTGAAAGAGATGCTTCCAGAAGGTAACACATTGCCGAACCGTAACTATGAGGCGAAGAAGATATTGTGTCCGATGGGTATGGAGTATAAGAAAATACATGCATGTCCTAATGATTGCATATTGTATAGGAATGACTTTGAAAAGATGCACGAGTGTCCAAGGTGTGGGGTATCACGCTACAAAGTGAACGATGGTGATTCAAATTGTGATGTGATCACAAAGGGTCCTCCTGCGAAGGTGTTATGGTATCTTCCATGCATTCCAAGGTTCAAGCGATTGTTCGCTAATGTAAATGACGCAAAAAACATTAGGTGGCATGCAGATGAGAGAAAATGTGATGGACAGCTTCGCCATCCGGCTGATTCTTTGCAATGGAAGAGAATTGATAGTTTATTTCCGGATTTCGCCAATGAGAAAAGAAACCTTAGGCTTGGACTTGCTACCGATGGCATGAATCCGTATGGCACCTTAAGTAGTATTCATAGTTCATGGCCTGTTCTCCTGGTAATTTATAACCTACCTCCTTGGTTGTGCATGAAGCGCAAATACATTATGTTATCTATGATGATTTCGGGCCCAAAACAACCAGGAAATGACTTAGATGTTTATCTAAGTCCCTTGATTGAAGACTTGAGAAAGCTGTGGGTGGAAGGCGTTGATCTGTTTGACGGGTATTGCAATGAGACTTTCAAGATGCGTGCCATGTTATTTTGCACCATCAATGACTTTCCAGCATACGGGAACTTGTCCGGATATAGTGTTAAGGGCCATAAAGCATGCCCTGTATGTGAAGAAGGCACATGCTACCATCAACTACAACATGGAAGGAAGACAGTTTACCTTGGGCATCGAAGATTTCTCACACCTGATCACCCGTATCGTAGATTGAGAAAAGCTTTTAATGGATGCCAGGAGAATGAAATTGCTCCGACGGCCTTAACCGGAGATCAAGTTTATCAACGGGTTAAGGACATGGATATTATCTTTGGAAAGACCCATAAGAAGGCTACTGAGAAAAACATATGGAAGAAGCGGTCGATCTTCTTTGATCTTCCATACTGGTGCAAACTTGATGTAAGACATTGTATTGATGTGATGCATGTGGAGAAAAATGTGTGTGATAGTGTAGTCGGGACGCTTCTTAACATTCAAGGCAAGACAAAGGATGGTGTCAATGCTCGTTTAGATCAAGTTGCGATGGGCATACGAGAGCAGTTAGCTCCACAATCAGTAGGGGTTAAGCGGACTTATTTGCCCCCAGCATGTCATACTTTATCAAAAAAAGAGAAAAAAAGTTTTTGTGAGTGTCTGCGGGGCGTCAAAGTGCCACAGGGTTACTCTTCAAATGTTAAGAGGCTTGTCTCAATGAAAGATCTCAAATTAGTTGGTTTAAAGTCTCATGATTGCCATGTCTTGATGCAACAACTACTACCAGTGGCTATTCGTGACATCTTGCCTAAAAAAGTGAGACATGCCATAACAAGGTTGTGCTTATTCTTCAATGCTATATGTAGCAAAGTCATTGACCTTCAAAAACTGGATGAGTTGGAAACTGAGGCTGCTATTATCTTGTGTCAGTTGGAGATGTATTTTCCTCCTTCATTTTTTGACATCATGGTTCATTTAATTGTTCATCTAGTGAGGGAGATTAGATTGTGTGGCCCCGTTCATTTAAGGTGGATGTACCCAGTTGAGCGATACATGAAGATACTAAAAGGGTATGTGAAGAATCCACACCGTCCTGAAGCATCTATTGTTGAAAGGTATGTTGCAGAAGAAGCTATTGAGTTTTGTACAGACTACATGTCAGAAGCGGAACCTGTAGGGCTTCCTAAGTCTCGTCATGAGGGAAGATGTGATGGTAAGGGTACACGAGGTATTACTGTTAAGAGCATGGGTCGAGAGGAAGTGCTTCAAGCACATTTGTATATATTGAATAACACCGATGAGGTTAATCCTTACTTATGTGATCACAAAACCATTGTCAAGCAAAATTACCCTCGAATGAACGAAAAATGGTTGTTGAACAAGCATAATAAGACTTTCTTAAACTGGTTTAAAGATCAAATTGCGGAGGATAATACTGCTTCTGATACATTAAAATGGTTAGCACACGGGCCTAACTTTGATGTCATATGTTGGAGTGGATACGATATCAATAAGTTTTCCTTCTATACAAAGTCCCAGGATGACAAGAGTACCATGCAAAACAGTGGGGTTATGATTGTAGCCGAGTCTATGCACTTCTCTAGTTCAAAAGATACAAACCCCGTTATGGCATCCATATCTTACTTTGGAGTCATTGAAGAGATTTGGGAGGTCGATTACACTAAATTTAGAGTACCTGTTTTTAAATGTAAGTGGGTTGACAGTAACAGTGGTGTACAAACCGATGAGTTAGGATTTACATTGGTAGACCTTGACAAGGTAGGTCATACAGAAGAGCCTTTTATCATGGCTTTCCAAGCAAGACAAGTGTTTTATATCCATGATCCTTCTAACAAAAGGTGGTCGGTGGTTCTCCAAGGAAAAAACATGCATAATGGTAGTGAGGAAAATCAAGATTCAACTCTCGATATTTCCGATACTCCTTCTTTCTCAACACGGATGCCTACTTTCAATGAGGAAAATGAAGCGGACGATGTACATGCCATTCGTGATGATCATCATGAAGGGATATGGGAGAACATTACTACTTGACCATGGTGTAAGTTATGTTTAAAGTTATATTTATTAGTTAAGTTATGTTTATCTTGATAAATATAAGTTAAGTTTTTTTTGTTATTTAATTTGATATTTATATGTTAAGTTATTGTGTAAGTTATGTTTAAAGTGATATTTGTTATTTATCCATCTTTACTGACATAGTTTATTATTTTTTGTATAAACAGGCATACATGGCAGATCCCTCGGGCATCCCTCCTACACGCAGCGGGTCGGATACCCCATTGACAGGAAAAAAAGGTAGACGCGCCACACGATTAAAAAAATTGGCCATCAACCGTAGTGGTAATCAAAGGTTGAGGGTTGAGTTTGATGGAGATTGCTTACCTATAGGGCCAATGGAAGATCAGTTTAAGAGTTTTGTGGCCGTCCTTGCCAAAAGCAAGGCTAGTATACTTATTGAGGATTGGGACCATGTACCGACGAACGTGAAGGATCAGATATGGGATAGTATCATGGTATTTTACTTTTACCCTCTTTGGTTGTATATATTTTATTTCACCATATTATTTTCATATACACTAATTTCTCCATTCTGTTTTGTAAATATAGCTCACCTTTGAAGTGCCGGATACCGAGCGTATGAAGAAAAAATGGATTTCGTATGCGGGTGAGCGTTGGAGAGCATTTAAAACACAACTAAGCGGGAAATACATACATGGGCGTGCAGACAAATCTCCACTTGAGATGTACCCGTTCCTTGATCAAGAGACATGGGATAGATTTGTTCAGATCCGATTGGATCCCGCCTTTCAGGTTAACTTGAGTTATATTGTTTAACTTTACCAACCAAATTGATTTTATTAATATACTGAATTCAGTTGATGTTATTTATATTAGGAGAAAAGGAAAAAGGCGCAGGAGATCCAGAGTAAGAACCTCTACCCCCATCGTTTGTCTCGTGGGGGATATAAAAAGCTGAGGAGGAAGATGATTGAAGAGAAGAAGAAACAACTTTTGGAACAAGCATCCCAAGCTGATCCTACGACTGATCCACCTCCAGAAGTTGTTGATCCACCTCCACCCCCACGCCACCATACATGGAAGAGAGCCCGACAAGGACCATCGGGACAATATACATCTGAGGAGGCACGTCTTGTTGCCGAAAAGATTGTAAGTATATATTCAATTCTAATTGTAATTGTAACATGCTTATCCATCATCTTACACAAATTAATGTGACAATTGTATGTTGTAGGATTCCTTGGACGAACAAAGCACACAAGGAACCTTTGTGTCTACTGGACGCAAAGATGTCTTGGCTGTTGCGATTGGTAAAGAGGACCACCCAGGCCGTGTCCTTGGTGTTGGATGGGGTGTTGGCATTACCCAATACCATGGGCCATCTTCACATCATCGGAAGAGGGATGATATTGAGTCCATCAAGGCGCAGCTTCGAGAAGAAATAAAACGAGATCTTCTCTCAGAGTTGGCATCTATGGGTTTTTCCCAGCAAAACACAAGTGCCCAACCGTCTGTACCTGTGAGCACTATGGGTTCATGTGATCATTCACATCAGCCTGATAAGGAGGACGATCAATGTGAGTTGTATGTTGATGATCATCATGATCGCCGGGTAGTGGCATTTGGGAGGGTACACAACTTGGGAAATACCTTACACCACCAGACATTAGAGGATGATCATGTGAGGGTGGTGGTGGAAGATGTTCTAGATGTTGATGCTCTAGTCCCTGTGCCCACTGAGGAGGTTATTACAGTTGGCCAGGCCCCCGGTAATTTCATCCCTTGGCCGAGAAGACTTGTGAGGTTTTTTGTTTCAGCCAAGGTATTCATGTAATTGTTCACTTACATATGTTTTTCTATATTTACAATTGAAATAACTTAATTGTGTTTACTTGTGTACTAATGCTTTACCTCTATTGTTTAGGATGATGGAAAAGATCATCGACCCAAAAGGCCTAGGTCGGATCCGAGAAAACTTGTGGCGTCTGGTTCATCGAAGGTATTCATATAATCATTCAATAAGTTAAGTTTTTTTTTTATTTACAATTGAAATAACCTAACCGTGTTTACTAATGTTCTATATTTGCTGTTTAGGGTATTGACAAGGATGTTGAACTTGATGCTCTGGAACGTCTCGCATTAGCTGCCGTGAAACTTGGGAAGGAGTCCGCTTTTATAAATTTGGAACACGATGGCAAGCCCGACACTTTCTATATCCCCCAGAGGGACATTATGGAGATATGCATTGATAGTGAAATGCTTTGCATGACAGTTGTCTCATTATGGTGCACGTAAGTTATGTTATTTCAACTAATTAATTTGTAAGTTAACTAATTAAGTTTTTAACTATTATAACTAATATTTATTTCAATATCTTAGGTATCTGCATCGCCTGTGTATTGATAGGGGTAACCTCCATCTTTATGGATTCCTTGACCCTCAACTAATTCAGGGTGAGACACTTAGGTCAGATGAGATTACTGCGTACATGCGACGTGTGCTTGATGAAGGCAAAAAACAGTTCTACCTAGCACCTTACCTCCATCTGTAAGTACAAGTTTTACTAGTGATTTATAATTATCTGTGACTTGTCTCTAACTGTTTCCAAATGCAGTAAACATTGGCAATTATTGATCATTTGTCGTGGTATGAGTGTTGTGGTCTTCTTTTGTTCGTTGGGAAGGAAGCCGACAAAAGAAATCAAGCTTATTGTTGAAACGTAAGCTTTTAATTAATTTAATTTGTACTACATTTGCTTTATTAATTACTCTGAAATATATAACATACTTTAAATTCATATTTTCTTAATTATGATAGAGCTATGAACGCAAGTCGTGTTTTGGATGGTGGTAGGCCTAGGCCTATTAGGTGGATTTACCCTAATGTAAGTAGTTTATTAATTAGTACCCGAGATTCAATTGCAGTGTAAAATAGTTACTATTATGTTTTTACTCATTATATATTCAAATTGTGTATTCATTTGTAGTGTCATAGGCAACGTGGCGGCTGGGAGTGCGGATATTATGTCATGAAGTGGATGTTCAACATTGTCTCCGCGAGTATTACAGATCGATGGAAGGAGGTAATTAACTAATAACATTTGTAAATAGTTATAGATTAATTATGTATAGTTATAGTTGATTAGTTATAATTAATGTGCAGATTTTCGACAATCCGGAAGCATTTTCTGAAGAGGACATTAAGGACATCAAGGAGCGTTGGGCAAACTTCTTTCTTGAGATGACTTCTGAACATTAATTTATATATGGATGACATTTTATTTCTTTAATTTGTTTAATTTGTTATATTTCTTTGTTGTTTCTTTGTTATGTATTAATTTAATTAATTAGTTTGAATTTATTACATTATATAATTAGTTGAGTTTGTTGAATCAAAAGCTGACTTTTGCATAATCAATAAAGTATAGTTTGGCTTATTACTTAGTATATATAGTGATTTGGATTCTGTTATTGTTGGGATTCTATTTTGGCTGGGATTGTTCTGGTTGTACATATATGAAACAGGGTTAAGGATTGTCACTGATTTAAAACAAAGTATTAAAAAAAAAAATGGACTATCAACATCGGTTATAATAGAGAACCGATGTTGAAATATCAATTTCAATCGGTTCTGAGTTACAACCGATGTGAAAATATACTTTCAACATCGGTTACACTACCAAACCGATGTTGACTTTTAACTTTCAACATCGGTTCTATATTATAACCGATGTTAAAAGATCTTTTTCAATAATTATTAATCTGTTGAATGAGAACTTTCAAAATCGGTTTTGTTTATAACCGATGTTGAAAGTTAACTTTCAACATCGGTTAAAAACCGATGTTAAAAGGTCTTACATTCTACATCATCTGTTTCTACATCGGTTCCATAACCGATTTAGAATGATATTTTTAACCGATGTTAAACATGTTTATTGCACTGGTGACAAGATTGTGATCCCCGCGTTGTACGGTTGCAATTTTATTTTAAAATTTTATACTATTAATTTGAGATTAAATTGACAATAAATGATATTGTAATAATATATGTATGGAACTTTGAAAGTTAACTGAAGTCTTTTTTTTTAAATTACTGTCAATTGAAATGATTTTATTACATATTTGGAAATATCATTCAATGACGCTTATTGTCTTTTGTTGTCATCAAATTTTATTTTATTTTTTTGCTTTTTCCTCTTGTCGTCGTGTTGTTGCCTCTAACTTCTGATTTATCCTTTTTGCTTCTCCTTAAGCTTTCTATGAGGGTTGGTTCTTCATCAGAGGATGTTATCTCATACGTACATTTCTTTTGTTGAATTTTTGCTTGTCTTGCACTTGATACTTGTCTCTTCACATGATGATGTTATGGAGAATCTTTACTTTGTTGGTTGTCTGTTTAGTTTGTCTTTGAATAGTGTCTCTTCGTCTTCTTCTTATTCTTCTTTGTCTTTTTCATCTTCATCATTTTTTTCTTGCTGCTTCTTTTAGTTCCTTGGATGCGGTTCTTTGTGGTGATGTGTGGGTTCCTTATGGTAGTAAGAAAAAAGATATTAGTAGGTGAGTTTGTTGTAAAACAATCTTGTGTTAATAATTTTTAGTGTAGAAATATGTGTAAATTGCTTTACCCTGTTTGATAGGTTTTATGGATGACTTGATGCAGTAGAATGTTATTTTGGGACGAAGTCCTATTGATTATGTAGTTTTGTGACCCTTCTTTTAAGTTTTGATCTATTAGCCTTATTTCAAAAGTAAGATTGCGTTGACAAAGGTTTTGTAGCATTGATCAATGGTATATCTGTGTTACTCCCTTGTTTCAAGAGTTGAGATGTTGTTGTGTTGAGGAGATTTTGTGCATCTTTGTCAAGCAATGTCAGTGTTGATGTTGTCGTTTCATCTGACACTTTCAATTGAATCTTGAACCTAGAAATTTGTGCACATGTTATCATTGTAAGCTTAATATGATGAAACTAAGAAAGGGAGCATTTGATATGTCTTACCTTGGTGTTGGGTACTTTGATTCCCTTGTTACATCGGGGGCACATGTATTGATCTCCTCGTTGTATTAGTTTCTTCATGAAGCTTTCAAATCTAATATAGTTCCATCCAAATGTGTCATCATTGTCATTGATGATTGCATGTTTTGTGAATACTCTTTCCTATTTTTAAGGCGAAGAATTTTTTTGTTGCTAATCATGTCTTTACAGTTTGTTAAATGAAGATTATAATTTGGGTAATGTACCTGTGTATTTGATTCACACTGTACGGCTATTATATTTTGCAATGTTATTATATTCCTGACCATTCTTTTTCAAGTGTTGTATTGGTGAATTCTTGATTTGGAAATTCCCTTATTTCCACATCTTCTTTAGTTGTTCTGCTCAATCAGATATTATTAAAAGATGTATTTTTTTTTTACCACATACTATAGAAAACTAATTAATATAAATAATAAGAGGAAATTTTGTTTGAAGTAATAAGAACATAAGTACATAATTTAATATGTTTTCTCATGGTTGTTTTTTGTATTTTTTATACCTATTATTGTCTAATAAATTTTTATTTTATGTTAAGATAATTTAATTTAATACTTTCATGGATAATTACATAATTTGTCATTGATAATTTTATATTTAGAACATTATTAATATTTAAAATTACCGTAAAAATAAAACTAAACAACTCAAACTTGTCAACTGTGTATAAACTTTTTCTACGATATTTTGGCTTTAGCATGCATGGTAATTGATTATAAAACTATCTTCACGTGTCATAACAAATTAGTATAGCCAATATATATGGGATGACTTAATAAATGACTTAATAAATGAACCATTCTTGTAATGAGAAGATAAAAAGTTTAAATATTTGAGTGTATTTTGGAGGCTTCCACATAAGCAAATATGTGATGTGGCAAAATTTGTATTACATGCCATATGAAGGGATGAGGTGTCAAGGCTATAATTCATGAGTCTGTTTTAATATATTATAATAGAAAATAGAATAGATAGATAGATTAATGAATTTGAGTGTTTCAACACTAATAATATGATATTTAAATAATTTTTATTTATATTTATATTTATATATTGTATATTTTTTAGTTTTGTATATAATATATAGGACGGGTGAGATTAATGGTTCTTTTATTTACCTATTTACACTCCTTATTAATTAGCAATAATTTTTTAATATAAAAATTAAATTATGATTAATTAATAAAGAGTTGGAATAATTAATTTAGAATGCTAATTACATTATCCATATAAAAATAGTAAATCACACCCATACACAATATATGGTGTCACGGGGTCATATGAGTAAGAATAACAAATTTCACCTGTGCGTGGGAGATAGCAGAGCGTACCACCCTGCCATAGTCGCGAGGATTTCCATGGGGACTGCCCTATTCGGGACATCAAGACGACAAATTTTTTCTCGCGGGGACGATGATAGGGGTAAAAATCTCCTGGAAAGCAATTTGGGGACAAGGATGAGGACCATATACTCCTTGCCTGGCAGGCTGCCCATCCTCGAGACCATTACAGGAATACCATTAATATATATATATATATATATATATATATATATATATATATATATATATAATTAATAAAAATAACTTAAAGTAAATTCATTCACATATCTTCTGAAAATTATCGCGAAAACAACCTCGAATGCCACAACCCGGAACTCCATGGTCGCGACAACGATGTTTGCCATGCCCATATTGGCACCCACATCCACCACAAACCTATCATTTCCTTTATTTTTTGCCTTCACCTGAACCTCATGAATAGTGACTCAGATGTTAAGTTTGCGAAAAAGTTTCCTTTTGAACATCCTCACGATGTTCTTGTGGGGCTTTTGTCAAGTAGGGTTCTGAAATCTCAGAGCACGTATACAAAGGGTTATCAAACATCTTCCACGATACTAGAAACAACAGGGTTGAACTGGGAGAATAAATGCAATCTAAGAGCGAGATTGCATTGAAGTAAAGATGGATGTTGACGACGAGGAAGCTAGAATTTGGATTTGCACCAATTGCCCTTTCAGGTCCTCACGGGGATATGCGGGGAGGCGGAGAATGGGTATGGGGAGAAGTACTCCTCATAGTGAAGGAGGCGGACGAGGACGATAAGGAAAATGAGGGACAGAAACGAAGAGTCAGGGGCTACCCCCGCCTCGCCCCATTGCCATTCTTATATGAGTGTTAAAAACTAATTGCAAAACCATGTCTATCCTTGGATATTGCAAAAGTTATTGTTGAAGTCATATTAGAACTTTTTTCCTTGCATAAAAATAGTAACAACAATCAACCCTTTGTTCAAATATATATAGCTACTCAAAATTTTGTCAATAATAAATTAGCTCAAAAACAATCATATAGGGAAAAACTCAATTAACTATACAAGCAATCACGCCTTTGATCAGATTTTACCTCTCTTAATTAAGTGCTACTATTTTCAATATCAACTGAAATAATCAAGTATGGATATATACTATATACGCTAAAATACTCTTTTGGTCTTCTATCTTATTTTTAGGTTAATTCAACTTATTAAAAATTTCAATTGCGTCGTCGAACTTTCAACAGTTAGTCAACGTTTGTCCTTTACGTCAACTTTGTTAATCATAACGTCAGTTCTGTTATAAGCGATAATGGAGATTCAAATTTTGTAGCTGAGGTGGCCGTACCCACGATGGCAGTGTGTGCTAGGCTTAACACTGTTGGAATTTGGGTCTTCTTACCTAATTTAAAAGCTAGGGTTTTGGGTATTCTTCCCCAAATGCCTCTTCTCAGATACAATGTCTGGAAATGCAACAAACTTAAGCTCTTCTTGCAGGTGTAGATCGAATTTGTCGAGCAATCTGGTAGAAACCACGTATTCCCAAGCTTCATTTATCAGTGGTGGTTGTAAATGGCCTCCATTTTGTTACCGTGGGGACAAGGCTATTGTGCGCATAGTAGGCACAATTGTTAACCTAGGCAGGAGATTATAGGGATGTAAACACTACAAGGTAAGATTTGCCACATTAAAAGTTCCTCTTTTGGTAGTTTAGGGTTTAATTACTAATAATAAAATGTTGTTACTATTGATTACAGAAAGGTGATGAGGATGGTGATTGCCAATATTTTGAATGGTTTGATGCAAAGAATCTATTGATTTTGAAACAGAGGAGAACGATGTTTAATTTGCAGAGCTCGTTGAGCTGTAGTAGAAGATGATTGAAGTTGTTCGTTATTAGTAGCTTTGTATTATTTGGATTGAATGTGATATTTATGTCTATGTTGTGGATATTAGGTAAAAAAAGCAAAGGATAATTTAAATCATATGTATTTAAATTAGTATCACCTATGCTGAAATCTTTTAAATCTTTTAAGTGTATGCAATTGAAGTGATTAATGAATATCAAGTTTCAATTGAGTTTATGTTTGGTAAAAGATTGCAATGGTTAATGAATGTCATGTATTGTCCTTATACTATCCTTTTTTATGATGTCCAAGTTTACAAAATTTATAACCCAACCACAACTATAATGGCCCTAGGCGTGTTAGTAAGCGTCCACAATCATGATACAAACAGACATGACCAAAATACATGACCCAAGGCTAATGTAAGAAGTAAATATCTTTGAAAATCAAAATAACATTTGTTTAGATTACAACTTCTTATTAAAATAGTACTTTATTCAAACATAATTGGAATGAGGTGTATTATAAATGTCCCATAAACCACCTAATATCACAAATTAGGATTTTAATATCACCATATATAAAAAAAAAGGTACTCAAATCTATCTTCTCATCAAATTTGGTCCTTTTGTCTCATTAACCTTCTTGTTCGCGGCTTTAGTTTGTCTTGCAACTCTAGTGGGCTGGCTTGCAGATAGAGGTGGTGCAATGAAGGCTGGAATGAACTTCCATTGTTTTTGTTTGTCCTTATCATGTTTGTTGGCTTGGAGTTAGTCTGGGTTTAGGTTTGGGTTTGAGTTTGTGGTTCATCTCTGTAATTGCTCTTGTTATTTCCATGCTGATGATATTTGCTACACTTAGCAGGGAACGTTTTCCTACTCAATCTGATTTCATCCTTCTTCAAATCCCCAACCTTTTTGGTCCCTGATTTCTTTGGCCTCCATGGTTACCTTTTCATTGGAGGAGACTACAAGTCATTATATTATGTTGCAGTTCACAAGTTCTCTATATTGGTTGGGTATATAAGTCGCTTGTACACTGCTTCATAGCTCTCCTTTTTGTAATAATTAGGGATGTACTTTGTTGAGTTGTTTTTTTATGTATCTCATACAAGAAATAACATGACAACATGGTATAGTCTTGTTGGCATCCATTTCCTACTTCTTGGCCTGCAAATTAAATACAAATCTCCCCTTTAATTGGTTAATATGTCTAACCTCATACTAGTGTTCTCCAGACCACTTTCAGATCAAACAAAAACACAATTATTCACTACGAAAATAGAGGCTTTTAGCGACCGGTCAATTCGGTCGCTATTCATCGAATTTCAGTTGCTAACTAGCTCAGCGACTGAAATAGAGACCGACGAAACGCAGTCTATAAAAGCCCAATAGCTAAATAAGTAGTGACCAATTTTCAGAACCGGTCGCAAAATAGCGATGACTCTACCGATCGCAAAACATAGCAAATTGATCGGTAAGGATGTGGTCGCTTTGTTGTTGGTGACCAATTTAGCAACCACCGTTTTGGTCGCAGTAGGTTAATCATTTAACTCATCCCGCGACCGAATTGTCCGTCTCTAATTTGGTTGCTAAGTTTTTTTTTTAAAAGACAAAAAATTTAATTATTAAATTTATTTCATTGCTAATATTATTATTATATTTTAAATATTATTTTCATTATTATAAATATATTTTTTGGATTTATTACTAATAACAACCAATAATCAATATTGCATATATATATATATATATATATATATATATATATATATATATATATATAATTGTATTCCAAAGTAAAGAGAAACAAAACAAACATTGTATCAATTCGTTAAATAAAATATAAAGATTGAAAAAATACAAATAAAATAAATCATGATGGAGGTGGGTTGTCTTGTTGGGTCTCGGTGTCGTCCTTTGCAGTAGATAGTGTAGGAGGTGGTGGCGTAACAGGATGTTGGAGCCGCAAGTGCTAGCTCCAAGATGTATCATATCATGCCTTTCAGCTCATCAATCATCGCCTGCAAATCCCTTTCCCTGGCATTCTGTGCGGCGAACTCGTCATTTAGTCGTGTGATAGTCCCCTGCATCTGTTGTATCTTCTCTATAGGAACGTCTGTCACGTCCGCGTCTCTATGCTGACGGGATGATGACGCCACAAAATGATCACTCAGCTACCCAAGCCTATGCATGTGCCCCTTCTTATTTTTACCTCTAACAACCTCCAAATATATGGCATTATCGTCGACGGAGGCCGAAGACTGTTGCTCCTGACTAGAAGAAGCACCCGCCTGTGAGGCATGTGCATGAGCCTCATCTAATCTCTGGTTATATTTTTCCTACAAAATAAATTTGAATATCATATCATTAACAATTATTAATAATTAATAACCTACGAATTAAAGTAATATTGTAAGTAATATTAACAATTATACCCAAGAGCATTTGAATGAGATGACACGGGTGTTTTTCAGCTTAACCAGTGTTCTCGAGTTCGAATCCTAGCCCTGAGAATGCAGCAGTGTTAAAACTCTTGAGGGAGAGCTTTACCGCCCTTGTTGTCCTACGTGCCCGGCTCGAGGGATTAGTCTCCGCAGTTGCCCACGGAGGATACCTTGGGAAACCAAAAAATACCTACATGAATATCATGGGCCCTATCGTTGACCCACTCTCTACACTTCAGCTTTTTGGTCTTTGGAAGGACCTCGATGGCAGTCGGCGGTCGGTCTATCTGCTTAGCCTGCATATATTAAAATAATGATCAATTAAACTGGTGCAAAATTAAATAATTATATAGAAAATAAATTAAAACAAACTTATGATCCTATTATAATGCTCTCAAGCATAGACAGAGCCTCATGTGTAGCTGATGCTCCACTGTCTACAGCCTGATTCCGCCGGCTGATGGTGCTCTTCTTTTGGAACACGTCAGAGGCAAAATAACGCTCTAGTTCCACTCTGATATGATATGCAATCCACCACCCCTTATCGTTGTCCGCTCTTGGCTTGTTCATTGCATTTTTATAATGCACATACCCTGTGGGCAAAACCCTTCTTGGTCAGCAGTATCTTCGATCATTAAGTGGCTCTAAATATAGTCGTCGTTACTAAAGAACCTCGTCGCTATTTCGATGGCTAAATGGTCAACCAAATTGACTATTAGAATTCACCATATAGCAACCGAATTAGCAACCGATGTTATTGCGACCACACCATTCGATCGCTACATTGGCCGCCTAAGACAACTAATCAAGATAATTATTACATTGTTTAATCGGTCGCAATTTCAGACGCTAAAAAAAATTATTGCACCCACTCTGTTTCGGTTGTTGTTTCCATCAAGTACACTTTTATCTCTTTCCTCATGGTAACTATTGGCGCCTGTCTTCATCAACATTTAGATATGGTTCAAAGAAAGGATTTAAAAGAACTCCGGCAACTAATTGGATTTTCTACCATTTGGTTGATGTGGATGCATCGAAATAAAGTCATTTTCAATTCATCATATGTTCGTGGATATTTAGTGAAGGAGTGTTGGAGGACTTGATTTGTGGCCTTTGGGTAAAAACAAATTTTGAGAATCTTACAATTTCTTAATTCGTAGTGGTGGTTGAATCCTATTAAGTATTTGAAGTTTAATTGTATTAAAAAGACATAACGATGTATGTTAGGAATATATATGTAAAAGCAATTATGGAGATGAGCAGGAATACCCTTTGTACTCCATTTAACATATTCTTTGTTCTATATATAAATAAAAAGAAACAAGAGTTCCGTACATAAGTCAGTAGTAATGTCTTATACTAACAATGATAATGATGCATAAGAAACTATACAGCTTGAGCATGACTTTCCAAGTCTTCCCCCATGTCCATATTCTCCTTCTCCGAAGCCACCATCGTCGAAAATGGTTGTCTGAATAATGTCTGTACAAATTATTGGAGGTGGTGCATGTTTTTCGTGCCTTTGCCTGTCGATTAATTTTATATTTTTAGCTTCTAAATTTTTTTTTTACCTTACCTTTTTAATTTAATTTTCTCTTTAATTAAATAAAAAAATATTTCTTCTTTATTTCTTTCTCTCAATTCTAGGACAAGGTTAATATAAACTGGTGATATCCTTCCACTAAACTAATATATTTTGAGGCCTATAAGAGCAATGTCATAAACGATCACGATAAAAAGTTATCATAACAATTTAAAAACGTCATATAAATTTAAATTTTAATCTTAATATACATAATAATTTAAACTTTAAAATTCATTCCTCTCTTATTTCTATCATTTAACTATTGTAGAGTCCACATATGCTGTTACACTCATAAAGTCTCCAACATAACATATGATTGGTCCAAGTGATAAGAGATTCAACATCTTAAATAAGTAGTCAGGGATTCAAATCCTGACTCTTATGTATGGAGAAAAGCTGGTTGAGAGGGAAGAACCCACCTTGTGTGTCCAACAGGTTCCCTGACAAAAATTAGTCACCACTGACTCTTATGTATGAAAAAAATTGATTGAGAGGAACGAACTCATTTTGTGTGCCCAAAAGATTCCTCGACGGAGATTAGTCATCACTAACGATAATAGATACTCTATACCTATAACATGGTTATAAAATAAATAAAGTGTGCACATCTTGTAACTTCATTTTTCCACGTAGTTGAGATTATCATATAAATATAAGTGAGATAAAATCTATATTTCAATAATAAAACTCTAGTATTTTTTCTTTCACGTAAAATAAGTAGAATAATAGACAAATGTTTTGAGTTTTGAAAATACTTTGTGAATAACTATTCTGAACAATTTTAATTTTTATAATACAAATTTTTTATATTTGCATAATTAAAAAATTAAAAAATTTATTCAAAATAATTCTACAGATAACATTATTCTATGAGTTTTGACTGATTTGAGGAGTCCTTGAGATAGATGGCAAAAATAAAACTATAGGTATGTGTATAAGTATAATTAAACATATACAGTTAACATTATTTTTAGTATATACACCCGTTTGATTTGATTGCTCTGGGCTCACACCTGTTTTGACGTGTAATTCTTGGTCGTTTGTGGAGCACGTGTTGATTTTTCTAGAATAAAGTAAACAGAAAGCAAACTTCGCGGAAGATACTATGTTACGGTTTACAGTGTACCCATTATATATGTTATATTTATAATAAAAAAAATATCTCAAAATATATGTTATTTTTTATTTTTAATATAATATTAAATATTTTTTATCAATGATATCCTTAAATATTTCACTTTTCATTTATGATAATAATTAATACACTAATGATTAATAAGGTCAATTTGATAAAATTAATATTGAAAAAAATCAAAGTCCCACATTGATTAGAGATAGAGCCTCATAAGAGCTTATAAAGCTCGGACAATCCTCATCTCTTGAGCTAGTTTTTGTGGTTGAGTTAGGCCCAAATCTAATATGGTATCAGAGACTGTCCTAGATCCATTAAAGGGCTGCCCACCATATTATTCACGCACCAAGCCCAATAGTGTTGGGCGTGAGGGTATGTATTGGGAAAAACCCAAGTCCCATATTGACTAGAGATAGAGCCTCATAAGAGCTTATAAAGTTTGGACAATCCTCACCTTTTGAGCTAGCTTTTGGGGTTGAGTTAGATCCAAATCTAATAATTATTATTTTCTTTCTTTCATTTATTACTTTTTCTTAAACAGGATGATTTAATCAAATATGACATATATATTGAAACGGAAGGAGTAACTATTTTGTAATAGGACACTTACGTGAGATATTATGATATCTGTAAATATAATATATATTTATATATCATATAAATATAAATATAAATTAAGAATGTCCCTTTATATTCAGAATATGACACTTACGTGAGATATTGTGATATCTGTAAATATAATTTATATATCATATAAATATAAGTGAGATAAAATCTATATTTCAATAATAAAACTCTTGTATTTTTTCTTTCACGTAAAATAAGTAGAATAATAGACAAATGTTTTGAGTTTTGAAAATACTTTGTGAATAACTATTCTGAACAATTTAAATTTTTATAATACAAATTTTTTATATTTTGCATAATTAAAAAATTAAAAATTTTATCCAAAATAATTCTACAGAGATAACATTCTTCTATGAGTTTTGACTGATCTGAGGAGACAACATGTTCTATAATTGGACAAATGCTGAGAGAGAACTTTTGCTGTTATAATAATTGGAGAGTAAGAGGAATCTTTTAATTATTTAGTTTATATGAATTTTATCGAGCATGAAACACCTCTTGGCTGTGTGAACGCGCGGGTGGAGTATAATAGGTGAAGGTTTCCATGTTTCTGGTCAGAGGGTAAGGGAGACAACAATATTGATCATCAGTCTCAAGCTGTCCCTCCATCTCTCTCATACCTTCTCACCTTCTACCGTAACCGAGATGGTGAGAACCCCTTCCTATGACAAAAATGGACTGAAGAGAGGTACCTGGACTCCAGAGGAAGATAGGAAGTTAATTGCTTATGTAACTAGGTATGGCTGCTGGAATTGGCGCCAACTCCCTAGGTTCGCAGGTAATTAAGCTAATTAAATAATTACAAATGGATTATCATAACATAAATCATTTAATTAAATTTTTTTCTTGACATTAAAAAATTTTCCCGTCACATTTGGTATATGATGTTGTATGCTTTGATTTTCAGGTCTGGCCCGGTGTGGAAAGAGTTGCAGACTGAGGTGGATGAATTATCTCAGACCCAACATCAAAAGAGGGAACTATACTCAAGAAGAAGAAGAGATTATTATCACACTGCACGAAAAGCTGGGGAACAGGTATGCTCACATCTCCTACGTACTGATTTCAAGCTAGATTAATGAGCTACAGACTATAATAAGTCTACAAGTAGTTAATAAGAACATTTTCAATGTTACAAACTCATTGAAGTTGTTTCTCTTTTCATGTGCTTGATCATGCTGTATCCCCATTTTATACTTTATACTGCTTAAAACAACTTTCAACTACAATATATATTGGTCTAATTAACTTCAAAAAATTCATCCAATGATTTTTACAAATTACCCCACATCTTTATATATATTTATTTTATTCTGATTTCATGATTTATTTATTGGGTGCTTCAATAAAAACTGATTTCTTATGGAAGCAATTGTTTAAGCAATTGTTCGTACAACTCGACGCCACTTTATTCTCTACTACATATATAATAAAACAGATCTTATTTTCTAAAACTAGTTAACCAACTCTCATTTCATTTTTCATTTTTTAATTTTCCTCTATACATTGCAACATTTGCAAACAAATTGATTTTATAAATTCCAACCTGTAATTGATTAGTCAATGATGTGTATTAGTTGGGAAATGTTAATTCCATCTTTTCTCCCTTTCTTTGCAGATGGTCTGTCATTGCCACTCATTTACCAGGAAGAACAGATAACGAAATAAAGAACCACTGGCACACAACACTTAAAAAGCGCTTTCAAAAAAATTCACTCGCACATGAAAAAATTAAAGCCATTAAATCAAATGATTCTGGGTCCAACCAAGACATGGACTCGGTGCACAATAATGGCCCATTGTCCCCACAGTTATCCTCAACCGAATTCTCCTCCACAACCACAGCTGCCACTAACGAAAATTTGGTAGGGAACCAAAATTTCTGGATGCAGTCATATCAAGGTGATATTTCCTACGCCCCAATTGAAATAGTACCAGATTATGGTAATGGTACTAGTAATTTCCAAGGTTCAAATGCTACAGATACCTTGAATGCTTTGAAAATGTATCCCCAGTCATCATCGAGCGAAAGTTTGGTTCAAGAGAATGATCACTTTGCGTTTCTAGACGCGACACAGTCAGCAGTTGAAAATTCATGGACAGAGCCGTATGTGGCTGACATGTCCCACGTTCCAACCGAGCTACTTACACCCTTGGTAATTGAACCTGATGAATATTTTTCTACGGTGTACGATGTAGATCTTTGGAGTCAAAGTCATTTGCATGATGAACGAATTAGCTTCTTCTAATGAAGAAAGTCTCTGTTCGGTACATCCATAGTTTTTTCTAAAGTTCTAAAGTAAGAAAATATGAAACTATTCATTTTTGATTTGATTAGGTACATAGAGAATTTAATTCATTAAATGATCTAAGGGTGAATAATCTCTTACTTTCTTACTTTAGAGTTTCACTCACTCTAGAGAAATCAAATTCTTTACCAAAAAAAAAGTTTATTTTTGGACAACCTAAAAGATCACCTTTTATCTCTCTCTCTTTTTTTCTGTGTCTGATGTGATGGAATATGAAATAGAAAAAAATTTAAATAAATATATTAAAGTATAAAGATATATAATATTGATGTTCAAAAATACTATACAAATATGTTACCAAAAAAAAATAAATACTATACAACTATGATAGATCTTGTAGTTTTATAGAAAATAATAACTACTTATAAAATAAATATAACAATAATTACTATATCCTAGCAGCGAAGTTGCATAGAATGTAAATTAATGCCTCTTAATTAGTTAGAGTGGCAATGGAGATTCCAATCTTGTTAAATGAACAAAAAATAAGCGTTAAAATTTTTTTATCCTCTTTACAGTCTTTTCGATTTGTCCAATTGATTTATAATTAATGAGAGTCTCACACAAAAAAACCAAAAGAAAAGGTTAGAGGGGAATGGATCCCCTCATGTTATTTTTTTTCATATTGAATCTCAACCCCTCATCTAACATATTGAGGGAGAGAGAAAGTGTGTTTAAAATTGAAGATCGAGAGATTGAATGGTGAGGATTAAAAACATAACCCCTTCATGTTTTATTCCAACATGAGAGGATCCACTTCACACAATTAGTCACTTAATGGATTAATGAGTGGATCGGATGAAAACAAATTATTTTTCTTTTGACAAAAAAAGGAAAATTCATTAATAATCAGGGACTTAAGTTCTCAATAATACAATGGCCAATTATGGGAGGGATTTCCACAATCCACATTTGGTTAGGATGAGTGAAAGCATATTAATTTAGCTAAATAATGAGCTGCTTTTATTGGCCAATCTGCCTATGAGATATCCTAGCTTAGAGAATTGGGCCTCAAAGTTTAAGCAAGCAATCAGAGAGCACAAGGCCCATGTAGGAATATGGGATTCTAACCTGAAGGACTGAGATGGACGTTAGGTAGGGCATCAGACTCAAGTGTTAATTCCATAAACATAAAACTCCAGAGCAAAAGGCATCCCTAATCTCATTCCCATTGCTTCTGCGGCACTCGCATCGTCGATACACTGAAGTCCCCAAGTAGCGAGCTGCATCGGTGTTTAATTTGTGTGGAGTCTCTGTTGGGGTTTTCCATTTATGAGCTTGCTGATCTGATTCAGGGTATCTGTTCAACCGGACTCACGATGCAGTTTTGGATGCTCCTACCACGAAACTTCCCAACTGACCCAACGGTTATTGGTCAACCTTAATTCAAAGTTTTTTTTGTTGCAAATTAAATTTTTAATTGTCTAAGAATTTGCACAAATAAAATAAAATTTTCGCTTATGTTTTGTTTGATTCAAATGAGGGGAAGGAAAGTAATACTATTTATATTTGATTTATAAGGGGAGAGATTTTAAAACTAACTTACTTTTATACCCTTATAATTTAGATTTTAAAATATATAAGTAGGGATATTTTAGTCATTCCATTCAAAATATTTTAAATCCCCTATTTTCCCTTCCAAATCCCTCCTAGGGATGGCAACGGGACGGGGGGACACGAGTAGTCCTCCCCCGTCCCCACCTGTGGAAGGCAAAATCTGTACCCATCCCCACCTATCACCCACGCGGGTACCCAGCGGATGGGTACTTGCGGGTATCACAGGTTTTCAGGATATCCATGGGTATTTATCAAAAACTGTTTTTTTTTTTTAAAAAATACACTATTTACTTGAAAATTTATTAAAAAAATCATTTCAAATAAAATAACCATAATCAAAGTAATCAGAATCAATTTAATATGCCCACAGCAATACTCAATAACCATGAAATTAAAAACCACATAGCCATAAAATCCAGCTACAAAAAAACACATGCAACTCCAAACAACAGCCAAACAGTTTTGAGCCACAATAATTGCATTTAGCTTTCCACTTTCCATCTACTTTTTCCCTCGTGAAGTGATTCCAAACAAGTGATTTTAGCCTTTTTGGGGCATTGTTGGTATCAACTGGAAATGAGCTTTCATTATCAAGTGGAGTTGAATCTACATTCATGGTACAATCAATTGATGCACCCACATTTGATTCATCCACACTAGGCGCTGTGAGTGGCACTTGCTCTTGCCCATGACCCATAGGAGTAGAGGTTTGTTCATTAGATATCGACAAAACTGCACAACATAAACACAAATATCATAATTCATACAAACAAGAGATGAGTACACCAAAGTTTGCTGCTGCACAACATAAACACAAATAAGTGATTATCACCTCAAGGATCCTCAAGTCAAACCATCATAAGAACAAACAATCATAATCTTTTTTAGTGAAAGAATAACTCAGTGAATTTTCAGCAAGAAATTTCCAGCAAGAATATTTCAGCAAAAACATATCAGTGAAGCACAATAAATTCAGCAAGAACATAAATAAGTGAATTTTCAGCAAAAAATTTCCAACAAGAACAGTTCAGCACAAACATAACAGTGAAGCACAATAAATTAACATCAGCAAGAACATATACAAATATACTTCCAAATCAGTTTTGAAAGAACATATACAATAAATCAGAAACAATAGAGATTCAGAAACCCAGTACCCAGTACCTAGTTTCTAAATTCTCTAGCAATCATCTCAAAGAATCACAAATCCAGTAGCTGTGTAGCACTGTAGCTCGACGAAGTGAGAGAGGGCTGAGGAGTGAAAGAGTGTTGTAGCTCACTGTCTCTAAAATTAAAAAGAAATAAATTAAAGTCAGAGATGGAGACATGAATTCGAAGATGCTTGAAGGAGGAGGAGGGAAAAGGGAAGAGGGAAGAGGGAAGAGGGAGAGGGAGAGGGAGAGGGAAGAGGGCAAAGGGAAGAGCCATACCGTTCGCGGTGTCTGACGAGCACAAAAGGCAGCGATTGGACGCGAGCTTGAAGGAGAACAGAGAATCGACGGCGAGCTTGACTGCGAGAATGGCTCTGACGGCGAGAATGAAATGGGGAGACAGTGAGATAGCCAAGCGCCGCTGAAAGAGAGGCTGAAGTCTGAATGGAAATGGGGAAATGGGAGGGTGAGTTATTGAGTTAGGGTATTTAGGGGCACACATGTAAATATACTTGGGTACGGGTACCCGCGGGTACGGATACCTCATTACCTGCACCCGCCCCGTGAACAAACGGGTAATACAAAAATCTATCTCTCAAACCCGTGGGTACCCGTTAAGACCCCACGATCCGTACCCGTACGGATTTTACTCGCGGGTACCCGCGGATGAAGGTAAAATTGCCATCCCTAATCCCTCCACTTGGATGAGGAGGGGTTTTGCTTTCATCCATTCCCCTCCTAAAAAATGAATCAAACAACAAATATTTTAAAAAAATCTCTCATCTCTTCTTTCCTTCATTCCTCTCCAATCAAACATTATGTTAAAGTGGTCATCAAAAGTAGATTCATTAGGTCTTAAAATGCATGCTTTTATGACCCAAAAAATATGTTTAATTATTTAATGCTAATTTAGGATGTGTTTAGGTAAACATCTTAATTAAGCGCTTATTCAATAAACTCTATTACAAATAAGCTAAAAATAGCTTATTTCATTAGCTTCTAGTACAAACTTATGAAAATAAGCTAAAAAGAACTTATGAAAAGATCATAAACTATTTTCATAAATTATTTGTATAAGTTTAAATTCATAAACTATTCTTATAAATTATTTATAAACTCTTTCAAACACATCTTTAATGAGATTAGATCCCTTTTAATTGGAATTTTAGAGAAAAGCCGACAAACTGGCAGAAGCCACGGACCTGTTTGCATTCCGCCATTCTCCACTAAGGGTATTTCATGGAACACCTTGTAATCTCATTGGGCTATGCAAAGGAGCAATTTCTTCTTGTTCAAACTCATTTTTGTTGGAGGAAATTCCCAAGAAGTAAGAGACAAGGCCCATCTCTTTATTTTTTGGTGCATTAGGCAATTGACCCATACTTAACACGTGGGTGCCCCCCCGGTCAAAAATACACATAGGTGCCAATAATGGAAGCTTTTCAAAAAACATGAGTGTCAAGTGGTGGATTTATTTATTTATTTTTCTATAGATAGCAATGAAAAAAAACTTTTGATATTTCAATTGGTAAGTCAAATTTTCATACATGCTACAAAATAATCGAGATTTTACATAAGAACCTCACAATTAACTAATTTTTACTCGTTAAGTTAGCTAAGTGGTGGATCTAATTTAAGTTTAAATATATGCTAGTTGTCCACCTTTATGATTTACTGATTATTTGTGTGTTGTATAGATAAAGTATTCTAGAAGCTGCACCCACACATTAACATTATTAAGGTGAGCAATGTTAGTAAGATATTTTTTTAATACTCTCTCCAATACACTCCTTTTTATTGGGTGATTTCATATGGGATCTATTACATAGGAAGTGTGCCATGTTATTTAGTAGTTTCATAAGAAATTTATCCAATAATAAAGAATGTGCTGGAAAAAGTATTAAAAAGAATATGTTGCTAACATTTCTCATATTAAGAATTTTCTCAGAAAACCAAACAAACAATTCTGGTAAAGGATGGCGAGATCTCATTACTACTACAAAATGGACTAAAGAAGCGTGGAGCAAGGGCGAGAATTGGCCTGAATACTACCCAAGTTTGCAGGTAAAAACTGAAATTCATTACAGCAAATAGGGTCTGTTTATTTTAGATATTGATAGAAATGAGATTTGGGAAGAATTGATGTTAGAATAATTGATTTTAAAAAATCGAGATTAAAATAATTGATTTGTGTTTGGTTATAATATTTTAAAAATGAGTTTAGAAGAATTGATTTTGTTTGGATGGTAAAGTAAAATCATTTTTGAGATATAAAAATAAAGAATTTTGTGAGTCTCACATCTAGAGATTGTTGTTTCTTTTAAAATCAATTATGTTTACCCAAAATTTATTTTATTTGACATATTTTTGAAAACAAACAGATCCAGTTACTGTTGAAATGGCTTTTGGGGTGTTAAACGTATGATTTTGGCTGGTCAAACATATTATTCTGGGGTTCATCTAAAGAGACACTAGAGAACCAGATAAACATAGAAGTTAAAGCAAAGCTCGGTTATTATTAATATGCATATATGCAATGGCCACCGATGATGATGGTGATGTATTAATCTTGTTTCTTGGGCTAAATGAAGTCGGAAGCCTTTACTTTGATTAAGCTATATTATTAAATATCTATAATATATTAATGGATTTTACTAGTCAGTGTCCTGACATTAGTTAAGAAATTCAAAATTAGAAATTTTTTATTGGAAAGTGCAACTTTTTTAATATTCAATATAATGAATATATCACTTTTCAATATAAATTTTTAATCTTTAATTTCTTAATCAGTGTTCTAAGACTACAGGTTAGCATTTGCCTATATTAATCAATCATGCACCCTAAGATGCATTTAATGACACAAATTATGTTATTATATTTTTATCGCTTATGTGTGTAGATGATTATTAAATAAGTACGGAAATAAGCTGCATACTTCTTTGGGTGAATTACCAGAGGCCAAATTTAAAACTTCTGAAATAGAGGAGGAAATAATCATCAACTCCAAGGCAACATCTTGACATGGGCTATTACACAAATAAAATCAACTACACCGCCATTAAAGATTACATTATTACGGGTCAACCATAGGACCCAAAACTACCGCCAGCCAAATAATATGTCAATCCCGATGATACCTTTTCCCATTTTAACCACCTGCATATTACATAAAATGAGTCATTCCCACATTTTGGAATGGTCCTCCAGCACCCGTCCACGCATTGATAGCCATCCAAATTTGATAAGAAAAATCACAAGTAAAGAACAAGTGATTACCACTTTCGTAGGACCTGGAACAAAACACGCATGAAGCTCCATGATTAACGCCAATAATGCCTCTACTCTCAATAACAAGTCTCTGGTGGGTAATCTATCCGGTAGCAACCTCCAAACAAACACGAAAATCTTAGAAGGGACATCACATCTCCATATCCGATTGCACGCTTGACAAAACTACTGATCAAGCTGCAAAGAATTCTGCAGCCACGACAATAATCTATAAGCAGATTTAACAGAGAAAAATCGAGAAGAATCTAGCTTCCAACACCAAGAGTTTGGATCAGATTTGTGTGGTGAAACCTGCACAAGACAATCCTGGAGTTCCTTAAAAAATTCCTCTTCCCACACAAAGAAAGGATGCCTCCACTTCCATTTCCAGGTCCACAATTCACCCTGCCACTCACCCATTTCAACAACCACGCCATCCTTGCATTATTATAATTGATATTGCCGTGGGTAACAATCCTTCAGGCAAGATGTGCCCACCTTGCATCGAAGATGTTTTGGGCATCCTCTGTTGGAAATAATTCAGATTAGTAGGTATATTAATTAGTATTGATAGAATTAGTTAGATAGTAGTTAGTTTGTTAGTGAGAAATAACTATCATAGTGTGTATTATAAATAGACTTAGTGTTATAATAAGTGTGTACAAGTGATATGAATAAAATTATTAGTGTACTTTCTTCTTCCTCTCTATATTTCTCTCTAAGTGTGTGCTAGTGCTAGTGTTTCAACATCCTCACCCCATCCCCTACTTAGGATATGTAACTATATATGTCATGAACATTTGAAAGTTAGGGGTTCATTTGCTATGTTTGCAGTTTCTTGTTTTAATTTCCTGTTTCGTTAATAATTAAGAATGTCACTTTTGAAACAACCAAAGTATATACAATAAAGGGGGTTCAATAGTATTTACCTACGGCTTTTTCAAAAAGAAGAAAGTTCTTTTTGAAAAGACTAAGGATCAGACGATTGAAAACAACGTTTACATGCTATGACGTATCTGAAGGCTTTTTAACACTCGTCTTACGACAAGTAAGAAACACAGAGATTAAAACAAAAAAAGACTTGTTTTAGATAAACAGATTTAACCCATGGTTAGATGTGAGTTAAAAACATTTTCAGCAATAATAAAGGCTTACAGGTAAGAGAGAACCACACCAAGCAATAATTAAAGCCTTAAAGGCATACTCCTTCCGTAACAAAATATTATCAAATTTAACCACTTTGCTAATTAGTTATTCACATTTAATATTGTTAATCTCATTTAAAAGTTCAACTTCATTATTTAAATTACACCCCTTTGTTTTTTCACATTAATTGTATTGTAGGGAAACTTGTTTCAATTAAATACAATAAAATAAAATTGGTATACTATCATTAAATACGATGTAAAAAGTCAACTTTTATTTATATTTTATTATAATTTAGATGAGCCAATTTTTGTTTATATTTGTTACACAGACAGTAAATGGTATTGTTATTCCCTATCGATTCATGACGTAATTTCCAATGTTCCTAGCTATTACGCTTTTTAAATGATATATATGGATAGTTGGAGACCTCTGAGGAAGAACAGAGAAGTTATTAGGAGCTTCTTAGCTATTGAAATTCTGCAATTAAAATGTGGAATGCCATTCGATCTGAATGAAACCAGCAAGACAGCGCAACATGCACGCATTTATGCAGCTACGAAGCTAGCGCGCAGGAGCTGTAAATCTCTTAGGATTTCGTTTTTACTTAGCTCCCCACCACAAACGGAGACAAGGATCTAGACCACCTCGTATTAATGGAGATTGGAGGCTTATCATTGTGACCACTTCTATGATAACGATGCCAAGTGCCACTCTCTTTATTCTGTCCTGGAACTCATGTGACTTTGGGCAGGGCTGGGGGTTGCACGACTATAATTGCTTGCATGTAGCCCTAGCAAGACAAGACAACTCAAAACCAAGAAATTCATACGCCGTCTCCATTGAACTATAAGCCAAAAAACTGATCAAATATGATAGACGTAAGTATAAATAAATATCAATTAATCTATTCATATTTAAGGTTGTTTTTTCAAAAATATCTTTAAGTTATTAATTTATTAATGTTGTGAGTATTATTGTGATTAAGGGTAGTTTAACAAATGTATTTACTTTTTGGAGAATGTTTCGTTAAGGAAGCAAAAAAAGAAACTTTGTTGAAAATTGATGCATTTAATATTTGAAAAAATGACATACTTAGTTTTTCAATACAAAATTACTTTTTTTTATTTTCTTAAAAAGTGTCTTTAGGACACTCGTTAGCATAACCCTTACTTTTTTTACATGAAATCAAAAAAATTAAATGTACTTAATACCATTCTTAATGGAGGTACAAATAGATATTTTTGCTTATAATAATTGAGTCCAAAGCGAGTACCAAAACTCTTCATGTAAGGTTCTCCCGCTGCATTTATTATAGGAAAATGTTGCATGTTTTGTGAGCACACACTCTTTCTCACAATTATTTTGGTTAATAATAATGACTCAATTATTTGTTAGATTATTTAATGCACTAATAACTCATAGGGTCTTCCTAGCGAGTGCCCTAAAAATATTGTTTAAGAAATCAACAAAAGAAAAGTTTGTGTTAGAAAACTAAGTGAAACACTTTTTAATGTATTAAATATATCATTTTTTCATACAGAATTTTCTTTATTGATTCCTTAAACAATGCCCTAAGGGCACTCGTTAGCATTCTCCCAACTCATATTTTGAATTTTATTTAATTTAAGAGTTTAATTGTTATACACTAATAGTGTAAAATTTTTTACACTGTCAATCAATCACCAAACATGATATGATGAATTTTGAGAAAGTTAGGATAAGAGTCAAATAGTTTTACTGATGTAACAATTTATTACTAGACGTATATGTAAAAAAAATTTATCCTGTTAGTATATAGCAATTAAGCTTGGCTACCCATGTTTGAATATTCAATAATTGAAAACTATAAAAATTTAACAATGCTATGCATACTCTCTCTCTCTCTCTCTCATCTCTCTCTCTCTCTCTCTCTCTCTCTCTATATATATATATATATATATATATATATATATATATATATACTCTCTCTCTATATATAATTGTACCTATCTCGTTTTATACTCTGATTGTATCATAATGAGATGTCATGAGTAAAAATGAAATGTAATTACCATTTTCAGAAGAACTAGTTATATACTCGTGCATATGCACGGGTTTTGCGGAGTTGATTGTGATAATTATTTCAAGTATGACATATTAATGTTAGACCGACAGAAACACATTCGTTAAAATTGTTGTTTCCTAAGAAATAAGACATGGCATAATGATAGTAAGTATAAAATGTTTAACAACTAAAGTAACTACTTAAGCAAATATAAAGCTCACCCATCTCGTTAATGATCAACCTTGTAATCATCAGGCAGGTGAACATTTCTTCACTGTGATATTCACCAGACGGGTGATTGTTTTAATTATTTTTATTAATTATATTAAATTATTTTATTAATTAATTGTGTTAGTGTAATTAATGATGATAATTATTTAAATAAATAATTTAAATAAATATTTCAAATTATGAATTAAATTATTTAACTTATTAATTTATTTACATTTTTAATTAATTGTAATATAATAATAATAACAAATAATACTTCAGACGGGTTGACTTTTAGTAATATTTCAAACGGGTGAAAGTCATCGGACGAACAAAGACTTAGACGGGAGAAAATATGAAAGCTTAGATGGGTGAAAGGTTCATTAGACGGTTGTAATAACTTTCGTGTACAAAATAGCAAAAACTCTTAGGGCTTCTCTAGGCTACGGATTTCCAATTTTGTCTTCATGCATCGTCACAAAGTTCAAAATTAGGAATATTAATTCGCGGCCTCATGGACATGAACTTTTTGGGTGTTTAAAAATCTTTGTAAAACTGAATTTTGATGAATTGAGTTTAATTTGCAATTTACTTGTGAAATGATTTTGTAGTAATTTATTTATGTTTAGACATTTATTTATTAAAAATAGTTTTGATAGAATGAATATTATTGAAATTGTGTTATTTAAATTGACTTTTAGATGTATAGTTGCCAAATAGTCCTTCAAATTTATTATATCATTGATCTCTTTTTTTTTTTTTTTTTAAGGATAGTATTATAAGATTAGTAGTTGATAATCCAAACTGAATTTTGACAAACAGAAACGTATAATATTTTCACTTCTTCAACCAAGGTTAATTTGTAGTCCAAGATTCACCAAAAAAAAAAGTTTTGTAGTCCAAATCAATTTACACCAAACATGCACTTCTTGTGATGCAGCTTATCTTTCTCAATTCTCACTGAGTCGCTGTATCATTTACTCATCCTGTCAGTTCATATGACATGGCTTAGGTAAATTGCATTGTTGGTTGGTCCATGTCGACACAAATATATTTGTCCAGCCTGTCTGTAAACTAGTTTGGGCTTTGTTGCAAAAGAGGGTGTACTTAGTGAGAGACCTTCCTATGTACCATTTTCTTTAATAATGAATTAATTAATTGCGATCTATGGTGGTGGGAGTGTACAATCCAGAACGAAGCTTGCAAGGTTGGTTTTGGTTTTAATCGTTTTGAAGTTTTGTCCTTTTAGATGTAGGTAATAGTTAATCAGTTTAAGGTATAATTGCACATCGTTGCTGATTTTCTTCAGCTGTTTTCTTGTCAGCATCACAAGCAGTAAAACTGAAATATGTCTCTTACTGCTTTTCACTTGAATTTATGTTTCGGTAAACCAAGATGAAATTGAAAATATTACTTGACGCACATCAGTTTACCAAACTGTAAATCTTTCTGTGTGTATATAATATATGGTTGGAGTGAGTGATTTTTGGATAGGAATTTCCTATCATAAGTACTTAAATCAACCTTATTTAAAAACATGTTTATAATACGTTTATATTTGTCAAATGTTGATTTGAGTGCGTATGATAAGATGTTTCTAGTAAAGAAATTTTTCCTTTAAATATAGTTTAAAACTCTCTTTCCGAATCTTTAATTCTTTATTTATTTGTATTATATATCAATTGCATACCCATCATGATTCATCGGAGTTGGAAACTTTAAAAAACAAGGTATATTATATACGTTCATACAAATAAACTGTACTTCTGGTTGAGATATAATGCACAGGGTGGAGAAATTCAACTACTGAACCATCATATAAACAAGGTTTTATGATTAGGGTGCATATAAAAAAGCTAATGATATACCAAACTCTTGACTATTTTAGTAAAGCAAGTAGAGAGAAAGTCTGCAACACTATCACCCGGACCTCAGCTACACATGCTCCATCTTAAAGTTTTTCTCGAGTCAAACCAGAATTTCAACAAACAGGGCGTTCCTGTTAGGAATCTGACAGAGTATTGAAAAGTAAAAAACCATGGCATTATCAAACTTTTCTATGGCTGTGTACCTAACTACATAACAGGTAAGAAAATCTATTACTTCAACTGTTCACAAGAGTCAAGCGTCCCCCGCGGTTCTTGAAAAATAAAGAAGTCTCACATCGATAGAAAATGAAACAAGTAAAGGGAATATTAAGCTTTGCATGTACAAATTCAATTGCCTGAGACATTTTAAAAATAGTAGCAACTCTCAAGCATAATGCCACATGAAGAATAGCTCACTCACAGTACTTGGATGGGGTCCATACATAAGTTTCAATATGGTATCCCATATCGTCTCGCAACTCATTGACTTACGATGGCAAGTTACAACTGAACCAAGCCACTTTGGATTTAATTGCTTATCACTTGAATTGAAAAATGCTACTATATAAGTATCATCTCGAACTGAAAACGGCACTCATATGGGCGTTTCTATGTTTCCTACCCATTTTTCCATTATAATAAACACTAAATGCAGGAGAACTGAAAGAGGATGAGAAACCAAAAGGAAAAAAAAAGCAGAGAACAAAACTTAAGAAGAGGGCAAAAATTAAAAAAAGAAAAACCAAAACATAAAACCAAGCCATAGTGGTCCCAATTGCCTATGTGAAGTTACAATCATCTCCCAGGTACAAGAACAGAGATCTAAAAAATGGGTCCAAACAAATATCTTTGATAAAGAAATTTGAGTCATTGGGACCATCTAACAATTCATACATATAATTTAATAACAATAGTTCACCTAATTCTCACAATTCAAATCACACGCTAACGAATTTACAATGACTAATGACTTAAGAAAAAAGTTGAAGAACTTGACATAGAGATGAAAGAAGAAAACAAAAAACAAGCGAAGGAAAAGAAAAAGAAAAGACAAAAAAGACACACTCATAGAGATTGGAGATCTACACTCTTCTTAGATGCCCAATTAATAGACAACTGTTTTTGCCTCAACATATTTATAAGGTATCTCTGAGACGGATGGGGATTTTTTGTCTCAATTTCCTATCACATTATCTGTCCTCCATTAATAACTATTTGACATTTAAGAAAATAAAATCACAACTCATTAATATTTATGTTTATTCCCAACATTTGATTGGTGGGGATACTGAAACACCATTTCTTGGGACAGCAGATTTGTGATCCAATGAGACATATGATATATTACCATCTCTAGTTAAAAAGGTACATGAAAGGTTATGCCGAGATTTCGCAGTGCTTGCTCAGCGCTGACCTGAACTCACTTAAGAAAAGAAGGAGCAAAAATAATATATGTGGGTGTCTAATGTCTATATATAAAAGTACTACATTTTATTTTCCAAGAAAATTTGTTGCTTCACTAAATCACTGTTACTATTATTTATTCCTTTGCCAAAAGCAAAGAGACAGATCCACACATAACTACAAAACAGACACACAAAAATTCAACCCTACAATTCAAAGTTATGCTTTGTCTTTTTGTTGGTCTCTAAGAAAACCAAAAAATAAAAATTTCCCATCTTATCTTCCTTGCACCTTTTCACAACCAGCAGATTTAATGAAGGCCGTACCAGGATCACGTTACAGTGATTTTGTCCATGAACTATTATCAACTTCCATCCTTCGCATTTCTCTTATTGTGTCCTTCAATTTTTTTTTTCTCCCTTTTTTTGGTTAACTACAACAAGATGATGATATGACCCCAGAGGATTAAATAACTTTATGATCTCTTCTGTTTTGGTACTTCAGCATTGATGAAAATGAGAGATATGGACCGTGTGATTATTGTTACCATAATCAGTGATTCTCCTTCTCTTGAGGCCCTTCTCTTGCATCAGAGTAGTGGGAGTAACGTTAATTCCGTTGGTTTTTTCACTCTCTAAGCTCAGAAAAGGTTCGTCTAACACATTAATCGGTGTGTCTGAACTTGAATTTACATTGAACACAGATTCGTACTCCTCCCTGGCTATGTCTTGTATCACATTATAGCACTGCTCCATAATTTCCTGCAGTAAATTGATAGTATACACTCTATTATCCTCCTATCCATGTAATAATAATAATATTTAAAAAAAGAAAAAGAAAAAATTGACATGTGACTTAATCATACCCATATCCCTCTTATTTTAGTGTAATTTCAATATCACATCTCAAGAAAGATAAGTGTAATAATAACATAAATTTCAAAAGAATTTGATATAATTTCTCCAAAAAAGGTGTCAAGTATAATTAAGCTAAAACACTGGAGAGAAAAATACACTATAATTTTTTCAAAAAAGAAAAAGAGAGAGAACTCCAATTTTGACACACATTTTACCCCAGATAATTCATCAAGTGAAACAAAAAGAGAAAGAAAGAAAGAAAAGAACAGAATGAGAGGGTATGTACTTTATTTACATATGAACAATCGGATATTGCTCTTAAGAAGCTCGGATATTGAAAAGGAAACAACTCATGTGAAGCAGACAGAAGGGCTGATGCAGCAATTATAGATGGCTTGAATTCCAAAACCTTTATCTCTGCTTCAAAAAAATCAAAGATAAAGATTATTTAACTATAATTATAGATCAGCAATCTAATTAACTCATTTGGTTTATATAATATTGAACTAAGTATTATTTATATATACCTCTTTGGGACTTCAATATAATTTCAGATGCTCGATCTTTCAGGACTTGGTTCAATGCAGGGTCTTTGAGCCTGAACAAATTGATGAAGAAAGAAATGAAAGAGAAGGGAGTGATGGAACGCATTCTCCAGTTTAGAGCTCCCAAGACAAGGTTCTCCATTCTTTGTATTGTTTGTGTCTCAAAAATAACCCCACCATCACCTTGATTCAAAAGAGCCTGGTAATACAAGCTTAAATGAATAACTGAATTCCAATCTCTCTTATAAACAAAACCTTTGGTTTCAACTTTCAAGCATTTAACTTTGAAGACAATAACGCTTTACCTGAACATCAGTGGCTGAGAACTCTGTCTTCAACATTTTAGCAGCTAGGGAAAAGCAAGACATTGCAAGAAGCTTGTTAGCCCATGGCTTTGGTTGCTGATACATACATGATACACCACCCATTTGAGTTAGATCTTGAGTTGAGCCATTATAATATAGTTGATGATAACACTCATTCTTAAGTGCATGTGGTTAATAAAAAGCCATAAACTATTCTAATGAATGAGAATAAGAACATTGAATGTGTCAATAAATTATAACAAGTGGTTTGGTTTCTTTACCAATATCCCTTGGTTGGCCAGGTACCGATCCAGATAGTTGATAGCTAGGTAAGGCAGAACTGGATCGAAAGTGCAGGACAACTGGAACAGAACCAAACCAAACCAACCCACATTTAGAAACTGTCAATGTTTTTTCAAACAATATATAATTAAGATTGATTCTCTTTGTTCTTGGTGCTTACCTGTGAGATTAAGGAAATGACATCTCTTCTAACAGAGATGTCGAAGTCACTGGCTTTGAGAGTCTGAAAGTAATTTGGTGGTGGGATGTGATCAGATTCAATGAGGAAGAGTGAAGAGACTGAGTCACAGGGAAGGTCGTGGAAGTTTTCCAAAGGGTTTTCAGGGTCAAACTCCATGGTTGAAGTTGTTCAGTGGTGGTGTGGAGCAAGAAGGAATGGCATTGTTAAGGTAAAGTAGCTGAGAGAGTTTTCAACTTTCTTCAAGTGAAAGCTATGCAGGAGGCTTCAGTTCTTTAGCTTTGCTAGTTTGCTTGCTACTCTCTCACTTTATTAGTGTTTTTGCACACACACACACACACACACACACACTCACTGTCTCATCTCACTCCCTCTCTCTCTTTCTTCCTTTGTCTCTGATTGGCAAATAAAATATCGGAAATAGAAGGTTGCTGGTCCCTCACCCGTGCAGTGGTAATAGTTATAGGGTTGCATGAGATGAGAGGATATGGCCATAATGCTACACGGCACAACAAGGTAGGTTGAATTAATCTCCAAAGCCCAGGTCTATTTTTGGGGATTGTTTGAGAGAGTTTGACATTAAAAAGTGATATTTTTTATTTTCATTTTGAGTGTGCGAAAAAATAGTATTATAAAATACGTTTACATATACATCATTTTATATTTGAATAGTTTTATTGTCTAATTATCACTAGTTTTATCTTATTTTTTAGGTAAAATAGGTTGATTAGTCCTATACGTTTTTTTACTTTTCACATCGGTTGTATAAGTTTTATTTTTTTCAAATTGGTTCTACATGTTATGCTCTATTTCCATATTAATCATTTCCGTCAATTTCGACCTAACGCCATTAATTTTGATCTGACGTGCAGGGATAGATGTAAGTTTAAGCTTACAAGGGCCTTGGCCCCTACCAACCATTTTTTTACTTTAAAATTAATAATAGTGTAACTTCTATCGCATTTGATTGAGCAGAAAAGTAGGAATACTTTAAGAAACATGCTAATAAGTGCCCTAAGGGCGGGCGCTAATTAAAGAGGCAAAACAAGAAAGTTTTTATTAGGACTTGATGTATTTAATATTTGAATAAGTGATATATTTAGATTTCCAATGAAAACTTGCATTTCTTGGATTCCTTAATCAGTGCTTTAAGGGCACTCGTTCGCATGATCCACAGTTTAATACCATGATATATGCACTGTCAGTGCATACTAATTAAATCTTATAACTAATATAATTAACGTTTTCGAAGATATAATTACGGATATTTTATATGAAATTTGATTCGTATATATTTGTTGGATGAACTTTAATTTTCATAGTGGGCCCCCCCATCATCTGAGTCCGGCTCCATCCCTGCTGACGTGATTATCATGTTAGTCCGACACATAACTTTTGATCTGACATCATACGATTGAAATTAATGAAAAAGATTAATGTGGAAACGGAACATAACATGTAGGATCAATTTGAAAAAAAATACAACTCATAGAAACCGATGTGAAAAGTAAAAAAAAACGTATAGGACCAATCAATCTATTTTACCTATTTTTTATATATCATCACCATGATTTTACTATACTATGTTGCGACACAGATGGTGACAAGGATGGCGAAAAATAAAAAGTAATGGAGTTGTTACTAATTTTATTAAAATTGAGAAAACCTTTAGAAAACAAAACAGTTTTTAAAACTGGATTAAGATTCAGGAATTGACTTTGCACAAGGGAGGGTGAAGAGAAAATCACAGCACGCACCTCTGATGCCCTACATTTATTATGAAATTTTTTATAACCTTTAAAAATATTTATTTATTTTGTTAACCATAACATATGTACGAAATATCCATCACTGTTAGTAGTGACTAATCTCTGTCAGGGAACCTGTTGGGCATACAAGGTGGGTTCTTCCCTCCCAACCAGGTTTTTTTTTTATATATAAAAGCCAATATTCGAACTTCTTACTATTTGCTGAAGGTGTCTAAGTTCTTTACCATTCGAACCAATTAACCACATGTTGATAAAAAAATAAAGTTTTATTTTATCCAAGTCAAAATAGGAAAAAAAAAAAAAGCTAATAAAAAATTAAGAAAATGTAATTTTGGTTTGACAGAACTAAGAGTTGCACTTACGTATCCGTGGGTATTAAGCTGAATTCAAAGTTTCAAAGTCACATGGTTCTTAAAAAACATTATGGAATGGTTGATTTAAAAAAATACAACAGTTTTTGTTTTGAAAATAATGTTGAAAAGAGGTTTTATTTTAAAGCAAATTCTCTCTTGCACAAAATTCAATATGGCAAAGATTCACGATGAATCTTTATAATTGGATACTTGAGCATGAAAAATCATACATCAATATTATAGATTATTACGTGAATTTAAAAATATTTTATTCTTTTATAACTAACTTAAAGGGGAAATTTAAGTTAATTTTAAAAAAAAAATAAAGAATCTTGTAAAGACATTTTATTTTAAAATAAATTTACTTTTGCATTGAGTTCAAGATATGATAAATCCTTACAATCATATGACACGAGGGTGGAAAAATCATACAACCAACATCGTAGATTGTTGCTTGAATTTTAAAAGAGTTTATTATTTCTCAATAAATAATAAAGCTTTACTAAAGATAGAACAAATTTAGAAAAAAGAAAGACATTTTATTTAAAATAAACTCACTTTTATATAGGTTCAAGATAGTAAAGTTATACGAGAAACCCTAACAATCGTATGACACTTGAGGATGACAAATATATACATCAACAACATAGAGTGTTACCTGAATTTGAAAAGATTTTATTTTTTAATAAAGAATAGGTGAATTCTCTGGTACCCAGAAAACAGAAAGATAAAAGTTTATACTACTTAGACGGTCCAATCAGTTGGTGAGAACTATTTGCTTTGACCCACTAACTTGATTCATTTAATTGAGGTGACACATTCTGATTGGACAGGATAACTTTTACCCTTCTATTTCCTATGTATCAGAGAATTCACCTAAAGAATAAAGAACGTTATTTAAAGGAAAAATATAATGTTTAAAAAAATATTTTATGAAAAGATATTTTATTTTAAAATAAATTCAATTTTGCATATGGTTCAAGATAACAACATTATATAATAAATTTTTATAATTGTTATGATACTTGAGGATGAAAAATCCACACAATATTTGACATTAACATTCAAACAAAGCATTCAAAATAATTTTCTATGTAGTTTTTTTAAATTTATATTTTTTTTATTAACTAACAGATTATCCAGAGCCAGAAAAGACTTTAAAAAACTAATTTAAAGCATAAATATCTTGACCCCTACAAAAAGGCGACAAAGACCCACATGCTTAGCGCGAGTACTCCCCCTTCAAGATCTTCATCCAAGTTGTGTAAAAACGCCAAGTTCTTACTAAAATTCTGAGACTTTATACTTAGCATTAACCCTCAGTGTAATTTTTTTTTTTTTACTATAATTATACTACAAGTCTCAGGCCATATACGTACATAGTATTAAGTCCAAGTATGAAATTTTCTAGATGTCCTCACGGACAGGAGGATCAACTCCTTATATGGGAGGTGAGAAAGGGATATGAGCATTTTTTCTTCAATGTGAGACTTTTAGGAAAGTGAAAAATTATCTAATGTGAGATTTTTATATGTAAAAGAGAGAAATGCACATCTTTTCCTTTTTTTTTTTCATAAGATAAGATAAAATGTAACAAAATAAAATAAAGCTTGGTCAAAATTGGGTTTTTATATTTGTCTCTCTTTACTTGATTCTTACGAGAAAATAGAAAAAAAATCACGGTTCCTTATATTATTGTTGTAAGGAATTAGTAAATATATGAACTCCAATTTTATCAGCAATATAAAGTTAGAGGAAATGAATGTTGCAAGCATGATTTTTTCTTCAAAAGTAGCATGAATGCATGCTGATAAAACAAGAAGCTAAAATGCAAAACCAAATGATAGGGACTTGAATGCAATGTAAATGACAAGAAATAAAAATGTATACACTCAAAATTAAACGACGAGAAGTTAAAATGCAAAGTTGATGTGCTCGAAATTAAACAATGGGAAATTAAAATACAGAGTGATGCGCTCGTTCAAAATTAAATGATAGAAAATTAAAATATAGACTCAATGCGTTCAAAATTAATTAAATGACAAGAAAATTAAAATTGTTGGGTCAATGAGCTCAAAATTAAATGACATGAAATTAAAATGAGGAGATGATGAGCTTAAAAGTTAAATGACAAAAAATTAGAATGTAACGACGATGTGCTCAAAATTTAAATACAACATTAAAATGCGGGGTCGATGCGTTTAAAGTTGAAAGATCGTTTAGTGTTTGACAAGTTGCGCTGAGGGATTGTTATGCAATGTCAAAACTTCAATTCCTTCCTTTATCATTTACTTCTAAGCTTCACGCTCATATTCCTAAAACAAGTGTAAAAAATAGGATCAAACAATAAAATCATGGACATGACTAGGAATTAACAAAAGAAGGAAAAACAAGTTTTTTAAAGACAAAACAAAGTTAAAAGCTTGATTTGAGGGATGTCGTCTAACATGCACCCTTGCAAATAAGGTGCATGATGCTCATTGAAGCAGAACCGTTGATTTGTAAGACTTGATAATTATGGGTAATGTGAAACCAGTTGACCCGGTTTTCTGAAAATTTTTGTACTATTTGCAAAGTGACCCACCATCGATTTCTCTCTCCTCTCTCATTCTTCACCGTCAATCCCTCACCACCCCACCACCGGACCTAGCCATGTTGACCCCATCGAACCCAGCCACCTCGTCGCCATCGGCAATCACAATTTCCAGCCCCATCCCTTACCGGATCTGCAACCTGAGCGCACAAGGCTAGCATCGCTCCTCCAAGACCAGATCCGCCGCTACCTAGGTTTCTTCGATGCAAACTAAATCCACCACCACCTGGGTTTCTCCGATGCTCAACGTCGTCACCGACGACAGAGACAACAGTTGAAAAGAGTGCTTAGCTTTCTAAGTTCCGATCTTGAGAGCATTGTGGTTAACGATTTTTGATTCCTCGAAGGGAATCTTGGAATGGGGGGCTTCGTGGTGAATCTGCATCCCGTCCGACGCCGTCACTTTGCAGTACGGCCACTCCATTTTCGTGTGCCCGCCCTTCTCGATGTCGGGTCGATCAACAAGGCCAGCTTTCTCGTCGCCCTTGTTTGTGGTGGCGGCGTCGATTCCTTTGTTGTGTGCTTCTTGGGCTTTTCTTTCCTAGTCATCCCGTCAAAACCCTAACCTTTTAATCGATGCTTCTTCTTCTTCTTCAAACTCTGAGAAATATTGGATTCTATTTCTTTGATTTTGTTTATGGCCATGAGATTATCTGAACTGTATCTCTGATTTTTTTTATTTCGAATCTGAGATGGGTTTAGATATGTGTTTCTCTGATTTTGTTTATTTTCAGATGTTAAAGTTCTGGGTTGTTCATCTTTATGTTCTAAGATTTGTTAATGTTCATGTTCTTGGTTGGTTTGAATTGTTCATGTTCATGTTCGAGGGAGGCAAAGGCAGAGTTCTGTCATTGGAGAACTTCACCCACGACACCACCAACTCTGAAAAACACATCAGTTGGGGTTTTTTTTGTAGATTTTTGTTTGGATGATGTTCGGGATTTCTGGATTTCAACTTTAATTTGAATCGTTTTGCATTGTTGGCACCAAAATTATCTATGGTGAGGTTGGGGTGGAGCGGTGGTGGTCGTCGTGGAGTTAAGCTCTGGACTCGTCGAAGTTTTCGCCGACGGCGATGATAGTGGGTCGCCGGTGATGGGGTTGACGATGGATAGATGAATTTGGTAAAGTGATGTGGATGGGGTCAAAACATAAATTCAATAATTACATGATTCAAAAATAAATAAGATAAAACTTTTGAAACTCTTTATTCCCTGTCAATTTTTGGATGGTGCAGCCTGCACCAAAGTTTGAAGGGTGTATGGTAGCATGCGCCAATTTGAGGATAAGATACACTGAATTTGCCTAAAAAACAGATAACATAACATAATTATCATTTGAGTCTTGCTAACGAAAACCCTAAGGACATTATTTAAGGAATCAACAAAAAAAAATTTTGTATTGGAAAACTAAATGAAACACTTTTCAATTTATTAAATACACAATTTTTCCGTACAAAATTTCACTTCTTAATTTTTTTAAACAAAACTCTAAATACACTCGTTAGCTTTCTCCTTATCATTTACTAGTATTAATGAATGAGATGAGATTTGCCAAATATAGAACTCTCATTCCCCAATGCAATGACATTAACGAGTATTAAAGGATGTAATGGAATTTGCATCTCAATGATTAGAAATAATGAAGCATTATGTTTCTAAGCTAAAGCAGGAGTAGATGCGAAGGAACAAACTCTCGAAAACCCTTCGAGTCGGTTAGAGGATTGAACAGAACAATAAGTCAAATTCTTATGACAAAGTAGGCATGTAGCATGTTCTGTTCTGTTCTGTTTTAGCCTAGTTTATGGATGGTCCATAGTCACCATTACTGTATATCACTACAGTTGAAGCCAAGAGGAACCGAGAGAGTCTTTTCTTTTTCAATAAAAGATAAAAAATTCTTATTTCGAACATGGATCAATGTTCCTTATTTTATATCATTATATATTATATATTATCAAAATACAAAATCTACTTATATTCGTAAGTACGAATCCGTGTGATTTCATTATCTCAACCCAACAAACCTCTTACTGAAACCCTGCATCAATTTAATAACCTCAATAATTTCCCCTCATTAATTTCACCATCATGTTCATGTCAGATGACTATTTGAATAGATAACTATTTTAACATGCTTAGGGTTTCAACAAAAAGCAAATTATAGACAAATTCTGCTAAGAAATGCTTAAATTGTGTTGTGTGCCCCATAATTTCCATTTTTTTAAAAAAGAAACAGGGGTGATGAAGAGAAAGTCGGTTCATTAGACATTATTAATAGCCAGGATTGAATTCAGGTTCGAGTAATCTTTTAATTAACTTGAATTTGCATTGAATTAACACGTTTATTTAATTAAATATAAATACATTATATGTTATGTTTTTTCCGGAAAAAACTTGATGAATAAAGACACTTGCATTGGTAATTTTACACTTCTACAATCTTAATTAAACCCTAAAGTTCAAATTATGGGTACTTTGATAATTATTAATAAAATAATTGATAATAATAAAATTAGATTAACCCTCTAGCAAATCTTTAATAAATTTTTTTAGGTATTATCATATGTTTTAATTTTACAGTACCTCGTGGGATTAGTCTTTGTAGTTGCGCGTAAAAGATATCCAGGAAAATCAAAAAAACATACGTTTTAAATTTAATCTTATTTTAAAGGATTAAACAAGTGATTTTAAGATTCACATTATAAATAAACAAGTGGTATCATGACTAAAAAAATATAATATTAATTATTAAATGAGTTATTTGCTTGAAGAAGCTATCAATCGTGTTAGGCAATCCGATTGGAGTGTCTCTATTGTGCATGTGTATCGTGAAGCAAACAAGAGTGCATATATACTTGTCAGCCTTGGTCATCTTGGAGATTTTGAAGGGAAATATTTTATTTAAATCCCTCCACAGCTTAGGCTTGTGATAAAAGATGATGCAAGAGGGGTGATGCGTCTTTTTTGGTTTTCCCTTGTATCAAAAAAAAAAAGGAAGTTATACTGCCCCTGTGTTAACTTGATTTTGATTTAACCCAATAACATGAACTAATAACAACCTTAAAATTGATTCAAAATAAAATATCAGCCTTAAAAATAAATTTGTAGGTAAAACAAAAATTTAAGATTCCTCCACATAAATTTTGACAAATATATAGGACTGAGAGTACTGGGGCTGTGATCCTCAACATAGATTATATTTTCTTCTCGTAAAAAAGGATCTTTCAGCAAAAATTTAGAGTATTTAATTTGAATATACTAATTTAATTACATTAAGAATTACTAAATAATTTTTATATTTAATTAATAACTAATTATTAATTTTTAATTATTTGTATAATTAATAACATAATTGGAGTAAATCCTCAATTCGGTATCTATGAAACTATAACACTGTATCAACCTCATCCCTGACATTAAAGAAATTCTAAAAACGTCTCTAAAATTATCAAAAGTTAATCAAACTAGTCCTTAACCCCAGTCAATCTAATCCCTGTCATTATTGACGGATGAACTAAATTGATTAACTTTTGATAATTTCGGAGATGATTTTGGAAATGCGTTAATCTCAGGGATGTGCGGTGTTACAATTTTTGAGACCAAATTGAGCTTTTACTCAATATAATTGACTTAATATATTTAATTTTTTTTAATTGGAGAGAGCCAGAGACTATTCCCATGAGGTGTTGGACGATATTAAAGGGTTGATTTCTCTTAATCAAGTTTTCTCGGTACACAAGAATCAGGGTTCGAATCCCTGATCACCTGTTTTAGGGGCCTGAATCCGTTACTACTCAGACCAATAATATGTTGGTACTTAATATATTTAATTTGAGTGCTATAAGTTTATTCCAAATGTTAGCACTTGAAATCCACTTTACCCTAATCACAAAAAAAAAAAAAAAACACTTTACCTTTCTCTCAGTTAAACGGCTAAAACATTACAATACAACTTTCTCTTGTAGCTTGGACCATGTCCTTGTATTGAATGAGAAGTCTTCTCCATTATAAGCTCTCGGGAAGAAGGGACTATCAATAGGACAAATAATAAACAATTGTTTTTTTATAAGAAAATATCACTAAATGGAGGGAAAAGAGTATTCCAAGTATTTCCAACCCATATACATAAAAAACGTTTCATAAATATCACAGCGACCATCCTGCTAGCAACATTTCTTAATGCATTCTATAGCACTATTACACTAATATGAAAATAAAATATAATAATCAAATTTAATAGAAAACCAATTCCATGGTATAACTTTAATAAGATCTGACATATTAGAAAAATAAGCAGACACATTCTGAAAGACAAACTCATTTCTAGCTAACTAGAGGAACCGTATCACTGTATCCCAAACCAAACAGCCAACTTGTTTCATTTTCTTGCCCTTGAAAAAACTTCTAGCTTGACTGTAATCATTTGCAATTGTTGAAGGTATTAATAACTGAGATATATCCTAACTAAGCGTACACCTTCTTTCAAATCAGCTGAGCAAAACTGCAAGAGATCAGCAAATAAGATGTGTCCTCCTGCGAACAAAAAACAAAAAACATTGTTGTTGATCCACCAAGATCCTCGTTTTCTTTAAGTTTTAATTTGATGGAATTCTATCTTTAATAGCCATTCAAGAGAAAGCCATAAACTTTGAAGGAGCAGAGTTTTAAAAATCTGGATTTCATAACTAGGAATGATATTGATGAAGTTAGAAAAATGATTTTGCTGCCAAATATAACCAGACCAAACCGAGTAGATACCATAATTTTCCGAAAAATATATCCATCATCTTCCTTATCTTTACTTAAAGAAAGAACGTCTCCAATTAAACAACTGTATAAATACGAAGTTATAGAGTATAAACCACTGCCGTTATTAAAATCGTAACTGGAAAAATATTTTAGTTCGTCCACTTCAATTAATTGGAAGCCGATGGACTACTATTAGAATTTAGATTAGAATAAGCGTATATGTTAATATGTATTTAATTCCATCTCGAGTTTTTAAAGATTCGTGTATGTTTTTATACTTGTTTCTTTTGTCAATTATCTCAGTTGCATGCTTGTGCACACTGTAACTTAATATAATTAAGGTTGAAAGAGTAGCACATGTCTAATCCCTGTAAAGAGATAAAGAAAGACTAGTTTCTTGATTGAAGGGATTGAAGCTTCTTATTCAATTAATGATTCTTTACAGTATTATATGACACTAAACAGAGAAAATTAGTTGGAGGCATTTAATGGCAAATTAAGGTACAAGAAATGAAATTCTAGTCAAATCGAGCTAAAACATCTACCTATTTGCATAAACTAGAAACCTATCACAAATCTAAAACATCATCATTTTGTGCTGAAATTCAGAATCTAGCTATAGCATTTCATTATCATATGACATAAGTGGGCCGCCTTCTCAAATCAAGTTATCAAGTTGCACCTTCAATTTTGTAATATCCACCTTCTCTAAACTTAACTCACCAACTTGGATGGACATATGTGAATGTATAATTTGAAATTTAGGACATATGTGAATGTATAGTTTGAAATTTACTCCATACGCTTCCATCATGAAATATGTGTCATAATAGCAGGACAGTTAAGGATTGAAATCCGTCCATGCATCTTTTCAACCACAAATGTAATGTGTGAAACCGAGAAAATAATAGGTAAGAATTACAAGAGATCATGCTCCTTATCCTAGTTTCCTAATATGTAGGTTTTAAATTGTGGTTGTGATCATATTGATATGATCAATTGCGTTAATGCGGTCCACAATCATGACCTGATACAATTACGACGGCTGTTGCAATCGAGATGTTGTAGCTGCATTACATGATGTGGTCCATATTTTAAAACGCGGGTTTGATACATATGTGACTATCCCATTAAATATTATATTATATATATGTATATATATATATTCGAAAAAATTACAACAATAATTTACTGCAGCTACATTTCTGGGATACCTTCCTTACAGCTTCCTAAACTTTAAATTTTAATAGTTATATTATTTACCCTCAAAAGTCAAAACAGGACGCGGAGATGATAATCCACTAATATGTGCATATTATACATCTATTTCAACTTTGCATAATGCATATGAATGTATGATATACGGTACTATTTAATTATACCCATATTGAACACAGTTTTCATGCGCAGATGTTATATTTAAAGCATAAAAAAAAAAGCATTTTCCAAATTACAACCCTATTTTAACCCAAACATGGAACATGGGACCATCCTGTAAGAGCCTTATAAGACCATCCTGTAAGAGCCTTACAACCTACTTGACCAACAGATAGGACGTACACGTCTCTTTATGTGCCACTCATTGATAAAGCGTGCCAACTTAATTAAATAATCCAATTTCTACAATCCAAATAAAAGTATACATCTTCAAATTTAGGCAGTATTAGTATATATTTCATATACATGTTCTGGCATATGATTAAAAAAAACTATTGGTAGTTAAGAGAAGGGACACAACGCAGCTTTAAAGTTTCCATTAAAATAAAAGCCTCAAATAATTTCTCTATTCTGTCCAAAATTTAGATCACTTTTTAGTTTAAGACACTAATTCACTACTAGAGATTCAAGAATGGATTTTTCTGTAGATTTTTTCTACTGGAATTTCCTGCGAATTTTTCTACAAGTTTTTTACAAATAAGGTTTTCTTTTTGTAGATTCAAATTTGTAGGAAATCTTGACATTTCCTACGGATTTTTCTACGAATTTAAATTTTTTCCAAAAAAATATGCAGGAAATTTCTTGTAGATTTTAAAATGCGCAGGAAAAAATTACCCACAAAGGTGATACCTTTGGACAAAAATTCATAGGAAAAACTGTAGGAAGCCTGTTTCCTACGAATTTTTGTGTAAAATCTGCGGATAATCAGAAAGTTTCTAATAGTGTATTTTGGTGTGGTCCATGTTTGATCTCATCCCTTCCAAATGGTAACGAAAATGTGATTGAATAATTAATTTCGATAAAAAAAATTGACTGAATTTCATTAATTTTTATGACAACTAATAGTTTTTAGCAAAATATACGTATTTTATGTATAACATTACGAAGTATGACGAGAAATTATCTGCATCAATTATTTAAAAAATATTATTTATTTTTTTATAAGTTAAAATATTTTAAAGAGAATATAAAAGATACTTTAATCCGTATATAAAAATCTCAAAATATCACAAATAAAATAATATGTAAAAACATCATAATGAAAAGAATTATCCAAATATATTGACATCATAAACCTTATCTATCATCTACACCACATCACGATAGTGTAGTCATTGTTAAGGGAAAAAATGGCACAACCTACTACGGTTCTCCAATCAATTCCACCTACTTTTGAAACTGACTCATTTAAAACTTTGGCCAATGACTTTGGGGCCTGAACTGAAACCCACATGGAGGCACGCAGTTCCTTTTATTCACTCTCTGTGAGGGACAACAATAATGAATAATACCTCTGCCATCACAAAAGAAATATATAACGACTTCATCTGCTGGCTGGGAATTGAGACGGTGAGCTCTTGATGACTTTTTGCCCTTGAGTCATCGTTTTAAGAAAAAGCTAGTGACACACCACACCTGTCTCTGTGTGTGGCTTATGACCAATATACATATCGGTCAAAGGAACATATATGATTGAGATTAATTTGGTTGGTATGCCTTTGGGGGATGTGTCATTATAAGATGAGGGAAATATTGTTCTTCGGAGACTTTGGGATATTGACTCAGATATTTAAGTCAAGGTGGAAAACAATAATTATAAAATCGGATTTGTCATGTACTAGTACAATGTATTTATTAGATTACGCATGTATTTGAATGAATGTTTGATAAACATGATTTTAATTGAAATTGATTTTGATTAAAATGAGTTAAAAGTGAAGCGAATTTATATTTGGATATGTTCATGGAGAAAGTGATTTTTATCAACTCATGTTATTTGGATAGTTTGGCCAAAATTGCTTTTGGGGTGTAATTACCAAAATGGTTTTTCATGTCTATGTATATAATTTAACTAAATAAAGTTTATTTTATTAAATTTAAAAATAAAAATAGTTATTATTATATAAAAACAAAACAAAAAAGACAGTACACTGACACAGTCCACCCCCCAATTAATTAAACAATAAATTAATTACTTGTTGAATAGTACTATTTTGATTAATTTTTTATACTATTTAGAAAATGTAATTAATCACATGGGAAATTAATCAAAATTAATCACAAATGTGCCAGAAAATTTGTGCAGTAGAAACGGAAGTCCTTTAGCTGGGCAGCTAAAATAAATGTGGTGTAAAAGCCAAATACAAACTTTAGATTAGGTTTCCCACTCCTTGTTATAGGAGGCGTAGTGAGCAATGGCTGCAATTTCTCCTTCTAAAATTTTGTGTCCACCATCCATATCTCAGAAGAAGGAAAGAGCACAATACATTGGGTGAATTGGTGAAAGGAAAAAGGAAGGGTATCTAAGAGAACATACATTTGCTCAAAATGGGAATCGATTTTGGCAAAATGAGAAGTTAGTCAGATGAGCTTCATCTGAAACGGAATTTTGATGGAAAGAATCACGTTTCATCATTTCATCCAAACATCCGGATCAACTATATTTTCACGTTTGACCTTCTCAATCATATGTTTCCATGAAAAAAAGTGAAACCCAACATGTGCTAAATAGTGATATATTTAGATTTAGAGGTGCTAAACAATAAGAAAATCAATTGGTACAAATAATTATGAATGTTTGTTAAAAAAGAAAGTGACAAAAACACTCTATAATTCACGATGATATTGGTTTTCCAACCAATAAGAAAAAAACACCTCTTTCATAAATTTTCCGGTCTCATAACCAGCAACATTTCTGATTTAGTTTTTCAATACAAGTGTATCCTTTTTTATTTCTTAATCATTGCACTTGGAACAATGGATAGCATCAGAATCAGCCCAACACCTATTTAAGTCTAAAGTGAATTCTAAGGCAAAGCTTTTTGAAACGATTTTTTTTTTTTTTGAAGAAAAGGGTAACATAGGGCAGGCCGACGTTAGTGTGCTAGTTGCCACTTAACGTCAGCCAAACAGATGCTATCTAGCCTCTGCCCGATGCATGTTTTTTTTGGTAACCATGCTATCTAACCTCTGGCCGATCGACGCTCCATGTTTTTTTGTAGTGTAAATAAAATTGTTTTGAGACCTAAAGTAAGGGCTTTAATTGCTTGACTTTTGGGTCGACCATGGTTAGCATAACCATATTGCAATTAGATCATAAGTTATAATGAAAAATGTAATTTAATTTTCTTAAAACTTTTCGAAACCATATCTAATATAAGAGGCTGCACTCGTTAGACACACCATAAACTAAGATGTTAAACTCATCAAATTTTAAAGGGAAAGCTGATAAAATAAAATAAACAAATTAAGGAGAATTACATAATTGATGTGAAATTTGTCCAAGTATTATAAATGACTCCTTACTCATATTTCCAACCAATGTGAGATTTTTTTATTCTCCAACACGCCCCTTCTATAGTCTAACTGGCTTGACCCAGTTGTGACTTGTTTATTTTTTTTCTTCGGTCTAGGTTTGTATTTCAAGTTTTTTTTTTTTTTTTTTTGAGTCTCAGAGGCCTCAAGTCCTTATTTATTTTTATTGTCTGGGTTTGTGTTTTTTTTTTCTCGAGTTTCAGAGGCCACTGGTCTGGAAGCACTTTTTTACTTAGGCTTTTTTATTTTTTATTTTAATTTTTAATTTTTTTAAGAAGTCAATGAGCCTATATATTTTTTTTTTCTTGAGTCTTAGAGGTCACAAGTCTGAAAGCAATTTTTTTACTTAGGTCTCTTTTTTTTATTTTTTTATGAAGTTAGTGGACCTATGTACTTTGATATAATATTAGAATAATTGACGTTAATTCCACTTTAAAAGCTAGCTTATAAAGAGCTCTTATCTCATACTTGGTGTAGCAAATTTTTTTTTTGAGAAACTGTTATATTTGCATAAGTTTTAATTACTGTGTTAATTAAGTTGTGAGACAAAAAGCTTTGGGATATTGCAGGACAAAATGACTTTTCATATGTTTCATCACTTCGAAACGCCTTTGAAGAACGTTCTATTTCTTTGAGGTTGCTTCAAGCTTGCTCTAACTCTGTGGTACAGCTTTCCTTTTAATTTAATATATACACATAGTTTAGCTGAGTACCCCTTTTGCTTTCCTTGTTGAGTGTTATCTTCTTTGACGAAAACCGAAGATTCTCTTTCACTGCCTTGATGTAAGAGAAAGCATAAAGAGATAAATTATTTGTTTCTCTCTCGTTGGAAGACTAGTACCCTTTACTTTTGCTCTTTCCCTTCTCTCACTTTCTCTGAATTATATATCGTATATATGTATATACATGTGCAGAAATTTAACAGGGAAAAGACCCACAAATCAAAATAATTTATTAACTAAAACTAAAGAAAAGAATAAAAACACATAAGGGCAGTGTCAGAGAGAGAGAGAGAGAGAGAGAGGTGGAGAAGCGCATGATGGCTTGATGAGTGCATGTAGCACGCCATACTCCCCATGCAGATAACAACATCATTCTATGTGCTTGGTGTTTGCCGTAGAGGGAGGATGACGTTTATGGTTCACACTGTATATTGGGGTGCACCCATGGTCCCTTATATGTGGTTGATTTTACATACAAATGTGATCAATGGATATAACAGTGTTACCTAAAAATTGATCAATATGTTACAAGAGAAACTTAATTTAATTAAGTACTCCCTGTAACTATATTTGTAGGTGGTGGAAACATATTTGCAATGTGGATCCCTTTTGAATGTGTACCGTATTCGAAATTTAATTATAGATATATTACAACATATATGATTAATCAGCCCAAGTCTATATTAACACCACTAAGTAAATAATTTAAAATTTTGAAAAATGTATAATATGGAAGTTAACACTTAAATACGGAAGCTCCAAAAATCAATGCCTATAACTTTCTGTTATTTCAAATGCATTTATATATAGCCGATTGGGGTTAATATATCTGATCAAAACCTCCCGTCTACATTCGATGTGGTTTGAGTTCGATTCTCAGATATCTTTTGTTGGTAGACGATATATAAATTACACTATAAATGCTCGCTGAGATTGATGATTTTTTCTGGCCATACAAGAGGACGTGCCTTCCCCTAATCTAAACTTTAAAGAATAAAAAAAAAAAATACATTTGGATATGAAACGAGTTTAGTTATCATTGCTTTCCATTTTGATAGGCCTTAAAATCATTTGGGCCTAGTAGACATTTTCAATGTTAGGTTAGGTTTGCCTTGTTATCTTTTATTTTTCTTGGTTGAAATACGCGATGTTCAGCTGGGGTTGCATTATTCTGTGCAAATATTGAGCCTAGCCCAACAAATCCCATGTACTTGGGGATGTACATGGGCCTCGTAGGAAGCCTGAAGTCTAAACCTACGTCGATTATTAGTCCACAACATTGTAGAATAGAAAGGAAATTTTTTACAAGTTTGTGGTTGGCTGAAAAATATGTGGCTAAATGGCACCTACGTGGCGTTAGCGCCTTATCCAGCAACTGTTGTCTGTTATCAGTTGTGGTTGTCGTATAAGATTCTTCACCCAACATAATGTCCTTACATCTCTCTCCTCTCAATCTCAACTAGAAAATCATCATCATCATCACCAACAAGTTATTTGTGTAACCATGGCATCCACCACTCTATCCCATGCAACCCCTTCACAGGTAAAAAATAAATATAAAATAAATTATTCTATATATAATGCCTAGCCTAGGCTTCTGAGTTTTGAGTTTGGTTACTTTCATATATTTCAGCTATGCTCTGGAAAAAGTGGGATGTTGTGTCCTTCACAGGGTGTTGTTGTGAAGCCTGTGAGGACACAGATAATGGGGAAGGGGAAGGGGAAGGGGATGAGAATCACTTGCCAAGCCACAAGCATTTCTGCTGATAGAGTACCTGACATGGAAAAAAGGAAGCTCATGAATCTACTCCTTCTTGGTGCTCTTTCACTCCCTACTGCTGGAATGCTTGTTCCCTATGGCTCCTTCTTTGCCCCTCCAGGGTATGTTTTTTATTTTGTCTTTCTTTCTCCATTATTGTTCATTTGTTCTTGTTGGTCAACAAGTAATTTCAACCTCTTTGTGAATTGGGTTTTTGTTGGAAGTTGTTGAGTATTTATCAAACTGAATAAATCACCTTCTTTTTTTGTACAATAGAGCGGATTGGCGTATAGTTCTAACCAAATCCAGTGTAGGATTTCATTTCTTAACTATTCTAGTTCTAGTACACCACTCCACCCCTTTGATTTATTTTTTTTATATACCAACATTTCATGAAGCAAAAGGATAGTAAATAACAATCTCATTTCCTGATGATGATAGTGATAGAATATTTATGATAATATTATTATTATTATTATTATTATTATTATTATTATTATTATTATTGTTATTTAAAAAAAACTACTAATCACTTAAAAGTAAAAATAGGTGTTAATAGTCTGTTGAACTGATAGGATACTTGCTTTAGGGATTCTTTATATTTGCTGATACACCTGGGAGAAGCCTTACTTACAAACCTTGAACAAGGTTCCATTTCCCTTGATGTGCAACTTTTGACTTCAATAATTGTATGACTACTTGACGCCAATTAGTATATATATCTTACTTATGGTTTTGTTATAGTGATTATGATTTTTGTAGTGAGAGGGAAAGAAATGATGGAAGTTGAAAGTTGGCACATTCTTAGCGTTGGGGAGGTGCATTGAATTGATTGTTTCATACTGTTTGGAATTTTGCCTCCGTTCTATCACTTTGCTTCCTTGTCACAGGTTTTCAGTTGAACTATACATTAGTTGGCTCGGGGGGGGGGGGGGGGGGGGGGGTACATATAAAGTTTCAAACAAGGGGGAGAAAAATCTTACGTTATTGCTCATTACCTACTGCATTTAGCATCCAAAATTTTGATGACCAACTCTTGACCCTCCCATTCCTGTTTATGGTGCTTCAGTCCCTGTTTCTTGATCTACACAAATCATTAAACTGACTGGGAAAAAATTTACAGGTCAGGATCTTCAACTGGTGGTACCATTGCCAAGGACGCCATTGGAAACGACGTAATTGCTGAGCAATGGCTCAATACACATGGGCCTGGGGACCGCACACTTACACAAGGATTGAAGGTAAGTGTACAGCTTTTTAGTGTTTAGTGCTCTCATAGATCAACAAGTGGCAGTGGCAGTGGCAGTGGCAGATGCTTTACATGAAATATTGAAAGCAATGGTGTTAGATATAAAATCATTCAGGAGCTTTAACCTAACTGCTTAAGCTTTTGGGAAAATAAGTTCTTGACATCATATATCATATCCTCCATAACCAAGTGTTTAGGAATTCGATCATTGCTACCAACTCTTCTAGATAAAAGTCGAATTTCAGCGCACTAGGTAGGGTGAGCCTATGCATTGTCCACGTTTCAAGCCCAAAAGACCACTGCATGATGGTGCATGTTAGTTATATAAAAACAATCATGACCTTCACCAAACAGTTTTTGGAAGGGTTGACTTTTGACAGATAGTTTCCTCAAACTATGCTTCAATCCCATTTTTCATTGCCTCTTTCCTTCAATCCTTAGAGTTATTCTCTTTGCTCAGAAAAATTATCTTGCTACACTGCCAATTTTATCTGCTGACAATGCTAGAGAAACACATTGTTACTCAAGCCTCAGAAACCGAAGGTTCTGCCTCATAAAAGTGAAAATGATTCCCTTCTCAACCTTCCAAGCATAATAACTCTGATCTTTCCTATTTTCATTATTTGAATCCATCCTGGCTGCCTTTTTTACAGGGTGATCCTACCTACCTTGTGGTGGAGAAAGATAGGACACTTGCAACATATGGGATTAATGCTGTGTGCACTCACCTTGGGTGTGTTGTGCCATGGAATACAGCTGAGAAGAAGTTCATCTGCCCCTGCCATGGATCTCAGTACAATGACCAAGGAAGAGTTGTGAGAGGACCTGCTCCCTTGGTAAGCAAATTGGAAATCTTGTCTTTGGACAGATTCCTTTGGCTGCTGGTGTTTTGACTTAGAAGCATAGCAATTAGACTTCTTATGATTTGTTTCTTTACAACTTCCCTAGTGTTCAATATTTAATTATCTTTGCTTCACTTATCTGTTACTGGGACAGTAATGAATATTTTTTTATTTTTCTTGATGGACAGTCTCTGGCATTGGCGCATTGTGATGTGGATGATGGAAAGGTCGTGTTTGTTCCTTGGGTTGAAACTGATTTTAGAACTGGTGACGCTCCATGGTGGTCTTAGACTTGTTAAAGCTGGTCCCTCCATTGTCATATATATTTAATTGAAATTCAAACAATCTGTTTTGTATTAATACATAAGCACATGTTGTGATCAAATTAATATTTGTGAATTCAAGCTAGTATAATGATGAAAAGGAACCTTAACAGGTTTGTTTTTTTCCCTGTGATTTTTCACATTTTGCATATCCCTCCCCTGGCGCCCAGCTCTCTTTTTATTTTTCCTCATTTAATTCAAAACTTAATTAGCTTAGTGCTGCCAAAGATTGAACCTTCCTTTTTTTTTTTCCTAGTTAACTGTATTGAACATCCTTCCTTAGAAATAGAATACTTGCAAAGCGTATGTAGAATGTTGGTCTTGTTCAATCTGTCACTTAAGAGCTAGGGCAGAGCCAGAAATTTGATATGAAGGGGTCAAGACCGTATATATATGGTGAATACTCTAATCAATAAATTGATATGTGAGCGGTGTTAATGTTTTGGCAGGTATATCAATTCGTTACAAGTAATAGAGTTTCATGAGTAAGGTTGTTGATCTCATCAGGATTGCGTTTAGAGTAACAATTTACAAAATGATCACTATTTGAGCTTACGAAATAACCAATGAAATCATGGAAAAACATAAATAGCGAATTAAACTTTCAATGAATTAAAAGCGGTTAGGGTTAGTATCCACTCAACTTTCCTCCAATGTAACTAATTCTACTCTCAATCCAAGCAATGTTCACCTAATTGATGTTCAAATTCACTTAATTAGACTAGGTTCAATTCCATGATACAAAGCCCATTTGATTCAAATCACGAACCTTAATTCCTTAGGTCTTTTCAATTCAAAACAAGCATTAAGCATGAGAATTCATAAGAACACACAATCATCGAGTCCTATCCCAAGGATCATCACAATTATGGTAATTAACTTCAAATTCCAATCCAAACCAATTCTCCAATTGCGAAATTGAATTTAAGATCATTTCAAGGGTGATTAATCCAAGAAAAGCATTAAACACAAAAGCAATCACTCGATTACATGAATTGATACTTGAATTAATAAGAAGAAATTCATTAGAAAGGATTCAAATCAAGATTCATTTTCCCTAACCTAGAAAGTTCAGAAACACATTACAATTGGGAGGAAAACTAGAAGAAAAGAGATAGAATCCATGGATAGAGAGACCTTGAAACTTCAACTTCTGCTCCCATAGAGGTAGAATCATCTAAAACTTAGAGGAAATCTCGAATCCTTGTGTTTTCCGCTCAAAAGAATGCCAAAAATGTCAAAAGATCTATCCAAATGAGTGAAACCGCATATTTATAGCTGTCAGAAAAATCGCTTTCGTTGGGCTATGGAGCACAAAACAATGTTTCGTTGGGCGATGGAATGCTTCGTTGGGCGAAGCTTGCTTTGACTTAGACTTCAAAATCTGCAATAAAACTTGTCCAGAGTTAGTGGAATGCCAAGAAACTCTATCTACAAAATTAAAAGAATGATGATTTCAAAAGTACTTGATTCTACTCCCAAAACAACTTCATTCTACTAATTCACCACATAATTACTCATTCTTTTAACCCTATAAATCTAAATATTTTGTAGATTTATAAAGGGAAACCCGAAGTACATGGACTTGATCGTTTAGAAAATAAATAGCACAAAAGACAAAAGGAAAAATCTACTTCCAGTGAATATTTTAACCATTGAAAAATTTTAAACCAATAAACTTGAAATTGAAGGGATGATCTTCTTGACCAGAAAGTGGATACACATATCCATACTAAAATGATATGATCCAAACTTTTTATAAGTCCTACGAATTTCATTTTGGTGATTGATAATCCCAAATTTGTGGACTCTTTCGAGGAGCAAGTATCAAAGTATCAAGATTAAATATTTTCCTTGTTCAATCCTTATAACTTTAGAAGGAGGTCGCTCAATATGTTGCTTAAACATTGTATGTTGTTTAACAACATTTTCAACATTATTCTCTGAATTTCAAATTGGTGCACTAGACTTCGTTTCATCATTTATTATATCTTTTCTCTTTGAAAATAAATCGATAGTTTCTTTTTAAAAATCACTCAACCAGTCAACCTAAAGATTAAAATTAGAAAGAACACTCTTGTAAAAAAACTAAAAAGATATCATCAAATTTTGAGACATCCAATACATCATTCAATTCTTTGTAATGCTAAAAATCCAATCATTGATAAAAACATATTTCTAAATAAAATAATATATATTTGAAATTACTTAAATAAGGTTTTATATATGTCATATAGATATACAGATTTAAGAGTATTTCTGTAATTTTATGGGGGTCATTAATATATATATATATATAGATGTGTATATAAAAAAATTACTCAAATGGGGTTGAGGGGACCGTGGCATCCAAAGGCCCCCCTTCCGTCCGCCACTGCTTAGCAGGTGTTGATTAAATAAAGCTAACAATGCCTCCCTTCTTTGCGGCCCAGGGGATTGGAGGTTTATTCCGATATCAAGACCAAAAGCTATAATTAATGACAATGTGTAACTTTATTTTCTTAATGTTTCTAAAAATCATATTTATCTTATAAGGAGCTATATGATTACATTTCGAGATCAGATTTGCTCTATAAACTTCACCTCCTAGCAAACAAAAGGCAAACCTTCGAGATCAGATTCACCTCCTAGCTAAAAAATTCACAACCTAATTCAATGGTTACATTTCGATTCCAGGAAATTAATTTACAAACAAATTCAAAAACAAGTACACATAGTCCCCTCTATCGAGAAGGGCACTGTCGAGAAACAACCAAGCAGTGTTGTTGGTGATAGGAGGAAAACCGAATCATCGAAAATCGAGGATATGAAGTCGGATATTTTGCCGCATGAGGGTGCTCTTCCGCCACCCCTTCGCCGCACGTGGCGATGATGGATTATATGTACTTTGACACGTTGGATTCGATCCTGAAGCTGCACATGGATTCCAAGTGGTGGCGGTCGTCACGGAGGAGACGATGGTGGTCGTCGTGGAGGTAACCCTGAACAAAAATTGCAACTTTCCTACAGTATTAATACAAAAATCAATTGTTGTTAAAGGCTCGTTGCTTTTCTGTAAAACAAGTTCCTTTTGGGCACTGAGCTAGGCACCATCACTAGATCTGAGGGATGCACAAAGGGACCATCTGAGAAAGAGAGAGGACAAGGGTCAGCAAGGGAGAGGAGACTGGGAGGGAGAAGAAGGGTAAAATTGCCATTCTCAATTTTTTCTTAGTACTTGCATTATCAAGTCAAGGTTAAATTTATATTTTGGAATCATTATTTATTTTAATATTATATCTAACGATTAAATATAATGATACATGAATGTATCACATTGAACGATACTTCATGCTAGAAGCCACCATTTATTAAAGCCCAAATTACAAAGTGTTGAAGTCATATAGTATCATTCCAGCATGTAGATTCAACTTGTTTAGAAATTTTCACTATTTGCTTTGCATTCTTTTAAGTGCGTGGTTTCCTTTAAATGTCTATTTACCTTCTTAGTAAATAGTCCCACAGTAATTGGATGGAGATACCATATTAATGTTTATTAAATTATTACAATAAAAAAAACAAATTTACATTTCGCACTAATTAATCAGTGTGTGGGTTAAAGGGACACATTGGTTGACTCTAATGTGAAGAGTGACTGTCGCCATGATGGCATATTCAACGCTCCTAGCGGTACAGTGTGAACACGAACCCTGAATAGTTGAATTCCATGGGGCACTCAAATTGAAGTTCAACTTGGTATGGTTGTTGACCGAATATTTTAGAGTTAATGAGTAAGGATATATATTTAAATTATTTAAGATGTTAAAATCTTAATACATTTTATTAAATTAATCATAAATAGATTTTTTTTACTTATTTTAGATATAAGCTCATTTTACAACAGTTTTGAGTAAGGATATATATTTAAATTATTTAAGATGTTAAAATCTTAATATATTTTATTAAATTAATCATAAATAGATTTTTTTTACTTATTTTAGATATAAGCTCATTTTACAACAGTTTTTGGCCTTCACAAAACAGAGATTACAATGGATCAGTATTAAAATAAGCTCTTATGTGTTACCGAAAAAATAAGCTCTATTCATAAAAAAAAGCTCTTATTAATCTCTGCCCATGGTTCAAAAAACAAAAAGAAATATTTTTTATTAAAACTAAATATATTACTTTAAAGTATATTTTCTATTAATTTAACAATTAGGGCACCGATAACAATTTGCCATTAAAATATATAAATTAAATCAAAATACTAAACAAACAATATCTAAATAATTATATCCTTTGGTGTAGGGGTGCCATGCCAATACGGAAATGCCGTCGGCTGTTTTATCTAAATGCATGGCAGACACTTATATAAAGCGGCGCAGGCTCTTGTTTTATACCCCTCCAAAAATCAAATTTTTTTTAGAAAGAAATTTATTTTATATTTTTTTATATTATATTTTTAATATGTTTCATACATCAATAAATATAAGTTAGCCCATTTCATATAAAAATTTATCATTAACTGTAATGTTTGGGGATCAACTTCGCGTTTTGTATAAAATAATTAATACTTTAATTTTTTAAAAAGATCTCATCCCAGAATTTATTTTAGATCTCAATAGGTGTTGGACATGTCGTCTAAACGATTAATTATTATACAACTCTTTTTTTTATACAATAATTTTTTTTTTTGAAACCATTGATACAATGATTATACAACTCTAGTTTGACCGAATAATTTAAGATTCTGATTACTCCTAGAATCTCGCCTTTGTAATCTGTCTCTTTTTATCTCTCTCTCTCTCTCGGTAATCTTCATTCTCTGCGTCTTGGGTACCTTGCTGAGTTGCAGTGATAGAGTAAGCTCTCCCTCCCTTCTTCTGATCTTTCCTATCCTTCACTCTAGCTATTTAGTATCATGCTGTGTCCCTTCACGTACGTGTTTCTTTTCTTTTCTCTTCTCCTTTTTCCCTCTACATGGCTAAAAGAAGAAAGCCACCCCAGAAATTGGCAAATAATTTTTTTACACAATTGATATTTGATTTTGTTTTTCCTTAATGAGTTTTCTTTCTATTAAACGGTTATTGTCTTGCAAAAGTAAATATTTTTGTATGGTCTCCACCATATTTATGTTGTCACTTGGTCTTTCCTCCTTCCTGCATTTGGCCTACCAGTTCATCGCTTGGAGGTTGGAACAGTAGTAATAGCTGCAAAATGCCAAATTTCCATGTATCAATAAATTTTCAATAATGTTTTTATTATACCCGGATTTGATATTACGTGGGTGCAAAATATGAATACAATATTGTTTGAGTGTTATATTTTGATGAGCTTAATTTTAATCTTTAAAAATTTTTATATTGTTAATCAATTACAAATGATTATATTAGATGTGATTTAAGATAGTTATGATAAAATTCAAAAAATTTAATAATATGTTAATTTATTATTAGTTGACAGTATAAAAAATCCTAATTTAAATCCTACTTAACAATCAAATCCTAATTTAAATGTTCAAAATTTTGTATCGCTAGTTTCATCGCCTGCACTGAGCAGGATTATTATTTATTGTTGATCGTTGTCAATAACGTGAGCTTATCATAATTGTCATAAAAGAAATGTATGCTTTGACTTAAGCAAATCCACCGCAAACATGGATTCCATTTCTTTTATTATTATTATTATTATAGATTATTATTATTATTATTAGGATGCTGTTAAGTAGTATCCTTCCCTTTACTAATAATATATTTAATGAATAAGTTGAGGAAAAAGATATTATATACTACTTTTTAGATTCCTTATATATTAAATGTCTCTATTTTCTCATTTAACATTTTTAATTTAATTTATTAATTAGTATGTACCTTCTTTTCCATTCTTTCCGGGGGTGATCAGAATTATTTGAATGGCACATGTCACGATTGCTGAAAAATCATAGAAAGGTGTTGCCTGGGGTGGATTAGTATCAACTAAATTTCAAGTAGATTATCTACAAATTGAAGCCTTATATGGTGCTGTATTACCTTAAAGTTTATCTGCTTTCTTGTAGAACTTGATTGAATAGAAGCATCCACGGCAGCATGGTCAACAATGAGCCTCCAACACGTCTTGAGGTATGTGCTTGGATCTATTACTACTTTAGCATAGATACTAGATAGGAACACAAAGTAAATTAATTATTTCTTAATTACCATTTTTTGGCATTAACAGGGAAAATATTATGCAATAGTGGTCTGCTGGCTTCTTGGCAATGGATGTCTTTTCTCATGGAACAGTATGCTGACAATAGAAGATTACTACATTTACTTGTTTCCGGTAATTGATGCATATTTTTAAGAAAATAAAGCTTCACCATATCGCTAACCTCTCTGTATCACCTGCCAACAGTTAAGAAAATGGTTTAGACAGCATAAGAACCCTGGAGTCTCCTCATTAGTTGTAAAGAAAACATTTGAGTTACCTAAGTTTCCAGATCATCTCTTTTGAAATAAACAACGAAGCTCATTGTTAGTTTTAGCTTCTAGTTTATCTTTTCTAGTTTTGGATTTCTAATATCCAATTTAATTACTTTAGAGGATTAATGATAAAGAAATGAACTTCTTGTATGGTTGTCATACTTTACTTACATCTTATGCAAAAATATTACCAATTTATATTGATTGAATTACTAAACCTTCCATACTAATGAATATAGTTGTACAGTGTTTTCTTTTTGTTTTAGAGATCTTTCTTACACTCTATTATGTGATTCTCAGATGTTATACTTGTTATGTATAGAATTATAAGAAAATTGTTTAATTTCTTTTTCTCCTTGTGCAGAAATACCACCCCTCTAGGGTGCTTACTCTTGTATATCAGCCATTTGCAGTTGGAACACTTGCAATACTGGCTTATAACGAGGCAAAAATCAATACACGAAAACGGAACCTATTTGGATATACTCTTTTTTTCATTAGCACTTTGTTGGTGTTAATTGTAAGTCTTATTCACTTGTCTGTGAACTTTGATTCCTTTAGGATGGTTTTTATCTTATTTTTCCTATCAATCTGCCGTAGTTGAATTTAGCAACATCTGGTAAAGGAGGACTTGGATATTTCATTGGTATATGTGCAATTAGTGGTGCTTTTGGAGTTGCAGATGCTCATGTTCAAGGTGGAATGGTGGGAGACCTGTCCTACATGCGACAAGAATTCATTCAGGTCAGCACTAGTGCTACCATTACGATGAAGTTATTAAAAGTGCCTTCAGCATATGAATTTATTTGATATGGTTTTTATTGTTGCAGTCTTTCCTTGCTGGTTTGGCAGCATCTGGTGTATTAACCTCTGCTTTGAGGTTAATTACAAAAGCAGCATTTGACAATTCTAAGGATGGTCTTCGCAAAGGAGCCAGTAGGTTCAACTCTCCAATACCTGAGAAGTCAATTGTTTTTTTTTAAAATTTTTTTTGGAAAATTAAACTGACTTTCCCTGAGATTTAGCTTAATTAACTTGGCATCCCTTCTGTTTCAAAAGTTACACTTACCTCCCCTTAAAGGAGGTCAGTGTAATTATAGTCATCACCTGTAGTCTCATTATTATTATGGCAGCATTTAACATGACTTTATGTTTAACATGACAAGAGTTACAACTTTGTTTTTTTTACCAGTACTTCTATTTGATGCTCAACATGACAAGAGTCATAACTTCTTTATTTTTACCAGCTTCGCTTTATGTTTTGTCAATTTCTCGGGAATAAGTTTGCAATTTGATTTTTTAACCTAAATATCAATTCATGAACATAGTTATGGTTATCTGGTGTATTGAAGATTGATAGTTTTTTTGTCTGCAACATAAATGAGATTGCAGAATAATTCCTTCCCAACTAGGGACCTCCGTCATCAGTTTTAACTGAGATTGTTGCATGAATTCTAATAGTACCATTGTTATGACAATATAATGCATCTGATGAATTTAAATTTACTTTGTTATTTAGAGGTTTAATGAATATTTTGGTCCCTCCAAATATAGTGAGATTTGGTTTTAGTCCCTCCAAAAAAAATTCTTAGGTTCTGGTCCCTAAACGTTTTAAAACTTTGAAATTCGTTCCTGCCATTAGGATACCTCCGTTAAGTGATGATATGGTAGACGGAGTGCCACGTCATCGGTACCACGTGTAAAAAAATATTAATTTAAAATATCACAAAAAAAATTTAAACTAGTTTTTGGTCCCTGCAAAATTTATTAATTTTGATTTTAGTCCCTTAAAAAAAAATTCTTAGAAATTTGTCCCTGTAATCTTAACTTTTTTTGTAAATAATCCCTACCGTCACCGATCTTTGTTAATTGCTGATGTGACAAATGAAACACCACGTCAGCCGTGCCACATTCAAAAATTGGGTGCTCTAACAGTTTCGCTCAATTTGGATATATATACTGAAAGTTATATGATACAATTTACAGATTATTAGCAACCAGATTCAGCAGAAATCCAGTGGTATTTTAGCTATTACTGGAAACAATTCGTGCATCTAAAGTTTTCAATAATTTTACGTGAGTTAGATGAGGATGTTAACTTTAATTTTAATATGGTTTCACTCAATTCGGATAAGTATAGTGGAAGATACGCATCCCATAATGTAAGGACTATTTACAAAAAAAATTGAGATTAGAAGGATGAAATCTTAAGAATTTTTTTTTACTGGGATTAAAACCAACATTAGTGAACTTTGCAGGGACCAAAAACTTATTTTAAAATTTATGGAATTAAAAATTAATATTTTGGTACACGTGGTATTGATGAAGTAGCACTCCGTCTGCCACGTCACCCACTTAATAGAGATACCCTAACGGTAGGGATGAATTTCAAAATTTTAAAACGTTTAGGGACCAAAAACTATGAAAAACCTTTGGAGGGACTAAAACCAAATCTTGTGTTATTTGTAAGGACCAAAATATGCATTAAACCTTATTTAGATACCAGCAATGTAATTATCTTATAATTCATCAAGATTCTGTGATGGTGGTTTCATTTATTGTTTAGTTGTCATTGAACTATATATAATTATGATCATTGTACTCACTTCCTATACTATTTAGTTACTGATTACTTGTCATGTTATACTGTCCTGCAGTTCTATTCTTTGCCATATCTACATTCTTTGAGCTTCTTTGTGTTTTTCTCTATGCCCTTGTTTTTCCAAAAATACCAATTGTGAAGTACTACCGTTCAAAAGCAGCATCAGAGGGATCCAAAACTGTTTCAGCTGACCTTGCAGCTGGTGGCATCCAGACATTACCCGGAGAAGTACTGTTTTTTTTTTTTTTTTTTTTACTTTCCAAAGTATCACAAAACTTTCTCTTATTCAAGATTCAGCTTATGTGATGGGGATGAATTTTTCAGGTAGAGGAAGATGCAAAACAATTAGAGAGGAAAGGAAACAAGCAATTGTTATTAGAAAACATTGATTATGCACTTGATATGTTCCTAATATATGTGCTAACACTATCAATTTTCCCTGGATTCCTTTCAGAAGATACCGGATCACACAGTTTGGGCACCTGGTATGTTCATTATAACAATATTGCTTGTTTAGTTCCTTTTTTCTAGCTTCTCTTGTGACCAGACACAAAACAATAGGCCAAGATATGTGTTCTGTGATTATATGTACCACTGTAACAGTGGATATTTCGATTTGCTTCAGGTATGCTCTCGTTTTAATTGCAATGTATAATGTCTGGGATATGATAGGAAGATACATTCCACTCTTGAAATTCTTGAAGTTGGAGTCTCGGAAGTTGATCACTATAGCAATTCTTTGTCGTTTCTTACTTATTCCAGCATTTTATTTCACTGCAAAGTATGGTGACCAGGGCTGGATGATAATGTTAACATCCTTCTTGGGGTTATCCAATGGTTACCTCACTGTATGTGTTCTAACATATGCACCCAAAGGTTACAAGGTGAGCCTGTTAAAAGCAACCGAAAGACTCTAGTGTCTGTTTGGTTTAACTTTTTTTTCAAATTGAGTATTTCTAACCAGTATCCTAAGAGCATTGGTTAAAAAATAAAAAAATAGAAACTTTACATTGAGAATTGTAACTTTTAAATTTTGAAATAATTGAATAAATCATTTTTCAATATATAATTTCTATCTTTGTTTCCTTAATCAATGTTCTTAAGGCACTGATTAATATTTGTCTTTCTCCAAAGCAAACGACAAAATGTAACATCCCAAGACACTTTTATTGAAATCTCAAAATTGAAGCTTTCTACAATAGCGGAGTGAAACACAGTTTTGGGATGAAAATAATTTAAAACAAAGAGAGACTCAATATTTTAGCATTCAATTTGAGACACAAATTAATTTTCTTTTTGACTTTTGGTCCCTTTTTGTAGGGTCCAGAACAAAATGCCTTGGGAAACATGTTGGTGTTGTTTCTTCTTGGAGGTATTTTTGCAGGGGTGACACTTGACTGGTTGTGGTTAATAGGTAAAGGGTGGTGAGATCTCAATCAAGCTCAACTAGAGGAATGGCTGAAGCATTCTTTGTGGGGGAAAAAATGAAAATGTTCATAGTTTATTGCATGTTTGCTAAATTTAAAACAATAAATTGGTTAATATTGGTGTTTCATTCATGGTAATAATGAAAAGTTGTTCATGGGATGTGCTAGGGTTGAGGCTCAATCACATTTTAATTTCACAATAAATATATAGTGATTTGTTCTTTTATCATCATTCATCATTTATGGATGAAATCAATGGACCCTGGAAGTACCAAAAAGCACAGCAATCGTGTAAGCATTCTCTGCAAAGCATAGCAATGGTGTAAGCATTCGTCCTACTCGGCCTAATTCTTGTGTAGTTTATCCAAATTTGTGTATAGTGTACCTACCAGGAACCCATAAATCCAAGCCCAACTGTACATCATCCATTTGGGTTTTTTTCTCTCCCGGTCAATTCAATTCGTTTAAGGTTTAATTACTCTATAGGTCCCTAAATTATTTCAGAATTTTTAAATAGGTCCACAAATTAAAAAATTTGTAATTTGGTCCCCGTTCTTCTAAAAACTTTGTAATTTGGTCCCTTTACTTTAAATGTTTTAAATATGATCCTAAACTTATAAATAATTTGTAATTAGGTCCATAGGGTAGCAGAATAACCTAATAATTAAAACATCCTATAAATCTTCTTCCAGGATTCTTGTCTATCTTGAAAGTTAAGAAAACCCCCAGATCACTCACAATAGCAAAGATTTTTAAAATTAATGTCTCATACTCCAAAGACCTAATTATAAATTATTTATAAGTTCATGGACCTGATTGCAAACGTTTAAAATATAAAAATCCAATTACAAAGTATTTAAAAATTCGGAAACCCAATTACAATTTTTTTAGTTCGAAAATCTATTTAAAAATTCTCAAATAGTTGGGAGACCTATAGAGTAATTAAACCTTAGTATAAAATTGCATAAAGATAAAAAGAATTTGGGCCCACACTGAATGTTACGCCTGATTTTGAGTTTCTTGTTTGACAAAGTGGTCCATATCATATTGATGTTTAAAAATCATTTTCGTTTATTTAACTTTTGAAAGTTAGAGGTCACTTAGTGTGTGAAAATCTATTATTATATTTTAGAGGAATTGTCTACTCCAATCTATTATATGTAATTCCTCTTTGTTATGGGTACTATATCTATTAATAATACAAAACAGTCACAATGCAAGAAAAACTTGTCATGTGTCCTTTGCCATGTGTCACACCACAAAAAACAAATTGAACGATTTATTTTAGAAAAAATGATAATATTTTAAATAAGTTGTATTCTAATCAAAACCCATTAAATGCATTGGGTTTCCTAGAGTTTGATTGCATTGATGCAATTATTCTCGATATCACATTCAAATTGGGAAGATATTTCCGATCCATTCTTTAGAAAGACTTGAATAATTTTTTACAACAAAAAAATGAAATTATTTTAAAAAACGTTGTCTTCAAGTCAAAACTCATTGATTGCATAAATTTTTCAAGAGTTTGGTTGCTCTGATGTAATTAATTCTGATATCACGTTCAAATTGAACAGATATTTCCAATTCCCATATCATTCTATTCTATTAATAATACAAAGTAGTCCCCAATGTAAGGAAAACTTGCCATATGTCCTTTGTCACGTGTCATCACCGGAGAAAAAGATTTGAACGATTTTTTAAAAGAATAAAAAAGAAAATATTTTACAAAAGTAGTATTCAAAATTTCAAATCAAAACCCTTTTTTATAGGTAAATATTAGTGTTAATATTAATATTTTGTTAGTGGGTGTAGGGATGGTAATGGGTATCTTACCCAATGAGTACCCGCAAAAAATACCCATGATAGGTAGGGTAATTACCCGCACAATGGGTAAGAGGGCGGGGATGGGTAATTACCCGCATGATTTAATGGGTATGGGTGCGAATACGGGTACGTTACCCACCCCGCCCTATATTTACATATTAATATTTTTTATATATATATATATATATATATTAAACTTGGGTTACCTCTTTAGTGATCCTGAAACTAATTCCTTAGTGTGAAGGATGCTTTCCATTTGAACCTATCATATGTTAAATAGATATTATTGCATTGTTATTAGACCAGTGAACATGTTTCTTGTGTAATTAGACCAATTGCCTAAACAATATTGGAGTGGCTGATGGTCGAAAACTATACTAATTCAAAGGTTTGTTTTGCTGTGAAATTATGTGGGTTTCAATTACTGAAATTTACTGCGCAGATGAAATATACATATTAAATATATTAAATTAAAACAATTGATTGAATTGAAATGAAAGTTAGCTTATTACTTTCCTAGCGTCGTTCAGTTGTTCATCACTTGAGTTCTTATCCTTCCCGAGTTTCTATTCTCCTAGTCCTATAGATCCTAGCATAGGATTTTAATAATGTTCTTTTTTGTTATATACTTTCATGATATTTGTTTAACAGCATACTAGAATACTATGTCTTGTTATATATTATCATGATATTTTAGACTTTAATAATTTTTTATTTATTTATTGATTTTTTAGTTAATTAAAGTGCGGGTAATGGGTGCGGGTAAGGGTACTTAGGTACCCAACGGGTAAGGGTACGGGTACTTCATTTGCTATCCACGAGGGTATGGATCCGGGCATAGATATTTTTTTTAAAACCCGGGTATGAGGATGAGTACTATAGTACCTACCCATACCCTACCCATTACCATCCCTAAGTGAGTGGGGTTTGAACATTCTCCCTCCTTATCACTTCACTCCTTAACTCCCCGATCCCAACCACCAAACCAACCTTATAACCCCTCAAATCAAAACACATTAAATGCATCACGTTTCCTAGAGTTTGATTGCTCTGATGCAATTATTCCTTTTATCAATTTCAAGTTGGGAAGACATTTCAATTCTTTTATTTAGAAAGATTTGAACATTTTTTGGCAAAAAGAAATGAAATTATTTTTAAAAAACATTGCTTCAAGTCAAAACTCATTGATTGCATCAGTTTTCCTATCGTTTGGTTGCTCCGATGCAATTAATCCTGATATCATGTTCAAATTGGAAAGATATTTTCAATTCTCATATTTAGAAAAATTTGAACGTTTTTTTAAACAAGAAATGTGGTCATCAAGAGGACTAATGGAAGAAAAGCACTGAATGAAAGCGTGTTGCATAGGCCAGAAATGAAGTGTAATCTGCTGAGTCGTGGGAAACTGATTGAAAAGGGCTTTACAGTGATCTTGCATCAAGATTGTCTAGAAATGTTTGATTCAAAGCAAAGAAAGATTCTGAGAGCTCCCCTTTCAAAGAATCGAACATTTCAAGCAAATACAAAGGCTACAGAAAGTCAATGTCCAGCTGCCACATGTGAACACCCAATTTTGTCCGGGTTAATTAATCTTTTGATTAAGTGATTAGAAAAAAAAAAAATTGGGTAGGGTTTTGATACATGATCTCTTTTTTGTTTAACCCATTTAGAAACCCATTTCTTGTTTCAAAAAAAAAAGAGAGAAAACGAAAATAAAATAAAAAATTAAAAAATAATAAGAACAAAATTCAAAGGGGAGGGACGTGAGTATTATATTTTTGGAGGTCTTCTTCTCTTTCTTTCTCCCTTTTCTTTTGTTTTCTTTTGCTTTATTTCCCTTTTTTATTAAGCAATACCAACAGTAAGTAAGGACACACTGCTTCCCTGCTGCTGCACCACCAAACACAGAGGGACAAAGCTGATCTGCTCCCTCCTAAGGCACCCATCTCCTGCATTTGTACAATTTCCCTCTCAGCAAGCTAATAGCAAATTTTGGCATTACTCCCTCATGATTTTATCTATAAACTCAACAGTTCACAGAGAGCAAAGGGATGATTTTTTCTGGGCAGAAGAGATGGAGAGGGGGAAGAAAAAGAACCATTGTTCAGGAGACTCACATTTTCTTCCCATTTTTCCCTGTTCCTCACTGTAATCATTAAGCCCGAAAAAATGCAAGCTTGACCACGCCCATTTACTCATTGTCGCGACCGTCCCGTCCGGGCGCCGCGAAAAAAAGGGGGGGTAAAAAAAATAGAGGAGTCGCCACCAAAATTTTTAAATGGGAAAACCTTGTAAAATCCAATTATTTAAGGAAAACTGGTCCTAAAAAAAAACAAGACAGAGATTTGAGTTCGGGAGTCGGTTATGAGTAGGGAAGGTGTTAGCACCCTACGTCACCCGTTCTAAGAACGGTACCCCAAGTTAATTGTGCAAAATTTTTAATAACCTTTAAAAATATTATTTTACCCCATTTTAAAACAAAAAAGGAAATAAACACAAAAGGAAGAAAAATAAAATTTTGGCTTGACAGAATGATTATTCTGCTCCTACGTATTCCCCGGTGCGATAGGAAACTCAAAGCCACGTAGTTCTTAATAGAAAAAGTTGGATTGGTTGGTTTATTTTATTTTATGGGAAAAGATTCGATTTCGAAAAAGGATTTTATTTCAAAACTGATTCGCTTTTGCACAAGGTTAAAGATAGCAGTGCTATACGATAAACCTTTACAATTCTTACGACACTTGAGGATGGGAGACCATACATCAACGTCATAAATCGTCGCGCGAATTTAAAAATGTTTTACTTAAAGAAGAATTCTCGCTTGCACGGGGTTAAAGATAGCAAAACTATACGATAAACCCTTACAATTCACGCGACACTTGAGGATGAAAAAAATTCATACATCAACGTCGTAGATTGTTGCACGAATTTCTTTGAAAGTGGTTATTATTTTTTATTGTTTTTTTTTTTACTTCTGAACAAATTTTTTTTTTAAAAAAGGGGATTTTTCACTTCTATATGTACGTTATTTTTGCTAAAACCTCAACTCATGTGAAGAAGAAATTGGATTCTATCACAACAAACTTTGTGGACCCAAGCCCAAACAGAAACCAAAACCAAACACAGCCAGAAACCTAAAATAAATAACAAAATTAAACAGAGGAAATAATGAAAATAAAATAGAATAAAAAAAAACAAAAAAAAAAAAGAAATAAAAAGGAACAGAAGGGAAGGCTTCTGCCTTCCCCCATTTACCACGCGTGAGAGAAAGAGACAGAAGGGAGAAAGAGTCGCGCAGGGGAGAGGGGCTCGTCGCGCAGGGGGCGGCGGCGGCGGCGGCGGCGGTGCGGCTCGGGCTCGCGGTGGACGGGGCTGCTGAGGCGGAGCGGGTCGCGCGGCGGTGGCGCTCCCTGGCTCGCGGTGGACGGGGCTGCTGAGGCGGAGCGGGTCGTGCAGCGACGGTGCTCCCTGGCTCGCGGTGGACGGGGCTGCTGAGGCGGAGCGGGTCGTGCAGCGGCGGTCTCGAGCGGCCGGACGGTGGTGGCTGGGACGACCGCGCTGCAGCGGTTGCAGCAGAGGACGGAGCCCGGGGTCGCGGCGGTGTCCCTGCGGGGCGGACGAACCTGCGAGTGGCGGAGCGGTGGATGCGTTGGCGGCGACGGTGGCTCTCCGGCAGTCGGGCTGGGCAGCGTTGGGTGGTGTTCTCAGTTCTCCCTTCCTTCTACTTTCGTTCAGTATGAACACGGAGAAGACCAAGCCTGGAGTCTGTTGCTAATGTGGTTAAGGGGATGAAATCTCTTTCTCACTCAAATTCCCTCCCTCTGCTCCGAAAAAAAAATCTCCTTTGCTCTCTGTGAATTGTTGAATTTATAGGCAAAAAAACATAGGAGAATGATGCCAAAATTTTCTGTTAGCTGGCTGAGGAATGGGTACCTCAAGAGGGAGCAAATCAGCTTTTGTCCCTCTGCTTGGTGGTGCTACAGGGAGGAGAGCAGTGTACCATGGCCACTGCTGGTGCTGCTTAGGGGAAAAAGGAAATAAAGCAAAAGAAAACAAAAGAAAGGGGAGAAAGAAAGAGGAGAAGACCTCCAAAAAAGGAAAAACAAAACCTACGTGCCCCCCACATTTTTGAATTGAATTTTTTGTTATTATTAGTAATTTAATTTTTTTTTTTTATCATTTTCGTTTTTTTTTTTTTTTTTTTTTTTTTTGTTTTGTTCTTTTTTTTTGAACAAGAAATGGGCTTTTAAGTGGGTTAAACGAAAAAATGGGATTATAGGCCAAAGCCCACTTAATTTTTCTTTCCTTTTCTGATCACCTAATCAAAAGATTAATTAACCCGGACAAAAATGGGTGCTCACAGCTGCCCCTCTTTACTTGGTTCTTATGGAATAATAGGTGTAACCGTAGTTTACCTTTTATCGTTATAAGAAATGACTAAAGATTTGAACTTCGATTTTGTCCGGGAAAATAAGATTCCCAAAGGTCAGACTGCCTACCGAGACTCAAACTAAAAACTTGTGGGATGGACTGCTCATTAGAAGCCTGAACATAAACAAAAAAGAGCCTACGGGGTGGATTGCCCGTTAGAAGCTTGAACAGAAACCAAAAGAGCCTACGGGGTGGATTGCCTGTTAGAAGCTCGAACAAAAGACAAGGAGCTTATGGGATGGTTTGCCCATTAGAAGCTTGAACAGAAACCAAAAGAGCCTACGGGGTGGATTGCCCGTTAGAAGCTTGAACAGAAACCAAAAGAGCCTACGGGGTGGCTTACCCGTTAGAAGCTTGAACAGAAACCAAAAGAGCAGAAACCAAAAGAGCCTACAGGGTGGCTTACCCGTTAGAAGCTTGAACAGAAACCAAAAGAGCCTACGGGGTGGATTGCCCGTTAGAAGCTTGAACAGAAACCAAAAGAGCCTACGGGGTGGCTTACCCGTTAGAAGCTTGAACAGAAACCAAAAGAGCCTACGGGGTGGCTTGCCCGTTAGAAGCTCGAACGGAAGCAAAAAAAAAAAAAAAAAAAAAAAAAAAAAAAAAAAGAAAAAAAGCCTACGGGGTGGGTTGCCTGTTAGAAGCTTGAACAGAAACCAAAAGAGCCTACGGGGTGGCTTACCCGTTAGAAGCTCGAACAAAAGATAAGAAGCTTATGGGATGGATTGCCCATTAGAAGCTCGACAAGAAAGGTACCAAAACTTGCGGAGTCGGGTATCCGCTGAGGCTAACAAATGCAATGCAAGGATTGGCCTGAGAAATGATGTTATGATGCATGATGTAAAACCTGCTTTTGCGATTGATGAAAAAGATGGTGTGATATGCAAGAGATGCTTTTGATGAAGCCATGATGATTTTTTTCTTAATTTTTTATTCTTGGTATTTTGTTTCTTCAAATCATTGCTTGATCCTCGACCCTTAAGATTCGATCACAGCGGCTTGAGGATGAACTAGAACAAAGCCCATTACTCCTGGCATGTTTGTTAAAGGCATGCTTCATCCGTGATGATTGCCCTGATGGATGGAGAAATTGTTGTTTCCACAGCATCCCTGGTCGAGAGACTACCACGCTCTTCCCGAGCTTTAAAACCTTCAAAGAAATCTAAATGCTTTTATGATTACGTGTTTCTAGTTCAGTATACGCTTATCATAATGAATGCACACAATTGATAATGAAAGGTGAGAGGTATACAACAGGAATGGAAGGAAATGTCGTTTATTGAAAATGGAAAGGTGTAAAGGTAAGTATCACAAATCACAAAGAAACTCAAGTTTAACAAGCAAGATTGTAGTGTGGAATCACGTCTCTTTAATGACACCTTCTATAATGACTAGAGCTAGCATCCCGCATTTAACCTCGAACACCCATTAATCAACTTCAAAGAACATGATTTGCTCCAGTCAAGACTGAACATTGCCCCAGCTTACTAGCTTGATGACACTTCCTTCGTTTGCATTTTTAACCCTAACTTTTGCCTAGACCGCCTTTTCAGGTTTTCAGTCTAGCGGGTCGCTCTAACTTTTGCCTAGACCGCCTTTTCAGGTTTTCAGCCTAGCGAGCCATCTTTTTTCTTTTTCTCTTTCTTCTTTTCTTTTGCCATTTTGGAAGTGTGCTCAAGCATAGTACCTTTTGACCGCGTCTGAGTTTATAGGGAGTGGCAGATCCTCACCATCTATCCTTGTCAGGATTAAAGCTCCTCCGGAGAAGGCCTTTTTCACAACGTAAGGTCCCTCATAGTTTGGAGTCCACTTCCCTCGGTGATCCTTTTGGATGGGTAGAATCTTTTTAAGCACTAAGTCCCCTTCCCGAAACTGTCTTGGGCGCACCTTTTTCTCATAAGCTTTCATCAACCTCTTTTGGTAAAGTTGGCCGTGACACAACGCGGTTAATCTCTTTCCTTCAATGAGGTTCAATTGGTCGAGTCGAGCTCGTACCCATTCAGCTTCCTCTAACTCGGCTTCCATCAGCACCCTTAGTGAAGGGATCTCTACCTCGATTGGGAGTACTGCTTCCATCCCATAAACCAGGGAATATGGAGTTGCCCCAGTTGAAGTACGAATAGAAGTGCGGTAGCCGTGCAAGGCAAAAGGCAACATCTCATGCCAATCCTTATACGTCACCACCATCTTTTGAACAATCTTCTTGATATTCTTATTAGCTGCCTCGACTGCCCCATTCATCTTCGGACGATATGGGGAGGAATTATGATGCCTTATTTTGAAACTTTCATATACCTCTGTCATCATCTTGTTGTTGAAATTGGTCGCATTATCAGTGATGATTTCACTCGGCAACCCATAACGACAAATCAACTCTCTTTTGACAAATCTAATCACCACATTCCTAGTCACACTAGCATAAGATGCAGCTTCAACCCATTTTGTGAAGTAATCAATCGCGACCAGAATGAAGCGATGCCCGTTCGAGGCTTTTGGTTCTATCGGTCCAATGACATCCATTCCCCACATCGAAAATGGCCAAGGTGACGTTATGACGTTTAAGGATGTTGGCGGCGCATGAGCCCGGTCAGCGTATGTCTGACACTTGTGGCACTTCCTTGCATAAGAGAAACAATCTCCCTCCATTGTTAACCAATAATAACCGGCCCTCAAGATTTTTCTTGCCATGGCATGTCCACTCGCATGAGTCCCAAAGGATCCTTCGTGCACATCCTTGATTAACCATTTCGCTTCTTCTGCATCGACACATCTTAAAAGCACCATATCATGATTTCTCTTGTAGAGGACATCCCCGTCTAAATAGAAACTCATTGCAAGTCTTCTTAGAGTCCTTTTGTCATTCTCTGAAGCACCTGAGGGGTATTCTCTTTTTCGGATAAAACTTTTGATATCGTGGTACCAAGGTTTCCCATCGGGTTCTTCTTCTACCACTTGGCAATATGCAGGATGATCACGACTTTCCATCTTGATGAGTGGCAAGTCTCTCTCGTCGCTTACTTTGAACATTGAGGACAAGGTAGACAGCGCATCGGCTAACTGGTTATCCTCCCGAGGAATATGGTGAAATGTAACTTCATCAAACTTCTCAATCAAACCCTTGATGTAATCATGATACGGAATTAACTTGGCATCCCGAGTCTCCCAATCCCCTCTTAGTTGGTGAATGACCAAAGCAGAGTCCCCATATACCTCTAGCACCTTTGCTTTTGATTCTATTGCTGCATGGATCCCTAGCGCGCAAGCCTCGTACTCGGCGATGTTGTTCGTACAACTGAAGCAAAGTCTTGCGGTGATTGGAAAAAAATTGCCTTCCGGTGAAATCAAGATAGCTCCGATCCCATGCCCCAGTGCATTAGAAGCTCCATCAAACAATAGGGTCCACTTTTCTTCTTCTGACGACTGCCCCTGCTCAAGCAAAGCCATTATGTCTTCATCTGGGAAGTCGCATTGCATCGACCCATAATCCTCTACGGGCTGGTTGGCTAAATAATCTGCGAGAGTGCTTCCTTTTACTGCTTTCTGTGTGACGTAGATGATGTCGTACTCGGATAGCAGGACTTGCCAGCGGGCAATCCTTCCAGTCAGAGCAGGCTTATCAAATATGTACTTGATCGGGTCCATTTTGGACACCAACCAGGTAGTATAACTCAACATATAATGCCTTAGACGACGAGCCGCCCATGCCAAAGCACAACATGTGCGTTCCAGCAATGAATAGTTAGCCTCACAACTCGTGAATTTCTTACTCAGATAATAGATGGCATGCTCTTTTCTTCCTGATTCATCATGCTGCCCCAGCACACAACCCATAGATTCATCTAGCACTGTTAAATACATGATGAGCGGTCTTCCGGGGACTGGAGGTACCAATACCGGAGGTTCTTGCAAGTACTGCTTGATCTTTTCAAACGCCTTTTGGCAATCCTCATTCCATTTTACCACCTGATTTTTACGCAGCAACTTAAAGATCGGCTCACATGTCGCGGTTAACTGAGAGATGAACCTGGCGATGTAGTTCAATCTCCCTAAAAACCCACGAACTTCTTTCTCAGTGCGAGGTGCTGGCATATCGATGATCGCTCGCACCTTATCAGGATCAACCTCTATTCCTTTCTGGCTAACTATGAACCCCAAAAGCTTGCCCGACTTCACTCCAAAAGTGCATTTGGCCGGATTCAATCGAAGCTTGAACTTTCTCAATCGTTCAAAAAGCTTTTTCAAATCGTCAACATGGTCATCTTTAGATTTGGATTTTGCAATCATATCATCCACATAAACTTCTATCTCCTTATGCATCATGTCATGGAATAGAGTCACCATAGCCCGCTGGTATGTCGCCCCTGCATTTTTCAAACCAAAAGACATAACTTTGTAGCAAAAGGTACCCCATAGAGTGACAAATGTGATCTTTTCCATATCTTCAGGAGCCATTTTGATCTGATTGTATCCCGAAAATCCATCCATGAAAGAGAAGAAAGCATGATGAGCGGTATTATCCACCAGAACGTCGATGTGAGGGAGAGGGAAATCGTCTTTCGGGCTAGCTCTGTTCAGATCCCGGTAATCGACACACATCCGAACTTTTCCATCCTTCTTTGGAACAGGGACAACGTTTGCAACCCATTGAGGGTACTTCGCAACCGCTAGGAAGCCGGCATCTAATTGCTTTTTGACCTCTTCCTTGATCTTCAACGACATCTCTGCTTTCATCCTTCGTAACTTTTGCTTCACCGGAGGACATTCGGGCTTTAGAGGTAACTTGTGTTCTACTATGCTAGGGTCTAACCCCGGCATGTCTTGGTACGACCATGCAAAAATATCTTTAAAATCAAGTAGCAACTTGATCAGTCTGTGTCGCTCACTTTCTTTCAGGGAAATACCAATCTTGACCTCTTTTTTATCGTCTTCTGTTCCCAAGTTGATCACCTCAGTCGGCTCTTCATGGGGTCGAATTTCTTTGGTTTCCTGTTCTACTAATCTCATTAGCTCAGGGGGAATTTCTTCGCTGTCACCAATATCCTCGTCAGCATGATTAATGGGATAATCGAAATTGTATGCGGGAACACTAACACTGTCATTTTCAAGAGAGTCACTTTTAGATCTGCATTTTGATGATTATCAGGGAAAGGTGAATAAATAAAGGGGAAAAGGCGAAAGCTGTGTTATTGATAATTATTAGGGAAACAAAACAACAAAGGGCGGAAGAATAAAAAGGGACTGAACACATGCATTTATTGATAAGTTAATACTGAAATAGAAACAAGTAAGCCCGGTACAAAAGACATCCTAAAGCCTTGGGCAGAGCTAAAGGATAAGCATTACAGAATTACTTTGACAAAGATTCTATGGTCCTCGGGAATTCAATGGTCTCCCAATTGCTGAGCTCTGTATCAGGAGAGCATGGATAAACAAGATTGACACTACGATTGGTGGAATCATCATCTCCGAGGGCTGCTACTTGGTCAAGGAACACGAACCCTGCACTGCGGAAGCTTTGTCGTATGTCACAGATAGGAACCCTTTCAGCCTCGTACTCACAATTTTCCAAACGAGCAAGCCTCTTCTCTTTCCTCTGTTCTAGAACTCTCCTCTTATCCGCCTTGGTGGGTTTGTATCCTAACCCAAACCTATCCTTGTTTTCAGTAAGCATTATGATGTCGGGAACCCCTTGGTTGCTTTTTCCCAATCCGTTCCCAGGTCGATATCCTCCTTTAAGCATAACCTTCACCATCATGACAGATGCTTTTGACGGCCGCGGTTTTGAAAGCAAAGCCCCCTCTCTTACGTAAGTAGTATTGGCAATCTCCAGTGATTGGAAAGCGGTCTCAAGGGCTTCTTCTGCCGCCTCAATGTACGGGGTCGTTGTTGGTTTGCTCACCAGCATGTCTTCTTCTCCAGAAATAATTACCAATTTATTATCAATGATGAACTTCACCTTTTGGTGCAGCGTGGAGGGTACAGCTCCAGAAGAATGGATCCAAGGTCTCCCCAGGAGGCAGCTGTAGGTCGGTGTGATATCCATTACTTGAAAAAGGACCTCAAAGGTACAAGGACCAACCTGAATAGGCAATTCGATCTCACCAATGACCTCTCTTCGCGTGCCGTCAAATGCTCTTACTATCATTGAGCTCGGCTTCATGTGGGTCCCATCGAAAGGCAGCTTAGACAAGGTCGACCTTGGCATCACATTCAAAGAAGATCCATTGTCAATGAGAACTCTAGCCATAATATGATCCTGACACTTCACGGAGATATGCAACGCCTTGTTATGCCCCATTCCCTCAACAGGTATTTCATCATCGGTGAAGGTTACATAATTATTGGCGATGATGCTGCCCACAATGTTATCAAACTTATCAACAGTGATGTCATGAGAAACATGAGCTTGATTCAAAACCTTCATCAACACCCTTCTATGTGGTTCAGAGTTCATGAGCAGAGACAAAAGAGATATTTTGGCCGGAGTTCGATTCAACTGGTCCACCACCCTATATTCACTTTGTTTGATGAACTTCAAAAATTCGGAGACTTCTTCATCGGATACTTCTTTTTTGTATCCATTCCCTCTTGCGTCCTCCTCAACAAGAGTTTCTTTTCCTTTTCCCTTGCAGATTCCTCCTTCCTTTCCTGTATCTTCTTTTCGCAATGCCTCCGAGGTATAAACACGACCGCTCCGAGTCATCCCGCCGACTCCCGAGACATTGGTGACTACGGTGGTATCTTCAGAATATTGTGGTTGAACCTGCACGTCATATTTCCATGGTACTGCTTTGGTGTCCTTGTAAGGAAAAGGACGTGGAACTTGGATGACGAGTGGCCTCGGCCCACTTGAAGTAGGTGATGGTACCTCTTTGGTATAGCATATCACCAGCGGCTTTGGAACGATTGTTTCAACAACTGGCCGAGGATCGACCCGGATGGTCAAAGGAGTTACATTGACCCGCATCGGGGAGACTCTAGACTCAGAAACCACATTTATGCCTCCCTCATCCAACTGGCAACCAATCAGGATCATCTTCATATCTAATAACCGTTGTACAACCTGTTTGAACTCTGCACAATCTTCAATTGCATGACCTTTCTCCCCATGAAAGTCACATCTTACGCCTTTGTCAAGGTCACTTTCCTCCTCAATCGGGGCTTGCATCATCCCATGCCTACACATCTCCCTGAAAATAACTCTCATGGGGGTCTTGACCTTGGAGACTTGACTGATGAGAGTATACTCCATGAAGTCCTCTATGGCGTTGATGCCAGGACCCCCATGATTTGGTAGAGGATCCTGCCCCACATTAGGCTGCTCGAAGCTCAACCACTTGGCGTTAATCAACTCTTGCACCTTAAGTTTCAAAGCTCTACAATTTTCGGTGGAATGACCTGATGCCCCTGAGTGATAGTCACATTTTGTATTCAGGTCAAACCACTTTGGATACGGGGGTTCCATTGGTTTTGTTGGGATAGGAGCCAGCATAGAGCTTTTCACGAGTTGGCGTAGCAGCTCGGTGTAGGTCATGGGTATCGGATCAAAATGTACAGGTTTTCTTTCCAGGTCATGAGGTGGCCTTCTCTGGTTTGTGTTTGGGTTGTGATGTGGTGGTTGAACTGTTTGGGATGGTATGGCGGGAAGTGTTTGGTGATGGGTAGGGTATGACGGCCGGTAAGGTGTCATTGGATGCTGAGGTTGGGGGTGTGGAAATTGTGAGGTGGCGGCAATATATGGATGGTTAGTTTGGTGGTACGGAGTTTGTGGGTAATACTGGGTTTGGAAATATTGCTGAGGGTGGACAGGCATCAAGTTTGGTCTCCACTGGCCAGACTTATTCTGGTCAAAAGTCACAGCATGTGCTTCTCCTTCCTTCTTCTTTACAAACGGGGGCTTCTTTGGGCCAAGTGCCCCAACTGAAGTCTCGACAATCTTGCCATTCCTCATTCCACCTTCAATCCTCTCACCAATAACGACCATATCTGAGAAATTTGACGATACACTACCAATCATCCTATCATAAAAGGGTGACTGAAGTGTGTCAATAAACATCGCAACAATCTCTTTCTCTGCCAACGGGGGCTCTACCTGGGCTGCCACTTCCCTCCAACGCTGCGCATATTCCTTGAAAGTTTCTATGTCTCTTTTAGACATATTTTGCAGCTGCATCTGATCAGGCGCCATGTCAACATTGTACTTGTATTGCTTCAAGAAGGCGTCGGCCAAATCCCTGAAAGATCGGATATGCGCCCTCTCCAGGTGCGTGTACCAACTCGAAGCTGCCCCAGACAAACTGTCCTGAAAGAAATGAATCAGCAACTTATCATCGTGCGCGTATGATGTCATCTTTCGGACATACATGGTTAAGTGGTTCTTGGGACAAGTGGTTCCCCTGTATTTGTCGAAATCTGGGACCTTGAACTTCGGTGGGATTACGACATTGGGCACAAGGCAAAGCTCCGAGGCATCTCTGAGGCCATAACTACTTGCTCCTTCAATAACCCTTAATCTTTCCTCTAGTGTCTCCAACTTTTCCCTAGATCGGGGGTTCTCGCCGGACCGATCCACATGAGCTTCACCGTACATGTTCTGTGGAAGGTACTGTGGCATGTAGGCGGATGTGAAGTTTGGTGCCGCTTGAGCCCCATTGGGTCCAAAGTGCAGGGTGTACGGTGGGAGCTTTGGATTAGGAGAAGGTGTCACTGCCGGGGCACTACCTTCCGGAGGGTTTTGTGGCGGAGGGACCCCCTGTGTTGGGAATGTGAGGACAGAATTTTGAGGGACCTGGGCAGTGTCTTGGTGGTTAGGGTTATTGTCCTGTGGGCCAGCAACAGTTGGCGGCACATAACCTGGAGGAAGACCGTATGGAGGATGGTTCATTACAGTAGACTCGTGATGATTGGCAGCTGAGGAATGAGTCTGGTGGTTTGGATAAATAGCGAAAGGCACCATGACTCCTTGTTGGTTGAATCCTTGCATTTGCACAGGAACCTAAGTGAAACCAGGTGGGAGAAGAGGCGTAGCCGGATGCTCTTCATTCGAGGCCGAAGGGTTCTCATCTGCGCTTTTCTCCTTTTGCATCGCTTGCAACAACTCCAACATCTTTGCCATTTGTTCCTTGAGTTGGTCTACCTCTTCTCTCATCTCTTGGGTTTGTTCTAGGTCAGCCATAACTTTAGCTTGTGAACGAGTACGGTAAGGGTGTCGCGGAGCAATGGTTCAAAAGATCACTGTTTAATTACAACAACGAAAAAAGAAAATGAATAAAAACAAAAAGAGATAAGAAAACACAGAAAACGTATTAACCCTTTCGAGATGCTCGAAATTATTCAATTTTATTTTTCAGAGAGTTAATGCCCCAATGATTGACAAGAGATGGTCCCTCCACCCCATTCAGAGGGCATTTTGCCCATAAGACGGCGTGGGGTTGACAACGAATCTAGGGGAGAGGATCCTTTCCACAATAGATGTCGTCTTAGGCACACTAGCATTGCTGATTCCGAGTCGAGGAAGTAACAACTACACTTTACACAGAAGGATAACTCCTATAAGGCAAGGACGTAGTTAGCAACATACTAAAGGGAGATTACGCTCCACGATAGGCGTTGTCACGAATCAAGTATAAGAGATGGAGAGCGAGAGAAAGTAAAGGCGAGAGAATGCATTTCATTTCATTGAAACCTCCAAGGGTAGTACATAGATTGAAATAACATCAAAACATAAATTCGCAACAACGCTTTTATCCTAAAGTCAACAACTTTGATCTTTTCCTTTTTAGGCCCCGGGTGAGCCCATCACACATCTGCATGAAATCTTCTAACTCCGGAGGGAGGCGTAGCATAGGGTTCACGCGAATCCGCTTGTTAGCCTTCTCAAAGCGTTGAACAAAGGTCGGGATGCAATGACTTAGCTCATTAGCCATACTTATATACCTCTTCCTCCATATATCGACATCCAATCCTCGCTCTTTGGCTTCTCCCCTCCACCATTTCATGGCATTCACCGCTCGCGTCACCTGGTCATGATAATGTTTGGCTGACGTCCACCCTAGGTCGCAACTTTGTTTGATTTCGAACAGCAAGGCATTCAGGTCCTCGACCTTCTGTGCCAATCCAGCCTCCACCCTGTTGTGTGTACAGATCTGATTTTTTAAATCGCCATTGGCCTCCCTTTGTCGATTAATTTCCGCCTCTAATGCCCTGCCTCTCTCATCTCGCCGATTAACTTCATCTTTTAACTGGCGTGCTTCCTCCTTTAGTTGAAGCTTATCCTTTGTCAAAGTCAACATTTTTCCCTCAAGTTTCTGGATTCTGGCCATGAGGCTCGCTGGAACCTTATCTGTTGTTCTTTTGACACCTGAGGTTGTGGTGATGTCGGCGCACATGTTTTTCAAGTGCTCATTTTCTCTTGCCAACTTCTCGTACCGCCTTTGATTGGTGACTGCCTTCAGCTCAGCATCTTGTTTTTTTTGCTCCACCGCTTTCATTTGTGCCTCCATGATCTTTAATTTTTCTGTCATCTGAGTCACCAAAATGGAATGATCTTCGCCTTTCGGATTCTCTTTCGGAATGCTGATGGGAACCCTCCTTGCTTTTCTCCATGTTTCATACTCTGAGACAATGATTAGGATCGGCCTGCCTAATTCGGCTCTCCCTGCCATCTTCACATTTTTCCATGCCTCTCTGACCCTTTTTGCTGACAACTTGGTATCTTCACCGTCTTCATATCGGAAACAACATCCACCGAGTTGTTCTTCTCGCGGTACAGTTTGTGTCCAGCAAAGCTGTCGCAGGGCTATGGTTAGTGTGTAGGATATGCATCCTCTCGGGCCCATTAAAGGTACATTTGGGAACTCGCCACAACTGTAGATGATATCTTGCCCTTGTTGACCTTCGTACCATGGGCATACCCACTTGAAAGAGCTACCATCCACTTTGTCAAACTCGTTTTTCCACTCTTGTTCACTTTGCTGTTTTACTGGGATATTGTGGAAGCCTCTCAGTGGATCTGAATGTCGGCTAACATGGCCTTTTGCATACATGTGAGTGACGACCCATACATACAATAGTTGTGCACAACATCGAAGCTTCCCCTTTTGATGGCGCTGGCAAAAATCTAAGGTCAGAAACGTCTCAGCTAATATCGCGGGCACTGGATTCCTCTTCCTCTCTACTGTGAAGAATACATCCAGTGCAGCTTGGTCAATCATATCCAGTGCTGATGGAAATAAAACCAACCCATAGATGACAAGTGCCAATACCCTTTCAAAAGTCCCCCAATCTCGTTGATCTTTCAACCTTTTCAAGAGATTTTCAAGGAATGTTCGAGTCAATCCCCACGAGTTTGAGTGTCCGGTCAAGTGGACGTCTTTTTCAGGAAGCCCCAGCAACCCTGCTATGTTGGTGACGGTCAGGTATTGCCCCATATGGAAATAAATGACAGGCTCGGTCTGCATCGGTAACTTTAACAGACAAACATATTCTTCAATGGTAGGGGTAATGTCCATGTGAGGCAACTCAAAACATCTGAGCTGCGGGTTCCAATACTGACTCAGCGTGCTCAAAACGGCAGTTTCAACTGGTATAAAGATAAGGTCCAGGATCCCTCCATACTTCTTGACAAAGCTTCTTCGATTCTCTTGAGGTAATGCCCGACTTAGCTCCCTCAGGTTCTCCAGCGAGTTCATTATCACCTTGGAGCTCTTGCTAGTGTGCCTGGCTTTTTCCATCTCTTGTTTTTTGAAAGAAAGGGTTAACTCTCACCAAATTAATCTGTGAAAGGGAAAATTTTTATTAGCAAAAATTGAAAAATGAATGCACTCTATGAATGAATGAGGGTGCAGATACACATGAAAGGGTTGTGAACCCCTTAGGGTGCGCTATGTATTACTAGCGCATGACTGTCCTTGCAATTGATTGCGTTTCGAAGTGCAATGGAAACGTAGCATAATGCTTAAGTCAAGGACGACATTGATCATCCAGGCCCAACCTTAGGCGTAACAATGCATGAAAAAAGAAAAATGGGTAATATGCTATGATGCTTGAAATCATGATATGTATGCAGCAGAAAGGAAGGCGGAATGTGCTCTTCTTTGTCCTACACAGGTTGCATCCTATGGTTGGGATTTCTGAAGTTAAAACCCTAATTCGGACGGCTTCTATTGGCAACTTATGTGCAGAACTCTTGGCATAGATCTAGACTCCTAAAAGGCCCCCAGATTACCCTCATCTAAAAGATAAGGACCCGGATCTATGAACCTCACCACAGGGACAAATAAGTCACAATATGGCAGTCCATGTACCGGTAGCAATCTGAGCGGGAGAATCAGTGACTGCCAGGGATGCAAAAGCATCACAATAACACCACTGAAACCCCTTCTAATCCTATGGCATTCCAGGACTCGGGTATAGAGCCCAACAGTGCGTGAAGCAAGTGATAGTACGGTGTGTGCTGAGAGCATACCAACCTGTACAAAATCCTATACAAATAAAAAAACTCCCCAAACCTGCAAGAAGAGTCAACCCACAGCACAATGGTTTTCTATCCTAAGGTTGCAAGAATATATACAAAAAGGTATTAGAGAGAAAAAGAAAGAAAAAAATAAATAAATAAATAAATAAATAAATAAATAAATAAATAAAATAAAAACAAAGCAATGTACCCGGTAACAAAAAAAGAAAAAGGGGTAAAATAAATAAATAAAGGTTATTAAAGATTTACACAATCAACTATGATGGGCCTGACTCTCCAAAGTCCCCAGTGGAGTCGCCAGCTGTCGCGACCGTCCCGTCCGGGCGCCGCGAAAAAAAGGGGGGGTAAAAAAAATAGAGGAGTCGCCACCAAAATTTTTAAATGGGAAAACCTTGAAAAACCCAATTATTTAAGGAAAACTGGTCCTAAAAAAAAACAAGACAGAGATTTGAGTTCGGGAGTCGGTTATGAGTAGGGAAGGTGTTAGCACCCTACGTCACCCGTTCGAAGAACGGTACCCCAAGTTAATTGTGCAAAATTTTTAATAACCTTTAAAAATATTATTTTACCCCATTTTAAAACAAAAAAGGAAATAAACACAAAAGGAAGAAAAATAAAATTTTGGCTTGACAGAATGATTATTCTGCTCCTACGTATTCCCCGGTGCGATAGGAAACTCAAAGCCACGTAGTTCTTAATAGAAAAAGTTGGATTGGTTGGTTTATTTTATTTTATGGGAAAAGATTCGATTTCGAAAAAGGATTTTATTTCAAAACTGATTCGCTTTTGCACAAGGTTAAAGATAGCAGTGCTATACGATAAACCTTTACAATTCTTACGACACTTGAGGATGGGAGACCATACATCAACGTCATAAATCGTCGCGCGAATTTAAAAATGTTTTACTTAAAGAAGAATTTTCGCTTGCACGGGGTTAAAGATAGCAAAACTATACGATAAACCCTTACAATTCACGCGACACTTGAGGATGAAAAAAATTCATACATCAACGTCGTAGATTGTTGCACGAATTTCTTTGAAAGTGGTTATTATTTTTTATTGTTTTTTTTTTTTTTACTTCTGAACAAATTTTTTTTTAAAAAAAGGGGATTTTTCACTTCTATATGTACGTTATTTTTGCTAAAACCTCAACTCATGTGAAGAAGAAATTGGATTCTATCACAACAAACTTTATGGACCCAAGCCCAAACAGAAACCAAAACCAAACACAGCCAGAAACCTAAAATAAATAACAAAATTAAACAGAGGAAATAATGAAAATAAAATAGAATAAAAAAAACAAAAAAAAAAAGAAATAAAAAGGAACAGAAGGGAAGGCTTCTGCCTTCCCCCATTTACCACGCGTGAGAGAAAGAGACAGAAGGGAGAGAGAGTCGCGCAGGGGAGAGGGGCTCGTCGCGCAGGGGGCGGCGGCGGCGGCGGTGCGGCTCGGGCTCGCGGTGGACGGGGCTGCTGAGGCGGAGCGGGTCGCGCAGCGGCGGTGCTCCCTGGCTCGCGGTGGACGGGGCTGCTGAGGCGGAGCGGGTCGTGCAGCGACGGTGCTCCCTGGCTCGCGGTGGACGGGGCTGCTGAGGCGGAGCGGGTCGTGCAGCGGCGGTCTCGAGCGGCCGGACGGTGGTGGCTGGGACGACCGCGCTGCAGCGGTTGCAGCAGAGGACGGAGCCCGGGGTCGCGGCGGTGTCCCTGCGGGGCGGACGAACCTGCGAGTGGCGGAGCGGTGGATGCGTTGGCGGCGACGGTGGCTCTCCGGCAGCGGGGCTGGGCAGCGTTGGGTGGTGTTCTCAGTTCTCCCTTCCTTCTACTTTCGTTCAGTATGAACACGGAGAAGACCAAGCCTGGAGTCTGTTGCTAATGTGGTTAAGGGGATGAAATCTCTTTCTCACTCAGATTCCCTCCCTCTGCTCCGAAAAAAAAATCTCCTTTGCTCTCTGTGAATTGTTGAATTTATAGGCAAAAAAACATAGGAGAATGATGCCAAAATTTTCTGTTAGCTGGCTGAGGAATGGGTACCTCAAGAGGGAGCAAATCAGCTTTTGTCCCTCTGCTTGGTGGTGCTACAGGGAGGAGAGCAGTGTACCATGGCCACTGCTGGTGCTGCTTAGGGGAAAAAGGAAATAAAGCAAAAGAAAACAAAAGAAAGGGGAGAAAGAAAGAGGAGAAGACCTCCAAAAAAGGAAAAACAAAACCTACGTGCCCCCCACATTTTTGAATTGAATTTTTTGTTATTATTATTAATTTAATTTTTTTTTTTATCATTTTCGTTTTTTTTTTTGTTTTTGTTTTTGTTTTGTTCTTTTTTTTTTAACAAGAAATGGGCTTTTAAGTGGGTTAAACGTAAAAATGGGATTATGGGCCAAAGCCCACTTAATTTTTCTTTCCTTTTCTGATCACCTAATCAAAAGATTAATTAACCCGGACAAAAATGGGTGCTCACACTCATCCTTCATCACCTTCAGTAAAAACAAGGTCATGCCACCCATAACCATCGCCCCATCTCACACACACAAGTAATAGAAGTTATAAACCTTTTTGAATCTTGTCCAGATCACATTGAATCAAAAACAAAAAACACACACACAACCATTCACCTACATCAACACACTCTCATCAACAAAAAAAAACTTCTACCCCACTTAGCCATTTTCCACCACCAAACCTGAACCTCCACACCATCAACCATTGAAACATATTCACAAACACCTTAACCCCATTCAACAAACAGAACCCACAAAAACCCCAACACACCATCAATATCCTTCATCATCCAAGGAACAATTTCTTAGCCTTCACCCACCTACGGCCACAGCTTCTTCACCATGAACCACCTCTAACCATCCATCTCTTCCATCTCAATCACAAAATCTAGCTTCACCACCACTTTCAAGAGCCAAAGTCTAACCCAAAACACCAAACTACAACCTCACCTGAACACAGAGCAACTGCAGCTTTCCCTCTCCATTCCAATCTTTGTCCACCATAGCCACCACCAACAGAAGCCGCTGCACCATCGTCCTTGCCAGTCGCTGCACCATCGTCCTTGCCAGTCGCAGGGTGGTCTCTTCCACCACTGAACCATCACAAGGACGCCGGAGCACCGCTGCGCAGACACTGCGCCTCCACCCACGAGCACAGCTGCGCCTCGTCTAGAAACCGCCGCGATCTGAGGCTTCGTCCCCTGCTCACCGTCGTCGCGCACCCTCCACGATACAGGTCCCGCCTCTCGAGACCTCCATCGTCATCCACCGCGAGACCAGCCACGACTGCCACCGCCTACCGCCGTCCTGCTACCCTGCTGCGTCACTTCGGTCGTTGGGTACTGATACCCATTTCTTGTTTGCTTCCCTGTTCTCTTCCCATTCTGACATTTGTTTTGGTTTTTTATTCATATTTTTATTTTGTTTTTTTTATTTCATTTGCTATGTTATGTTTTTTTGTTTATTTTTACTTTCGCCTAGAAGAGTTGCTAGACGGGTCTTGTTTCTTTTGGACCCAAGTTCATACTTTGTGTTAGGTTCTGGTCAGAAGGGAAAAATCTCTATATAAACCAATAATAATCACTTTCAAAGAAATTCATGTACAATCTATGACGTTGATGTATGAATTTTTCATCCTCAAGTGTCGTAAGAATTGTAAGGGTTTATCGTATATCACTGCTATCTTGAATCCTGTGCAAGAGTTTTCAGAATAAAATCCCTTTTCAGAATTATTCTCGAAATCCAATCCTTTCTAAAAATAAAATAAAATAAAATAAAATAAACCAACCAATCAAACTTTTTCTATTAAGAACTACGTGGCTTTGAGTTTCCTATCGCACCGGGGAATACGTAGGAGCAGAATAATCATTCTGTCAAACCAAAATTTTATTTTCTTCCTTTTGTGTTTATTTTCTTTTTTAGTTTTAAAAATGGGGTAAAATAATATTTTCAAAGGTTATTAAAAATTTTGCACGATTAACTTGAGGTACCGTTCTTAGAACGGGCGACGTAGGGTGCTAACACCTTCCCTACTCGTAACTGACTCCCGAACTCAAATCTCTGTCTTTTTTTTAAGGACCAGTTTTTCTTAAATAATTGGGTTTTCCAAAGTTTTCCCAAATAAAAATCTTGGTGGCGACTCCTCTGTGTGTTTTTTTTTTTACCCTTTTTTTGCGGCGCCCGGACGGGACGGTCGCGACACCACAGAAATTGATGATGAGTGTTGGGTTTGGCACTGAAGGTTTTGAGACCTAAACTCCAAAGATTTGAAGCTACTTGCAGTCAAAAGTATGGTGAAAGGCCTGCCCAAGATTGATATACCAAGAAAGGTGTGTGAAAGGTGCATAGTCAGCAAGCAACCTAGAAATTCCTTCAAATCACAGCTGCCAATGAGAGCTACTGATCTATTGAGAGTTGTGCATTCAGATGTATGTGGTCCATTTGAAACATCTTCACTTGGAGATAATAAGCATTTTGTTTCCTTTGTTGATGAATTTAGTAGAATGATGTGGTCGTATCTCATTAAAACTAAGGGAGAAGTGTTAGAGGTGTTTAAAAGGTTTAAAGCTATTGCTGAAAAGCAAAGTGGGAGATCCATCAAGGTACTTAGAACAGATGGTGAAGGTGAATATACATCTAATGATTTTGAAGAATTGTGTGTTAAACATGGAATTCAACATGAAGTTATTGCACCTTATACACCTCAACATAATGGCTTAGCTAAAAGAAGAAACAGAATTGTGCTCAACTTGGCTAAGAGCATGCTAAAATAAAAGGAGTTGCCATATTCACTATGTGGAGAAGCTGTATCTACTGCCACCTATGTGCTAAACAAGTGTTCAACCAAGAGATTGCAGTCACAAGTGCCTGAAGAACTCTGGACCAGCAAGAAACCATCAGTGAGCCATCTTAAAATTTTTGGGTCACTATGTTTCAAACATATACCTGATGAAAAGAGAGAGAAGTTGCAAGACAAGAGCGAGATTGTGATATAAGTAGGATATCATCCTACTGGAGCATACAGGTTGTATAATCCTTTCACTTAGAAGATTGTATACAGCAGAGATGTTGTAATTGATGAGGCAAACTTTTGGGATTGGAAAAATAAGTGTAGCAAGGTTGGCTCAATAGTTTCAGTAATTCTTGATGAGGGTCAAACTAGTGAAGAAGAAGGTGAGCTAGCTAAAGAGCAACAAACTCAATCTTAGAGACCTCAAAGAGCGAGACAAATGCTAATAATTTATGCTGATTTTGAGCTATTCTCTCACAATGCAGTAGCAGCAGAGGAGGATTTAATGCATTTTGCTCTATTATCTGATGAAGAGCCAATTGGCTTTTAATATGCAATGAAAGAAGAGGTCTGGAAGGAAGCTATGAGGGAGGAATTGAGAGCTATTGAAAATAATCAAACATGGGAGCTTGTCAAATTACCTTCCAACATGCACCCGATAGCTATAAAATGGGTGTTCAAACTGAAGTTGAAGCCAGATGGATCAGTTGCTAAACATAAAGCAAAATTGGTGGCAAATGGGTTTCTTGAAAGGGCTCGTCTAGACTATTCAAAGGTGTTTGCACCAGTTGCTATAGTTGAAACTATTAGGTTGGAGATTGCTTTGGCAAGTAAGAAGAGTTGGCCAATGTTTCAGCTAGATGTGAAATCTGTTTTTCTCAATGGGCCACTAGAGGAGGAAGAGTATGTAGCACAAACACTGGATTTGTAATTGATGAACATAAAGACATCGTGTATAGATTGAAGAAAGCCTTGTATGGCTTGAAGCAAGCACCACGAGCTTGGAACAAAATGATAGATTCTTTCCTATTGCAGCAAGGCTTTTCTAAATGTGCAGTGGGGCATGGTGTCTATGTGAGGGTTAAAAATGAAGCTCAGTTGCTTCTCATATGTTTATATGTTGATGATCTGTTGGTTACTGGGAATGATTTAAAAGGGATTGAAGGATTCAAGGCAACTATGAAGTCTGAATTTGATGTGACAGATTTGGGGGTGCTAACATATTTTCTTGGAATGGAGTTCACTGTGTATGAGAAGGGTCTAATACTGCATTGGAGGAAATATACCGCAAATGTATTGAAAAGATTCAATATGATGAATTGTAATCCAACAATCACTCTAGTGGAATCAAATGTGAAGTTGCAGAAAAATTGTGATGAGAAGGCAGTTGATAGCACTTTGTTCAAACAGATTGTGGGATCTCTGAGGTATCTGTGCAATAGCAGGCCAAATATTGCATTTGTAGTTGGTTTGATTGGTAGATTCATGGATGATCCAAGGTTGTCACACATGGTAGCTGCAAAAAGAATTATGAGGATTCTAAAGGGAACAATAGACTATGGTGTGTTGTTTCCAAAGGGAGCTGATCAGGAGAGTGATGAATTAATAGGATACTCAGATTTTGACTGGTGTGGAGATAAGGTTTAAAGGAAAAGTACTATCAGTTATGTGTTTAAGTTTCTAAGTGCACCAATCTCTTGGTGCTCAAAGAAACAACTAGTGGTGGGTTTATCATCATGTGAAGCTGAGTATAATGTAGCTTCATATGTTGCTTGTCAAGCCTTATGGCTCGATTCTCTGCTAAAAGAAATTCGATTTGAAGTGCAAAGACCTATGCAGCTGCCAATAGACAACAAGTCAACTATCACTTTGGCCAAGAATTCGGTATCTCATGGGAGGAGCAAACACATTGAAACTCGATTTCATTTCCTTTATGATTAGATGCATAAATGAAAGCTAGAAGTGATATTTTGTAGAACCGAGGATCAAGTTGCTGATGTTTTGACTAAATCCTTGAAGATTGAAAGTGTAACACCCCGATTTTTCGTACTTTCTAAGGACGATAAACTCAATTAATGAGTTTATATTTTTATCTATGCTTTAGAAAATGATTTTTGGAAAACTAAAATCATAGTCATGTTCCATATAATCGTAGGAGCCTACGGTTAAAGTTTGGGCCGAAAACTCAACTGAAGCCCGATCTACATCTTACGGATGATAGTGTTTTACTAATATCAAGACCTAATCTTGACTAACGGACGAGACCATTAGTCTTAGAATTCGATCCTCTATCTTTTTGCTAAAATGTGTCCTGACGTCCGAAAATAAAAATAATATATTATATTCGGACCGATAATCAATCGGGGAGAAGATTCGAGCTATCTTAGGGTTTTTTGAGACCCACGAACGGATAATTTTTCATGCCAGAATTGTGTCAAGTTATTTGAGGACTCATACTAGTGCCGTGATGATTTCAAAATGTCGGGACGTGAATTGACCAAATTGCCCTTGATTAAATTTTTGTTACTAATTACCTTTTCTATTACTTAAGTCTTAAGCCTTTAACATAAATATCTCATTCACTCCTATCCTCACTTTCACTTTCTCGGCAGCTCCCTCTTCCCCAAAACCCTCATCTTCTCCATTTCTCTCCTTTCTTCATTTCTCTTCATCAAAACTCCATTTTTGGAGGCTTAAAACTTGAAATTTCTTGAAACAATCTTCACAAAACTGGAAGTAGATCATCATAGGAGGTAGAATCTGACCTCTATCTCTCTCAATCTCTATTTATTCTCCTCTAATTTCTATGGTTAGAAATGTTAGGGTTTTTAACCCCAAACCTTCAAAATTCAATGAAAAATTGTAGAAAAATCGTTTCAATACCAAACCAATTTCTATGGCCTAGGTTCATGACATACTTGTATGGTCCAAGAGCTTAGAGCCAAGAAATCTCTCTAGGTATATTTTCTAGGAAGAGGCCGAAACCCTAGTGAGTAGAGTAGGTTTTTGGTCAGTTTTTGATGTTTTAAATTGATATCTAGGGTTAACATATTTAGTTAGGGTGTTATCCAAGAAATGAGAATTTTTTAAACTCCATAGCTATTTTTAGTTTAATAGGGCCGAACCTTAGGGGTGGTGCAATAGGAGAAATCTTTATTTTTTGAGTTAATGCCTTTATGGATTGTGTGTGTGTGTAGTGATCGGCAGCTAGCTGAGCCAGTTGTCAGATTGATCGGGTGTTCACAGCTTATCTTGAGACTTCAAGAGGTAAGGGGACAAACCTGAGGAATTCCATTTCCGACAACTGTGTGCTGCATCGATATTTGTATTGTAATTAAATGTTCTGTATCTGATTGTTGGGTGATTGTTTTATTTGTTGCTGTTGATTTGACTATGCATGACATACCTGCTGACATATTTGAATACATGTGATAACTGTTGAATAATTATATGGATGTATCGTGTGCCCTGCTGTGGGATTTAAGGCGTTAGAGGACCTAATTTTGATTAGGATCCGCCATCGTATAACTTAAAAGCTCTAAAAAGCATGGACTGTGGAATTGAGAAAATAAATATGTTTTTTCTGTTTCTCAATTTAATTTAAGAGAAAATAAATAAATTATCTCTTTTGAAATAAAAAATAAAATAATGAACATCTGCTTTTAGGTAAAATTAACTTAAAAGAGCAAAGTTGTGAAAATGTGGTTTTAATACTGAAAAACGATGTTTTTAAATTAAATAGGGCATTAGAAACCTTTATTAGTTTTTAAATTAATAAAGTTAACCGTTTGAGCAAAAACGTTCTGAGGAACGTGATTTTCAAATAAATTGGTTTTATCCAATAAAAAGGGTTTTACAAGCTTTGTTTTAAGGTTTGTGTTTTTCCGAAAAACGATGAAAGGAAAACGAATGGTCTTTGGACCAAGTTTTGTTTTATAGAAAACCGATCCCGAAGACTTTGTGTAAGTATCGGAGATTTGGGTTTTAATTTTTAAGTTTTCAAGAAAAGTGGTTTTAAAGCTTAGAAACTAGAAACCCAGACGTCGGGATTCTAGGGTTCTGCAGAAACACATGGATCAAGGATCCGTGTTAGTTGTGGTCCTGTCGGCTTAGGGACGATCTTTGAGGTCCTGTAAGCTTGGGGATGTTTTTATGATCTTGAATCCAAAATTCTAAACTGGTGCATCAGTTAGAGTTGTTTGGATTTGAGTTGTTTTGGACTAAATGTCCTGTTTTGAGAAAATGTTTTTGAGGCTTAAAGAGTCTAAGACATTATGGTGGTTGTTAGCGTTGATGCTACAACGGGGAAATATTGATACGACAAAGATCAATTATTGGAAACTAAACAGTTTTTCCATGCATTTTTATGTGGGCAGACGTGCCATGAAACGGGGGACCTTGATAGGCAAGGGGAACCTGAGATGACTTATTGTCATTATGTAACATTGTGCCTTGATGGACAATGATGTCATACGTGCCATGTGAGAGCTTATTGTGCCCAGTGAAGAGGACAATATAGTATGATTTATACATCGTGAGTACCACTGACATGCGCGCCCATGTATTATTTCCTAGGAGGTTACGTGCTCACGTGTTGCCAAATTTTAATTCTGGCATTTGTCATTGTTGCCTGCGGGGCAATGACGTTGAATCTGATCAACTCGTTGTTATGGTGATGGGGTTTCCGGAAATCTAGATTGAATACTAGTTGAGATATATGGAAGTGTCATGCATACGTTTAGAGAATAACGCTGATTGTGGGGTACGAAGCCCTTGTGTATTTACTGCTGTTAGTACATGAGTATATATGCTGTACTATGTGATGCATGATGGTTTTTGTGAGTTATATTATATGAATCTGCTGTTTGGATTGGGCATGTAGTTGTCGATTTTGGATTCATATATTGGTTTCTCACCCTTGCATATTTTCTGGACTACTCTGTTCCTGGTATATATATTATGTACAGATGAGCCTGGAGAGCGAGGGGTTAGCGCACACGGGAGTTCGCTCCCTCACCTTCGAGCATAGAGAGGACCCTGCCGCTTGGGCCATACATCCCGGGGCTACCAGCGCGGCATATACGGGCCCAGTTTACACCCTGAGAGGGAACCTTGAGGTGGGACCTCAGGAGAAGGTACACATGGTTGAGACAGTTCAGATCCCGTTGCAACCGGTTTGGCTGATGCTGCAGTACTTGATAGACCACGGGGAGTTGCAACACCATATCCCAGTCGCCCAGCAGCCCCGGCAGCAGCCTCCCTTATCCCCTCCACCCATGTTTGTCTTGGTGCCCATGGGGCCAGAAGGGGAAGAGGAGGATCCCGAGGAGGATCCCTAGGAGGAGGAGCTCATTGCGACTCCTGAGTACCATCCTCTGGAACACGGGGATGTTCCGACTGAGGGAACCGGAGATGCAGTGATGGTCAACGGGGATGTAGTTTCCTCCGACCACTCTTCTGATGGACCAGTTGGACCCTCCTTTGGGGGACTGTCCAATGGTTTCCACTAGATTGACCAGCTTAGGGTGTAGACCTTTCTTTTGAGGCAACGATTTTTGAGTAGTCTGTTAACGGCTACTGATGGCCATGAGTTTTAGGGATATGGTTCCAGACTGTCGCTGCCTAGTTTCTAAGTTTTTAGAAGTTTATCTTTTATAATTTATTTTGTAAAGGGACGTGTTGTGCATGGTCTTTCAGTTGATGATGTACATATACATATGTGTATATATATATATATATATATATATATATGAGTACTCTGTTTATTATTCTGAGTCGTGGTTTTTATGTTTGTTAAACAAAAAAAAATTTATTACGATTTTCAGGACTTAATAAGATATATTTAATGAACCGTTTTTCGAAAGTAAAAACCAGCAAGTTTTATTTATCGTTTAATTGGTGTTTTGGGTTACAAACAGTGACACCGATTTTGAGGGTGTCACATAAAGGTTTAATCAAATGAGGAGAATGTTAGGAGTAGTGTCTTTAAGTGATTCTGAATTATGAGGGGTGTGTTGTAAATATAATTAGAATATGAAATAAGAGTTTATTAGTATTGTTAGTTATAACAGTTAGTTTGTTAGTCGTGTAATACAAAGCACTATAAATAGAGATTACATATGTATAATTGTGTAAGTGTGTGATGAATCAATAAAATGCTACTTCTCTTCTTTTCTCAGTGAGTGTGTGTGTGCTCTCATTATCTCCAACAAACCATTAATCTTGCCCAAAATTATATATGAGCAATTCGTCCAAAAAATTTATAATAGATAAAGTTGCAAATTTTAAGGTCAAGGCTATCTTTTCCACTAAATTTCGCTTTCCATCACATGCCAAATTAACTTCAAAGTTGTAGATCATCATCTTCAATTCAGCTTATCCTTCTCATTTCCCTTTCCGCTTTGTTTGCCACGTTTATTGCAAAAACACAGCAGTGGAATGGAAGAGCTGCCGTTAATAATTTGAAATATGATCTTTGACATTATATATGGAGCGCTCAAAAGTGTGCCCTTGTCCTTACATGCCCACTTTATTGGTCAAAGCCTCAAAGAGAACCATATAAGATTTGTTGCTTCTTTGGTGAAGTGGGAAACGAACCTTTGCATTACCGCGTTATTAAACCCCATTTCCTTTAACATGTGATAGACGTCTTTGTTGTTACATTTGTGTCCATAACTTCGTATATACAACTCACTTTGGAGTTGATTGTATTTATACGGAATCTTTTACTTCTCGCACAAATTTATTTACTTTCATATTTTGATGAGACATAAAGTGGATTCGTTCCTTACCGCCCACAATAGAAACATCTTGCATAATCAAAAAATTACATCAGCGATTCTTATTTCTTACACTTCATGGACGTGTTTTTAATGACTCGTTTTACAAATGAGACACCTACATTTCCATTTCCAGGTGTCAACGTTTCAACCATTGGATTCGTCTATGCAATGTTCATTCTTTTAGGTACCGTTAGATTGTCTTGCACATGAAATACACACTAAATAAATCTGCGTACCTTAAATGCTTCCAGAAACATCATCTTTATAGGGTTGAAATTAAAAGCTTAATTTCCTCTGTTGTTGTTGCTGTAGGAAAGATTTCAAACACGGAAGGCATCTTCCACAAAAGTGGAGGCAATTATCATATGAAGTATATATTAATTATTATCTCTTTGATCCAAAACAGAAAACCCTTGTGTGATTAAACTTTTCTAGAAACAGAGGATCGGATTATATCCATGACACTATGACAGAGAGATGCATATGTCAACTCACATTTTTTTTTGGGGGTGCTATATAACTCATACATATTTATACACATATTATTATACATATATTTAAATTTTTTTTTTAATTATAATTGGTCTTAGTTCATTTTCTTCACAAATATCCTCTGATTTTGTCACTCATACATGATGTGAAATGATATGCACATGAGAGATGCGTATGAAACATTATTCATATAAGGTAAATATTGACTATGACTCATTTTATATGTGTGTTATCCCTATAACTCAAAAAGAAACTTTTATGTTGACAATTAAGGAAAGAAGCATTAATAGCCACATATCCATCAGTTGCAATGCGACTCGTGACCTTAAAGTGCATGCAGGTTGGTGAATTTCCTCATATTTTTTCAGAGACTAAGACTATGAAGATATATAGCTAGCAGTGTATACAAAACATAATCTGCTCCACTTTTTGACGTGCTTGATGTAAAGTGCTTGTTGGACTTCAAAGAAAACTGGGTTGCGGAAGTTTCCCTCAAAGGCTTGTGTGACGCACCAAATACGGTGGAATTACATCACCTTCATGATTTTGGTTTCTCCAATTGCAACAAACCCAAGTTGTTCGAGAAGGATTCTCCTCCTATTTAACCAACAATAAAATTACATACTCATCACAATATTACTAGAAATTTCCTGATTACTTACGGATTTTACACAAAAATTCGCAGGAAACAAGTTTCTTATAATTTTTCTTATGAATTTTGACCATAGGTAATATTTTCATGGGTAATTTTTTCCTGCAAATTTTAAAATCCGTAAGAAATTTCCTGCAAATTTTCTTGCGAAAAATTTAAATTTGTAGGAAAATCCGTAGGAAATGTTAAAATTTCCTACAAATTTGAATCTACAAGAAAAAAACCTTATTTTTAAAAAAAATTGCAGAAAAATTCGTAGGAAATTCCTGTAAAAAAAATCTGCAGGAAAATACGCAAGTAATTCATGAATTTCTAGTAGTGATATCAGTTTCTAAATTTTGCTTACAAGCAGAATATGAAGCTTTAAAGAATAACTCGTGATTAATACAGAACCATAGATGTATAATCTAGACACTATGCTTCTCTGAAAGTGAGCTTGCGTGTAAAGAAAATGATCTAACAGCAGATTAGGTGGGTGAACTGAGAAAATTGGGTAAAAAGGTAAAAAAAAAAAAAAAGAAGAAGAAGAAAAGAAACATTAACAATATTTTATATGCAAAATCTCTCATACAAAAAATATTTATAAAAAATAATATATACAAAATATGTATGAACAAATACGCTCATAATAATATAGCATTTATGTTCAAAAATTAGGTTGATTGAATAATAATATAAATTAAATAATAAAAACACAATGATGTCTAATGTTATCTATAACAGAAATTTTATAACGCTGTCGGATTTGGATGTTACAATTGATTAGGTTTCATTTTTTTTTCCAAACAAATGCTCTATTATACCCAATACTGTTTGCTTAAGTTGTAGGAATGTAAGCTGGGTTGATTACTTACAGTTTCCTTTACATTAGTCCTTGGTTCTTTAGGTTCTTGTATATGGGTTTAGACATCCTTTATATTTTTTGGCTTATCAAAAAGAAAAAAAATGCAATATGTCGGTCAGTGAAGGTTGGGAAGAAATTGAGTCTCGTGAAAAATGTTTCGTTCGTGGTTGTTTGATCTTTGTAGTTGCTTAGAAATGATATGCGTGTTTAGAAATATGTTTCGATCTTTGATTATGTGAGGATTATTGATTTGAATCATGTGGGCTCTAGGAGATGGATGTCAGTAAGATTTGATATAACTCTTATTAATTTTTCTGATTGATGTATTATATGTCAAACAGGCCGATTGTAATTATATTTCAAGCATATAGCTGATAAACCAATATTGTATATCTGGGTTGAAGTTTATTGTACTCCTTATAATTGGTATATATTTTTTACACTATCAACCAAACATAATTTACATAAAAGATTTTACTCTTATCCTAACTATATTTTAAAAGTCACTTATATCATGATTCTGATTGGTTGACAGTAAAAAACTTCACACTGATAGTATATAATAATTAAACTCTTAATATATTACTTTTATTTATAAAAAAACTAAAAATATAATCTCATTAAGAACATAAGGTCTGATGCTAAAATACAGTTGATTACAAGAGTTTTTATATACTAAGTTAAAATTACAGAAATTATATTTTTAAAGTTTTTGTATTAAAAAAAATATGAATGAAACCATATTGAACGGGTCACGATTCACAGATCAAACCAAGTTAAATTGGTTCAATACAAAAATCTATAATGAACAAGAATCGGAATGATTAACCCAAAGACCAGAACGCAAGTTTTCAAACCCAATCCAATAGACCAGCCGGTACAGGTGATATCGTAACAAGTAACAAGGCACCACCTATTGCTAGCACTTTATCACATATCTTCATATATTTCTCCTCTAAATTTGTTCTTTTCTCGTCCTTCTACCGCCCACGCAAGAAGACGCGCACAAGTGAAGCTGTAATTGGAAAGCTCAGTATTTCACATTATTGAGAGCCCAAAGGTGTATGTAGTGTACCCTTGTCCTTACTCGTCACGCCACTTCTTTTTGCCTCATAATCCTAATCTTCTAGTAACAAACTGGAGAACCGTATTGGAACTGATTTTCTTCCTCGACGAGGTGGGAAAGGAACCTTACTCCTTTCAGAAATGGACGAAGTTGTTGACCCATTTGTTTGAAATTATTGATGGCGCTTTATAATAAACATTTATATCTCTTAATATTCATTAAATACATGCATCGTTTTTTAAATTAATTTTCTATAGTAATTATACGCGCATAAACAATTATGGCCAGATATTGTCTAAATTAATTAGTTATGCATATCCCGACTAATACTCTTTTCCAATCTGATTAAAGAGACCTAGTTCACATCCGTGTTTTAAAAATCGGTCCAACCGGTTCTACCGTTGACTGGTACCCTCTCTGGTTTCACTTGGGTTAGAGAACTGAAAAAGCGGCCTGATCATGTAAAGTCAATCAAAACCCGGTTCAACAGGCCTAAAACCGGTTAAACCAACGTAAAAGTGATTTTAGAGGCCGGTTGGTTCATTGTTTTAATTTTTTTTTTTTAAAAAAAATAAACTTACTTTTGGACTTTGGTCCAGTTTATTTTGGGACTTCAAGACTTGAATGATTAGAATCCACTGAATATGCATCTTTGGTTAACTATCTTAGTAAATTATGACATATTATCTCAGCAAAATTAATATATTCCCAACTTAAATGTTCTGAACTATCATGCATATTAAAAGTTGTATTTGTTAATATGACTTGTTGCATGATCTCTTTGTTAATGTGTGTGTGTATATATATATATATATATATATATACTGATTCGACCATCGGTTAAACCGGTTGAATCGGTTGAACCTTCAACCGTTGTCCTTTCTGATTCTCTGGTTGAACCGGTTTTTAAAACATGGGTTCACACTATTCAAAAGCAATTTGAATAACTAATTTAGTGTGATCACCTAGGAAAAAATTGATTCAGTGTGTTGTATATTTTTGTGAAGACTTAGTTTTAGAATACAAGAATTAGTTTTATGTAAATAACTCTTTTATAGAAGAAAATGATCAATAATTAAGTATATTAACAGTAGATACCAATTAAATCTTATAACTTTTAGTACATTCCAAACAAATATGATACTAATTAATACATATTTTAACAAGTTTGTGCAGCTTCCTTGCTTTAATAATTCCTAAAATTCTAATGAGATTTTAGCAAAATTGGTATTAAAGACGGGTCTGATGAATCCTCTCCACCGGTGCAGTGGTTTTACCCATAATACTACATGTGGTATCATGAGTGTGTGTTTTTTTTGTTTAATTCAATGGCAGTGCAATTATCTTCTTCAGCAATATCAGTTATTGAATCTAGCTGGAGAGAAGATAGAAAGAGTGTGAGTGAAGAGGATCCAAATTTATTAAAGACTAGGGATATGATCCTTTAGTAGCTTCCTTTCTTCTTCTTCTTTTACCTAGGTGTAAGGTGGTTGCAAATCTTAGATAACCCAAAAAATATCATAAACTACATACTCAGCAATATTTAAAACCAACTTTCAAATATTTTATTAGAAAACACATTTAACAACTCATTAAACAAATATGCTGGGTATTATAGGGATGATATGTAGAGGGTTTATTTTCCATTATATGATTTTGCGATACAAACAAAGTACATTAGAAAGAAAACAACTAAACATTTTTATTTTAAAAGATTTATAATTGGTGTTACAAAAAAAAAAGGTGTATAATTAAATGGTGTTTTTCAAGTAAAGTGAGTTATTTATTATCCACACTTCAGGTGAAAAGTACTTTTACACAAGAAGGTAGTAAAAATAGAAAATCATCTTTAATCGTTTACCTAATAACTTAAATTGTTGAGTTGAGTTGATTCATGATCGCTGATAATAAAATAGATATAAAAAAGTGTATAAAAAGAATGGTGTAAGAATATTATGACGTACAAAAGGGGGTAAAAAATTCAAAGACTTCTGTTATCAACAAAATATTGACAACTCGAAAGTAAAAATGAACAAAGAAGAAACAATCCGACTACAAAATAATAAGAAGAGTAAATAAAAACTAACTAAGTAGCTAGCAGTTTACAAACAATATCATACACATATATATTTACAAGAAGTCATTGATGTCCAGACTCTCTGGAATTTCTAACTTGAATATATCGCTGCAATAGGTGTCTCTCTCTTCCTCTGTGCTGCTATTCACATACGTGGATGGTGAACTCATTGAGGTTGGGGTCCATAAAGGTGTAGCCAGAACTGATTCATACCCTATGTTTTGGTTTGCATTGTTTAGATACTGTCCAAATTCCGGGTTCTGTGGCAAATCAAATTGATTTTGTTGAGAAATCAGGTTCTCTCCCAGATAAGAATTAGGAACTGATGAATTCTCCGGGGAACTTGAATTGCTCATGTTTACCATGTTGCCCGTTATTAAGTCATTTACATTGGTGCTTTGAGTTAGTGTCTGAAACTGATTCATAAACTCCTCTTGTGGTAGGTTAACTTGGTTTTGTACTTGACAATTCCCATGATTAGCATTGATTTGTTGTATAATATTTTGTGAAACCAAGTCTGGATTATTCCCGTTCTTCAATGATAATAGAGTTGCAGTGGCAGCCAGCTTTAACAACTCTGGATTCACCAAGGATTGAGTACTCAATAAGCCTTGCAGATTCATCAGAAGCGATGTGTTGCATAACGCCGCTGAACTTAGTAATGAGGACATGTCAAGAAGGTCAAGGCGTGGAGCGTGAGTAACTGGGTCAATTCCCATACGAAGTAGCCTCTTCCTTATATGGGTGTTCCAGTAGTTCTTTATTTCATTGTCAGTTCTTCCCGGTAACCGGGCTGCTATAGCTGACCACCTAAACGTGGTGAAACAGCCAAGATTGGTATATATATATAAAAATCGAGTAATGCAACATAGCCACACAAAAATAAGCTAGAATTTTGACCATATATATTTAGGAGTTATTGTTGGACGAAATAAAGTAGTAATTAGACTACTCATATTTCTAAGAATAAAAAGCATACCAACTTACTGTGAAAACAAAAATCATTTTGTCTAATATATTTCATAAAATTAACGGATTCTATGCGGTCAAAAAATAGTAGCATTCATATATTAATACATCATTGAATTAATTAATGAAAGTGCCTGAGAAAATCTATGATTGGTTTAATGGTGTATTAGTACATTAATGAGTGAATATGTCACTTTTCTTACGACAGAAAATCCGGATCCATCAAACAAACATATCATTCTTTATAAATTTATGAACAGAATTAAAACTTTTTAAGCAGATGAAGGAAAATCATATATAGATTAGAGACGTACTTGTTTCCCAAGACACTGTGCAGCTGAATAATGGCCTCTTCTTCTTCGAAGGAGAATCTTCCTCTCTTGATGTCGGGTCTCAGGTAATTTGTCCAACGAAGACGACAACTCTTGCCACATCTTTGTAGACCTGTAATTCAAGGTGTTAATGTTGAATGGTTAGTGACCAGAGAATAGTGTCAATAAGAACTATATATATATATATATCCTACAAGCTATATATGCTTAATTAAGTTACTAGGTAGGTGAAGGCTTATGAACGCAAGAAAAGATTAAATTCTTAGTAGTTGGTACGTACCTGCGTTTTTGGGGAGGGCTCGCCAATTTCGTGGTCCATGAGTCTGAATGTGGTTGATGAGCTTGAGGTCTTCCTCAGGTGTCCATGGACCTTTCTTGAGTCCATTAATCTTGTCACAGCAAGGTGCTCTTCCCATTTTCGAATTAGAAGCAGATATATGATGAGTAGTAATGAAGTTCCCAAAAGGGAAGCCAAAAAGTGCAGTGAAACACGAAAGATAGAAAGAGGTTAATTGAGATGATCAGTAGTTGAGACACGAAAGTGAAGTTTTGTTGGCTATATATAATGCAAAGCAACACTACCTAGCTATGTTATTTATATATTGTAGAAGGAAAGCAGCAGGGACGAGATGTTTGAAGTCAACAGGATTTGGCGCCGGCCTTTTGCCACGTCTTTCTCAACCATGTATTCACGTGATCGTATATATTAATTATACATGCGCAAATATACGTATATACTGCATAAACAATTTTAATTTTACCATGCAAGATGCATATATCTTGTTATTATTTTCGTATATATATATATATATATATATATATATATATATATTACGTAATCCTAAAACGCAAAAAATTTAGATCTTGGAATAAAAACTTCTTGTTAGGATGGCCTTCTATTTTACTTAGTAATCGGTGGCAATTGTGCCGCGGGATTAATATCATAACAATATCTATAGAGATATACTTTAGCCAAAAATAAAATCATAAAACCCTAAAAATTTAAAACTATCTATGAGGTTTTTTTCACATAGTATTTGAATCTAAACATAACCAAAACCATAATGTGGTAAAAATGATTAAGTGATCAAAGACTATGAAAGAATATAGGCTTAATTGCACTTTTGGTCCCTCAGGTATCACGATTGTGTAATTTTGGTCCCCCCGGATTTTAATTGCACCAATTGGGTCCTCTAAATATCATAATTGTGCAATTTTGGTCCCCTAAGTTTCAATTGTGCCAATTGGGTCCCCCACGTATCATGATTGTGCAATTTTGATCCCCAAGTATCACGATTGTGCAATTTTGGTCCTCCAAGTATCACGATTGTGCAACTTTTAACATCAACAGCCTACGAAGCACATGTACGATTGATTTGACAATTAATGAGACTAGTTTGACAGCTTACATGTCATTCTTATGTGACATTTAATGACGTGCATTTGACCATTAAATTGCGTGATATGGCAATGTTGTCTTATAAGAATGTCCTGTAAACTGTCAAGTTGACTTCACTAAGTGTCAAATTAGTCCCATGTGTCCTATGTAGGCTACGGACGTTAAAAATTGCACAATTGTGATAATTGGGGGACCAAAATTGCACAATCATGATACGTGGGGGACCCAATTGGCGCAATTGAAACTTGGGAGACCAAAATTGCACAATCTTGATACTTGGAGGACCCAATTGGCGCAATTAAAATCCGGAGGACCAAAATTGCACAATCGTGATACCTGAAGGACCAAAAGTGCAATTAAGCCAAGAATATATAATGACTAATTCAGATTGCACGGCTCTTAATTCATACTTCATGTGAATGGAAATTTCAATAGATTTGAATTAAAAATACAGAAATGTTAGCAACACACTTTCTAACATTCTCTTTTTCACACACTCATTCTTATTACTTGAAATTCATGTGGGTCCCACGCAACACACTTTCTAACACACTCTTTTCCACACACTCATTCTTATTATTTGAAATTCATGTGGGTCCTACAAAATTCAAGTGAGACCCACATGAATTTCAACCAATAAAAATAAATGTATTGAAAAAAGAGTGTTAGAGGGTATATTGTTAGCATTCCTCATAAAAATAACATAACTAAATGGGAAGAAATAGAAGTATTCAGGGGAATTATTATAAAAGGTATAAAGAAATGACAGGATCGAGCTGCCTTTTTTTCCATTGTAAAACAATGATGGGAATTAATGGATCGCAGAAAATGATCATTGAACTTTGGAGTTTGACCATAGTTTTAGAAGTACTCAGGGGAATCAGGGGAATTATGGACGGTAAGGTTGTTAAGTTCCCTTATCAACACTGGGGGAAAGTGTGGTGTTTCATTATTTTACTTGGTCGGGGTTCATGGGCTTTCATCTTTTATTATATCTTTTCGGCTCTATTTTCCAGTGAGAAAATGTATGTGTTTGACATTTTGGCTATCATCAGCAAGGTTCAGACTTACTGCATGAACTGGCTCTTCATTGCAAAGTTTCTCTTTGGCATAATTTTTTGTTAGGTATAATTTATCATGAGTAGTCAAATTGGCCATTATAGAATTATATTTCAATTTTAAATATATATATATATATTTCAAACAATAATTTGAGTATGTAAGATAATGTCAGCCATTGTATTGTAGTAAGCAGTTTTGTTAGTTTAATTTTAGAAAACACTTATTTTTAGCTTGTTTTTTTTTATCAGACTTATTTTTAGCTTTATACTGTATGTGAATTTGTGCCGTTTTATTTTTATTTTTTTTATATTTTCTTATTTCATCAACTTGATCTTTATTTGATTTCAACGTAGTTACATCTCTCAATTCCTCACTTCTCATTAACTCTCGTGTCATTTTGATGATAATTTATTTTTTCCTTTAATTCCTTGAAACTTTTAGTAGTGTACTTTCACACAGTCTTTTTAAAATAACCCGCGCATATCACAAGTACTATAACTGGTTTTAACAAAAGGATTTCAATTTTCCACTGTTTTGGAAGAATCAGATAAAAGATACAAAAATTTGAAATATAATTAGTAGACCTGCAATCATACATGAAAAGTCATTGTATAAAAAAATAATGTCTTTCTTTTTAATTATCAATATAGAGCCTTTTTGTTTTAGATTCTATGAAAGTAAAATTATGTTGAAAAAAAACTCCTCTCACATAATTTTTAAAATAATTGTCTCGAGAAATATTATTTTCATATTTGTGTTGAAAATAATCTAAACCAAACAGACACATAATCATCATTCTTATTCTTCCAAAAGATCAATTTCCCTAACAAAATTAGTGTTTATAATTGTTTGTAAAAATTCAATATTCGTTCAAACAGATTGAATGAGTTGACGATGTGTCACTTCTTGAACAGATGTCTACTTATAAGCGGCCAGTTTTTCTTGACAGGAAGCTTTTAAACTAGCTTATATGTGACATGTGTCCTTTCTTGTTCCACAAATAAGTCAACGATACCTAATCTTAACATTTGTGGTTTGCAGCAAGCAAGCTGCAGGTTGCTTCTGTCTATCTTATCCTCCATAGTCATATATGAATAAAGCCATTGAAAATCAGGTGCCAAAATTCATCAACCCTCCATCTAACAATGTGGAAATTATAGGTCAAATATTATTTTAGCTCATTCTTTCCTTTTTAGTTTTTCACTTTCCCTAAAGACAATATTATTAATCACCTAGGAATTTTGGGCCATAAACGAAAATTTTAAAATGATTAATATTATATAAATTATCAAATCTCATATTAATCTTTTAATATTTTAAGTTGTGAAATTATTTATCAAATTTTATAATCAAGTAATTTTAACATTTCACTCTTAATAGAATATGTAAATAAGAAAAAAAAAAAAGAGAAGAAATGAGAGTTAAAAAAAATTTGAAGTAAAAATATTAAAGTTCTATAATATATATATAGGGTTTAATTGGTTGCATTGTTAGTGTAAAGATTTTTTACAATGTCAATCAATCATAAATTGTCACATGAGCTAAAATATTTGACTTTTATCCTAACCACCTCAAAAGTCACTCATATCATGACTTCTGATTGGTTGGCAGTGTAAAAAACATTACAATGCTAGTATATAGCAATTAAACTCATATATATAGTAAAATAATAATTAAATTTTGGAAATATAAAAAATAATTAATTCTTAACTAATTATCTCCAATAACTATTTTATTCTTTTGCACAGTTACATTCTCATTTCTCAATAGTTAATTATGCGGATTACCTCAAATGACAATTAACTATGACACTATACACGAAAGAGTAATAAGTCAATAAGATATAAAAGCAAAACCTTGAATATTGAAACATAATTAATATTATGTCTTGTGAATTGTATTATCTGTGATTGAATCTCGGTAATTCTTAATAATGCATGTATTATATACAAAATTAGATTTTATTATTCAAATATTTGTTCAAACCAATTACTATACATATATATATATATATATATATATATATATATATGGAAAAAACAATGTGAGGCCTAAGTAGGGATGGCAATGGGTAGGGTTTTATAGTACCCGTCCCCATATCCGCGTTTTAAAAAAGTACCCGTCCCCGTCCCCATACCCGCGTGGGTAGCAACCTTGATACCCATACCCTCACCCGCTGGGTACCTAAGTATCCGTACCCGCACCCATTACCCGCACTTTTTATATAAGAAATTTGTGGATTTTGAAAATAAGATAAGTAAATATGATATACCCAAAGGTTTTCGATTGATATAATTTTCATATTATTTATTTTAAACAATAAAATAACTTATTTTGTACTTACATAAAATTACGTTCCACATAGTAAATGTCTTGAATGCCAAACTAAAACTGCAACCCGTAGATTTAATAATCAATTTGTGAACAAGAAATGTATGAAATGCAAAGGTTCAAATACAAAATGTCAAATAATCAATCTCCAAAACATTAATTAAATATTGCAATAAAAAATGATACATTGCACTAAAAGGAGTGTTAGTAAAAAAAAAAAAAATGCTATTGAATTGTAGAAAAAACAATATTAATGCCTCCTTTTTATTTTATTTGCCAACGCTTGAGGATTATCATTATTGTCAGGTTTGTTCACAAGACAGAGAAAAACACGTCGAGATTATTGTAAATATTAAGATACTAAATAGAGAAGGAAAACATAGCAACCTAGGCATTTCCATAGGAGATGATTTGATCATATTAATCAAGAAGTAACATACAAAGTATAGGCGACAATAAAGCTAGTCAAATGAAACTAACGATGAAGCTCTAGTTTTTATTTTTTATTTTTTTAATATAATATATTATAATTAAGGCATGACGAAGTAACATATAAAGTATAGACGACGATGAAGCTAGCTAAGTGGAACTGATAATGAAGCTTTAGAATTAACAACGAAACTTTAATTTTTTTTAAAAAATTTTAATGTAATATATTATAAGTATGTATATAGAAAATAAATATATAAAAAAAACATAGATATACATAGTGTGGATATGAAGCGGGATGGGTATTAGAGTATCCGTACCCGCATCCATCCCCATTAATTTTTATGGATAATTATCCGTACCCACATCCATATCCATGAAACAGATAATTATCCTATCCGTCATGAGTAATTTCTGCGGATACGTAATGAATCCCATGTCCATTACCATCCCAGGCCTAAGATAATGACCATGCCTTCTACACGCGCTGTTATTAATCTTTATTTTATATTATTAGTCGGAGACCTCTGACAATTGTTATTCCAGCAGAAAAGCTTGACATGTCACTTTAATGTTGCTTGCTCATTGGAAGTCCTTGTGCTTTTTAATGTAGACAGGGTGGCCCTTTTCTCACGCCCAAGAAGATAAGCCATTTATTTGAACATCAAAGACAGAACAACTATCGACATAAATTAATGATATTTAAAGTTGTCATTGATGATATGTTGAATTAAACTTAATTAATGAATACATTAAAAATTGATAATTCATCAATTATTCATTGAAATGTATTGGAGTCTGTTTGATGGATCATTTTTACGAGCTTATAACGGATAGTTTATAGCTAATGAGAAGTAATCCCGTTTGATAAGCGCCTCTAGCATGAGTTTATAACGTTTTTTTTCCAAATATTACTTGAAATAGTATTAGAGCTTATAGCTTATAACATTTCAGTTTTTTTTTCACTTTTATCCTTATTATCTTCATTTAATTCTACTTTTATCATCTTCTCTATCTTTTATGTAAAATCATTAATGAATATATCCTTTTATGTCATTTTATATTTTTTAACTAATTCAACCGTTAGTTTTATCAAATACTTTCACAGAAAATAAGCTAGCTTATCCGCTATCCGCTATCAGCTACCTCATCTGTTATCCGCTGTAAGCTATCCGCTATCAGCTAACTTATCCGCTAACAGTTAATTTTACCAAACAGGCTCTTAATCAAGATTTTGTACATCATTAATCAGGTTATCAGTTAACGAGTTACTCATTTATTTCATGTGTGTATCTATTAATCAAATGCAACACATTATTAATTACGATTTTAAATATCATTAACCATTTATTTGATGTCCAAATAACATTTTTGTTTGAATATAATTTTTTTTATTCTGAAATATTTATCTTTTACAATTTGATTAGATATATATATAAAAGAACATTTTTAATAATTTTTTATTTTTTATAAGTATAAATTTTAAAATCAAACTTAAAACACCATATTTATATAAACAACTTGAATTCTTATCGAGGCTTATTGATTCAAGAGATTAAAGCTTGATTTTCTTTAAAAAAAAAGTCTTATATTTGTGTCTTATAAATAAAAAAATATACGTTGAGAAAGTTTGGCTTCTTTAAATGGATCCATCCGACTTGATTCAAATAAGACGAAATCCAATATCACTTCTAGATACCAAAGATCTAGACCAAAGATTAAAAAAAAGGAACTCGAACACTTTATTATTTTATATACATTGGTATAAGTTTGTGATGCTGAAGAATGGCGCTTTCCTTTTAGTACGAGATTAAGTTTTTCTTCCATACTTTTTTGAAGTTAGTAATTATAGCAGAGGTTGCCAATTGAAGAATAGGATTTTATGCTCGCTTTAAGTTAAAATTCAATGCTAATAATGTTAATGTCTAAATTTTTAATTTAAGAGTGTATTGGATTAAGATTTAAAAGATTATTTTGACCACCAATGGAGGTTGGCACAAGTGATGGTGGACTGTGGACTTGTGTCCTTTAACCAAGTGATTGGAGTTCGAATTTCAGCTCTTATGTATGGAGCGAATTTCCGTTGGGAGGGAGTTTCCCGCCTTTAGAAGTCATTCACTCACCCGTAGGAGATTAGTCCCGGCTTCCGGTGGGGGATACTCCTGGTCGAGGACAAAAAAAAAAGAAGAAGATAATTTTGGCATAAAAAAATCTTGTAAATTTTAAAAGAATACTATGTAGAAATGTAATCATTTTTAAGATTTTTTTTAAACACTTTTATAATCAATATTTTGTAGTTTGGATTTTAATGAATTTATATCATAAGAATAAATAAGATTTAGAAGGATTACATGGATTAATAAGATTTGGAAGAAATATATGGTGGAGAATAAAATCAAAATTTATAAATCAAATTCTATTTCTATAGTGGAGAATAAATACATAAACTTTAATTACTACATATAGAGCAAATTCAATTTTATAGTGGAAAAGAAAACATATTCACATAGTTTTTTTATTCATATGTTATTGTATTTATGTAGTGAAAAAAGAAATTATGGACTTAAAACAAAAAGATCGCTTTGTTTTCATAATGTCATCAATACTGCATTCTATATTTTTATTGCTTATTGTAACTGATGTGTTTGCCATCAAGGATATATAAATTTGACATGTCATAGCTAAATGTATACTTGCAAACCAATTTTACTACATATTTAGGTAAGGTTTGACCTGTCTTTTTAATTTGAGGCTTAAAAGCTATTTTAAAGTTAATGTTAAAAATAAGCCGTTTAAAAGTAAAACTGAAGCTGTTTGGCAATTTATTGGGTTGAACGACAAGCGTGGGGGAGAGAGAGAAGGAAGAGAGAGGAGAAAAAGAGAGAGGAGGGAGAAAGGAGAGAGATGGAGGGAGAGAGAGAGGGAGAGAGAGTCGAGAAGACATATGATGAGAGAAATAAAGATTAGGAATCCTGAGAAATCCGATGGATTAGGGTGAGACTTTTTGTTACTAAAAAGTCGCACACAATCCATATTAAAAAACAATTCATCAAAATTAACAAGTTTTTGAATATCAAAAGACTTTTCGTTATTTGTATAAAGTCTTGATTGAATATCACCAGATTTACACGGATTTGGATTCTCTCCTTTTATTCTTTCTTTTTTCCTCTTATGTTAAAGAAAGAAAGACAAAAAAAAATAAATTTGCTTTTATGTGTGGGGTCCATTAAAATCTGATTTTGTGTCTTTCTCTCTAATAACATAAGAGGGAAACGAAGAGAATAAAAGGAGAGAATCCAAATCCGATTTACACACCCTCTTTAAAAAATCATAATAGTCATAATTGAATAACACAAGACTTATTTAGATTATTTAAAAGTCTTGATTGATAGTCTATCTCTTTTTTTCTCTTGGGGAGCAAGATAATAGTATTCGAATCCAGAAACATAGTTCAGATTTGAAGTCCAGTACAGATGAAATTTAGGGTTGCCTTCCTCGTCCAAAAAGAAGGATGGGTAGTTGGCGTTGGATAGGACCTTAAAGAAACCTCCTTTAAACCCTTTATAGGAGGAGGTGAAAATATCCAAAATACCCCAACGACAAATACTGTTAAGAGAGATCCAACCTACTTTTTCTTTGGATCCTCACCTCAAGAAAGGAAAAAGTTTGCTCACTATTGGACGAAAACCCAGAAAGGAGCATAGAATTTCAAAAGCCTTAACAAAGGCCCAACTATTGCGATGTAAATGGCAAGGGGTGTGTTTGGGTATACAGTTTATTTAAGCGCTTATACAATAATCTATTTTTTTAAATAAGCTAAAAACAACTTATTTTCATAAGCTTCTCTGACAAGCTTATAGAAATTAGCTAAAAAGAGCTTATATAAAGATCATAAACTATTTAAATAAACTATTTGCTTAGGTTTCTTATCATAAGCTATTTTCATAAGCTCTTCCAAACACACCCTAGGGTCACATTCAAGCAGCGGAGAGTCGAATGTTGAAAATTCAGGAAAGGAAGTCGGACGTTAACCTCGCATAGAAGAAAATGGTGCATGAAAAAGAAGTCGGGCTGAGCGCTCGACCCCGTCATACATACTCGATCTTCTTTTCTACAAGGAGATATGACAATTCGACTTAAACCTCCAAAATCAATGATCAAACCTCGAACCTTTTAAAGTGACCTAAAAGTTCGAAATTTAGAAGCTTTTGAGAGTACTTCAGGGTCTACCCAATCTAATGACTCAGCAGAAGGAAGGGTATTGTGAATGGGGGGAGAAGTGCTAGAGGAAGATTCAGAATGAGACATTTTATTTCTAGGAGATTATTCATGTAAAATTTATACGAAGTTAGAGAAAGGAGACTTTCGAGATCCAGAGGCCATAAGGAAATGGGTTGGCAAAGAGGAAGGAAATATGCAGATGAAACTCAGAATGTATAGAAGAAAAAAGACAGAAAGCAGAAATTTAAGGTAGTATATTGACGAACATGAAGAAGAAGCAATTAAAGAAGTGAATTCAAAGGAAGTAAAATAATGAAGCCGCAAGCGAGTTGCAAGAGAAAAGGGCTTAAATACTCCCCTACTTTATCAACGGAAAAGAAAAGTTTCAAATCTAACTCTTGAGAATAAGTAGTTTCAATGGTTCAGATGGGGAGAGAAGATAGATAGTCAAGCATTTAATGGACGCAATTATAAAAGCACACACAATGACTGTAGAAAAGTCGTGTCCAATAAATGTGCACACTGCCCTTGAGGCAGAGGCTCGTCTCCCTATGTGGCGCAGCAGACAGGTAACTGTTGGGTTGATGTGTTGTCAGCATTTGGAGTGACGAAAACAAGGTTTCAGACTTTGACTTTAAAGTCTTTTCTCATCGCAAGCAACTCAAAGCTTAGGGGCTTCTATTCTTACATGCGTCGAGATGTTTTCGGTCCAGTTCCTTGACCACCAATTCCCAACTTGACTCATAGAAGTAACGCGCACCTGGACCGATCAAGAGTCCAGCCCAATATCACTACAAGTAGGTAATGACAAAAAGCCGTCGGTAATGGGTTTTTTTCAACGGAAAGCCGACGGCCAAAAATCCATCGGAAATAAGCTCCTCGGTAACGTATACCGACAACCTAAGCAAAATGCCATCGGATTACCGAAGGGCGTCGATAACCACCTATGTCCCATTATCGACGATCAGGCCGTCGGTAACTCTAAATTATTTTTAAAAAAATTATACAAAAAAGAGTCAGAAATCTTCAAACATACATCCATTAAACAAAAAAACAGAACCATTAATCAAACAAAACAGAGTCAAAATTCATACAAACATACATTAAATCGTAGAAACAGAATCATTACATACATTCAGAGACGAGCAAGAAGCAAAATCAAAACATATCTTCGTGCATTCATACCCAGAAACAAAAAGGAGGAAGAAGTAGAGACTTATCTATGCGGTGAAGCTAGCGGTGGTGGTGTCGCTTGAGTGGGAGAAGAGTGGTGGTGGTGGTGGTGGTGTCGCCTGTGCAGAGGAGGGAGAATAGTCAGAGAGGAAAAATGAAATGCGAAAAACGAAGAGAAATTAAAAGGAGAGAACTTAACTTTGCATAGACGCTCGCGAAGTGGAGGGTGCAGAGAAGCTCGGTGGTGGTTGGCCAGAAAAAGGAGGAGAAGAAGAAGAAGAAGAAGGGGAGAAAGTGAAAGGGTTCTGAGAGAGAGAATGGTCGCAAAAGGGAGAAAGTGAAAGAGGGAAGAGACGCGCCTATTAGTGATAATGATTCTTAGCCGTCGATAAGGGTATTTTTTCCTTAATGACGACCTAGGCCGTCGGTAACGTTAAAAATAGCCATTTGTGCGCGAAATTCCAAATGACGCTTACTGACGACCACGCCTGTTGGTAAGGGTATTTTTTCCTTACCGACGGCCTAGGTCGTCAGTAACGTTAAAACGCTTACCGAGGACTACGCCTGTCGGTAAGGGTATTTATTCATTACTGGCGGCTTTAACCGACGGTAACGTATAAATTCCATTACCAACGGGCAAAGCCGTCAGTAAGTTAGTGGGAGAATATACGCGCGTAATTGCGCCAAATTTCTGACGGACCTACTGACAGCTTCGCCCTGGGTAACGTTACCAACGGCCAAGGCCGTCGAAAAATTGGTCAGCTGTACAGTTACACGGTTCCGACGGCCTAGACCGTCGGAAATGACGAACTTACCTACGAATTTTTGGCCATAGGTAATTAGCCGTCTGTATTAGCGCGAATTCTTGTAGTGTATGAGATTCACATGCCCAGCTCAGTCGAAATCCGTGCACTATCCAGAATGGATAATTTCATCACAGCTAATCAGATTCTGTAACGCATGAGTATTCGATACATCATGCGTCCGCTGAGGAGGAGGTCTCGCTCAGACAATGAAGATTCGTCAATGGTGGCAGATATTGGACGCTCCGCCCATGAAGAATCATAAATAGGACGATTACTGCAGTAGTCTATATATAGAAAGGCCTAAAAGGCGAATAAGGTATCTTTTTCATACACTGTAAACACTAGTCCCGAGGAAAGCTGATTAATTAAGTTTACGTGGGATACTTGATAATTGTATAAACAAATATCACAAGATTTTTTTATCATAAAAAAATCTTTTAAAATATTTTAAAATCCCAATCTAATACACCCCTTAGTATTTGAAGGTTAAATTTTTATTGCAATGAAAATTACTTCAGATTTGTTTTATTTTTTATATTTATATATTGTCGTTATAGAAAAGAATAGTTGTGTACTTTTTAAAATTAAAACAGATAATCTTTAAATTACTATAAATATGCAGTTCAAATATGGGGCATGCAATGCCAATTATTCAAATACATAATATATCTAGTTCAACCTTATGATCTTAATTTTGTCAACAACAAAAAAACCTTATGATCTTAATTACCATTAAATATTTAACAGAAGAGTATGGCACAATTTGTCTCCTTGTTTGATGTCTACAGGACATACATATTTTATTTTACACTCAGTTGTTAGATGTGCATTATCCAAACAATAAAATATATATGAATGCTAATTGTATACGTGTGGTTTCCCATTGCGTTTCCTACATTGTTATCAACCGCATATAGATATATACTATAGGATCCAAATCTTAGTTGCGTTGCGGTAGAGTTAGATAACAATCATGCGTCACCATATCTATATATATGTTTTTAATTTATGGCCTTAATTTATTTTAATTACATATCATAGACATAGATGATCACATCACAACTGCTTTTGGTAACTACTTGGCACAAACTTGAAAGCTTGGTGGTGAAAGTCTTAACTTAACTAGTGATGTAGCTATTATTTGTTAATTAGTTGAATAATATATTTGTTTACAATGTGAATGTTGTTATGTTATTGTTGTATGGTGTCCAAAACTCCAACAAAGTTTGAAACTTACGTGGTTTAGTTTCGTTAATATATTTTGGCGTTGTGATGGTGTTATGTGGTTCATGGCAGAGCTACACGTAGAGGAGGATCACGCTGGTCTCTAGAGCTGCAAGATTACATGATGACGTGCTAATGTTTACTAATTAGGAAATAAGAATCATGGAACTTGATTGACATATATTGAAGTGTGTTGGCGCTTCAAGAAATACACATGTATTATTATATCCTAACATGCATCACACACAATATTTATTGTTGCCCAACACCACGAACATATTTTATAATGTCTGACTTACAGACGGAATATTATTGAAGTTTTCATAACATTATGCTAACATTTTATGAGTTTACTATTGATACACGGTCAACCAATTACAAATTATCTTATGCATGAATTTAAGGTGGATATGATAAGTGTTAAATACTTTTAATGATATGTCTAATTATGATTAATTGATAGTGTAAAAAAATTTACATTGACCGTACATACTAATTAAATCCATATTATTTGGTGCACAAAGGGTATCCCCAACCGATAGTCGGAGACTAATCCCTTTCAAGGCGTAAAGATAACCGAAGTGAGTTTTGCAAAAAAAAAAATCCATATTTTATACCTTTACATTTCTAATTATCAAGATTTAATTAAAAAAATCAAATTACCATTATTAATAAGAATTGGACAAAACATGAAAATAAAAGGGTCATTAAATTCTTATATTAATAAATTTATATACTTTTATTTAAAAGGATGGGCTTAGTTTTATTTTCAATGATAATATGAAACTTCCTAAGCTTGCTATCTCATGCTAAATAGATAGGTAACAAAATTAGCTTGGCCCAATGAATTGTCAATGCGTATGAGTAAAAGCCTGTAAGTTATGTTATGGGCTGTGGCCTGCAGCCTGTGTGAGCGTGGCTATGTTTTAAAGGTGTTGCTTTTGGAAGTTGCTGTTTCCCATCCCTAATTTTTCTAATACAATCCTTCTTCTTATTTTTTAACTAAAATATCCTTCTTCTTTTTTTCAATATTTTTCCCTAAACCTCCTCAAAATTCTCCACCATTATATCTTCACTCTTTTCTTCTCTAAACCTTTTTATTATTATCTCTATGTTTTCCCTCATTTATGTAACCGTGCAACCACTAAAGCAATGGATTCGGATTTGCTGCTGTAACTGCGTGACGCAGTTACAGTAAAGTAATAAATAATGTGTAAAGTGGATTTTGTAAAGGTATAATGTGAGCCGTTTGATCTTAAATCAATAACTGAGATTGTTTAATGCGTGTAAATGCGTGTTTTTATTAATGCAGGGAATCCGGATCCCTAAAGCAATAGCCTTGTTCTACTGCATTTATGTTTTCCCTCATAAATGTAACCCTGCCACCACTGAAGCAATTGCCTTCAACTCGCGTTCTATTGCATTCCGAAGCATTTAGCAATCTTGTTTGGTCTGGCCAGTAACGTTCAATGGGATGCTTGACCTTTCTAAGAGCGACCATGTTTTGATCCCTTAGCACACAAGCAGCCTAGAGGAGCACTCTCTCCTCTATATATCCCATCCCACAAGCATCCCATCCACACCTTGAACACTCAGCACACAACCAATAGTCAGTCAAGCGGTGAAAGAGATAAGTAACCTGCAAAATTTGACACTAAAAGGGAGAGCGAGAGAGAAGCAGATCCATGTTTGGTTTACTCCTAATATATTTATAGAAGAAAAAAAGATGAGGATGAGAAAGAGTTTTACGGTGGAAAGAAGAAAAAAAAAAGTAAGAAGTAGAATCCAAAGAGATGGTTTCCGAAATAATAAATGATACTTTGGATAAAAAACACAGAGAAGGGATTGTATTAAAAAAACAGGGATTATAAAAAATAACTCCCTTAAACAAATTGTTAAATAAATATATAATTATCTTAAATCAGTACTAGAGCAAGTATTAGTTAAATCTATATATAATAATATGTTTAAATGATAGTGTTTTGAAAACTTTTGTTCAGCCTTTCATGTGTTCTTCATTACTTTCTATTTTTAGACATTTTTCCAAATTTCTTTGACATTATTTCAATGCATTGAAAACAGGAAGCCCACTCTATTAGAGATA